>WNGS01009631.1:7085101-7108492 GCA_020271785.1 Procambarus virginalis
CAAACTTGCGGAGCGAACTTGGCATTATATCTACAATGGTTACGACATTAGCTTTTGCCAAGACCTGATGTTCTTAATGCTGCTGTACCCTATCTTCTCTTATACATTGGTAGTTAGAGAAATTATGTGTGTAAATAATTTTTGCAGTAGGTCACGGGTTCTGTGTAGTATATGATTTCATTCCCCTGTATTATCCAACCATCCATCCTAGTTCTTCCTTCCTCTACGTCGTCTCTCTTCCCTTCCTTCCTTCCTTTTCTCCCTCTCTTCCCTCTCTTCCCTCCCTTCTCTCCTTCTTTCCTCCATTTTTTATTGTCGACTCGTTTCTCCGTCCCTGCCCGTCCCACGGTCATATATTTGCTTTTTCAATACTTCACCTTCCCTTCCATGCCCGTCATCCTTGGCTTCTTTTGCCCTACTCCCTTTCAGTCTAAACCCTAATTCTCTCCCTCATGTTCCATTTATCCTCATCACGCTTTCTCGCCTCGTTTCCCTCTATGTCTCTCATTTCCATCTCTCTCCATCACCTCATTCTCTTTCCTCCCCCCATCCCTCCCTTTTCAACTCTGTCCCACTCTCCCTCTCTCCATCCTTCCCCTCCCTCCCTTCCTTTCTCCATCATTTCCTAACCTCCCGCCCTCCTTCACTCTCTCCCTCCCTCCCACTGACCCAGACAGCTGGTATGCAATTTTCCTCTGCAACACTGACAGTGGGACTGAACGTGATGACAACAAACACTTAAAATTTCCTGCAAGAATTGATTCTAACTGCTGGTTGCTGTCGACGGCCACTGGAGTACTGGCTTAGCTTGATGCCTGGCAAATAGGAGTGCCAGGATCGATTCCAGCGATTTTACCTCCCAGTGTGCACAACATCCAAGATTGGGGTTGGCTCGACGTCGAATCAAGGTTGATGACGCTGATTAGGCGTTGATTGAAAGTCCAATCGACGCTGCTCTTGGATATTGTGTCTGTGAGGTTCTTGCTTAAGAGAAACCGTCATTTAGATAATACTCACAATTTTCTATTTACTGATATATACAGTAATATATAGTTAACACTATTATAATTATTATTATTGTTATTATTTTTATTATATTATTATAATTTAGGTAGCTGTCATGAGGATGATTATGGTTAAATCTAAAAAAACAGTCACACTTCAACATAAAACATCCACCACTCAACATATAACAGTCACTACTCAATAAAAAAAAACACCACTCAACATATCACAGTAACCATTCAACATAAACAGTCACCACGCAACATAAAACCACCACAGCTCAACATAACAGTCCCCATTCAACATACAACAGCCACCGCTTAACATAAAATAGCGATCACTCAACATAAAATACCATCCTCTCAGCATGAAATATCCACCACTTAAATTAATCAACCACCCGACAAAAGTGTCCTAACTTCTAAAATAATTTTAAAGGGCATAACAATTGAAACTACCTAATCATAAGCTTTAATTGGTTCCACTCCCTAATGCAAAATCCCAGGCGTAACATACACAATCTTATGCATAATTGAGAATATATATATATATATATATATATATATATATATATATATATATATGCGAACAAGCCTGAATGGTCCCCAGGACTATATGCGAATGAAAATTAATATATATATATATATATATATATATATATATATATATATATATATATATATATATATATATATATATATATATATTATATATATATATGAATTTTCATTCGCATATAGTCCTGGGGACCATTCAGGCTTGTTCGCATATTTATATATATATATATATATATATATATATATATATATATATATATATATATATATATATATATATATATATATATAATATATGTGTGTGTGTGTGTGTAGGATTGTGGCTACCTTATGTAGGGAGGGGTGTATCACCCCCCGTTCTCCTAATGCTTCCCAACATCAATAAAACGATCAAATTAAAGTGTCCTCTCCTGACCTACCAGAGGGCCCAAAAACAGAAAACGGACAGTACGTCACTTTCGCGAGCCGCTTCGGTAGTACGACAATTGTTGGCCTTATGTAACGCATACGATCGAAATGCGACGTTCTTTGTAGGCGGACAGCTTGGTTGTATACCATATGTAAAGTGGTGTCTACTTTATATAGGGGATTGCCCAAAGGTTTCGACTTTTTGGGGGGGGGTGGAGGTGGGGGTGATGAGAATCTTTTGAAGGGTATAAAAGCCCAGTATAGAGTAGGTACGATCCGTCAGGAACGTCCCTGCATAAGATAACCACCATTCCGAACAACAGTGCCACTACCACCCTATATACGATTATCCGAACCGAGCCACATATGATAGCAACCACCCCACACAATATAGCTACCGTCATCACAACATTAAGTAAGCACATCCTGTCATCCTCTCATAAAGTAAACGCGTCACTGTGTGTGTGTGTGTGTGTGTGTGTGTGTGTGTGTGTGTGTGTGTGTGTGTGTGTGTGTGTTCCAGTGTCATCAATTCATCGTTAAGAGCATTTTTATCGAACATCATACAAAAAACATCACCGCGAACAGCTGACAGATGATACCTGAAATTCAAACCCCAATTAATAAGATAATGGCCTCATTTTCAGCATCCAAGATGGATCGCTGTCAGGTTCTTTAAACACTAATGTAAACAAAAGCAATTACCAAGCAGACAGGAGATGGGTGATAGCATACATCAGCTGATGTCTGCTTGTGGGCGTCGTGTTGTCAACGAAGAAGAAAATGCAAGACTAAATGACTCTCCTTGTGTGTGTGTGTGTGTGTGTGTGTTTGTGTGTGTGTGTGTGTGTGTGTGTGTACTCACCTATTTGTGCTTGCAGGGGTTGAGCTCTGGCTCTTTGGTCCAGCCTCTCAATTGTCAATCAATTTGTGTACAGATTCCTGAGCCTACTGGGCTCTATCATATCTACATTTGAAACTGTGTATGGAGTCAGCCTCCAACACATCACTGCCTAATGCATTCCATCCGTTAACTACTCTGACACTGAAAAAGTTCCTTCTATGTGTTTGTGTGTGTGTTCCGTGCACCGTTCCTCTAAGTTAAAACGAAGAGCGGTCACCTCCTTGACTGTTAACAGGGGTTCGGCTCCCTCCACCACCTCCAGAGCTCTCGCCTTAACCAGGCTCACCAACCTGCCCCAGATCCCTCACTGGATAATTACAATCCACGATGGTATTCATCCTTCAGGAGTATTTACTGCCTTCCAAGAGCGAATTATAAGATTAATTTTTTTACAGTTAATGCTTATGTAACCTTTGTGGGTTAATTATTAATTTGTGCTTCTCTGCAATATGATAGATGGGAATGGGTGGCACTGGCACGACAGTGAAAGTAATTGACAAACTACACTCAATTAAACCATATGGGAGAGACAGGAATCTCTTAATAGGTGTAATATATTGTCTGTTTTAAACATGGAAATAACCATCGAGCATCTGCTCATTCATGTCTTTAAATGGATAATCGCAGTGGCGCAGTGGTAACACACTCGCCTCGCGCTTCGCCAGCGATTCGGCCTGGGTTCGTATCCTGGCCGGGGGAGAATTGACTAGGAGCCAATTCTTAACTGTACTCAGTTCACTCAGCAGTTTATGGGAATCTTGTTGTTAAACGATTTGGCGAGTCGTATTCCAGGGAAAATTAAGATTAAGGATCTGCCCGGAACGCTATGCGGGCTTGTGGCTTTACAAGAATGTAAGAACTATTATACAAGAATGTATATTCAGGAAAATGAGATAATGATAATATATAGTGCAGTCCAAATAAACTACAATCTTTTTTGTTACCAATTTTTGGGTATTGAGAAATGTTGTGAAAAATATACCTACACATGCATAATGTTTGTGACATTGTTAACTTGTAGTCATTATGATAAGTTGTTTATATTCTTGCATGCAGCAAGACGTGATGTGAAGTGTTGATGAAAAGAGGCATCACTCATCAGCGTCATTCAAATCTGGCTCTCTCTCTCCACATGCGGTCCTTGACACGAATACTGTGGAAGATGGCGCTGATGTAGAGGACTGGATATGGTGCTGATGTTTGTGGTGGTGTTTATGATGATGTTGATGCTTGTGGTAGTGGTGGTGTTTATGGTGGTGCTTGTGTCAGTGATGTTGATTTATGTGGTGGTCATGGTGAGGACTTCTGTGGCTATCTTGAGGTTATCTTGAGATGATTTCGGGGCTTTTTTTTCAGTGTCCCCGAGGCCCGGTCCTCGACCAGGCCTCCACCCCCCAGGAAGCAGCCCGTGACAGCTGACTAACACCCAGGTACCTATTTTACTGCTAGGTAACAGGGGGAATAGGTGAAAGAAACTCTGCCCATTGTTTCTCGCCGGCGCCTGGGATCGTACCCAGGACCACAGGATCACAAGTCCAGCGTGCTGTCCGCTCCCGTGGCGGCAGTAGTGCTGGTGTATGTTATTGTGGTAGTGTTATTAGTATATGTGGTGGTGATGATGGTGATAGTGTAGGTAATTATAGTGGTGGTGGTGTACATAATGAGGATGATGGTGTATGTGACAATCGTGATGGTGGTGGTGCATGTGGTTGAGTATGTGTTAATGGTTTGGTGTTGATGTTAGGTGGTGTCGCTGATGTAATTACTGGTATTGATGTTGTGGCTAGTATTAGTACCTCAGTTGGTATTAGTTCTGGTGCTTGCTAATGGTGTTGGTCCTGGGGTTGGTATTTAGATGTTGATTCTAGTACAGGTTTCGATGCTGATTGTTTGAGTTGATCATAGTACTAGAATGATTTTTTTATGCTGGTGTTGATATTGCTGGTGTTACTGTTAGTTTGGTGTCGATGGGGATGTTGATGATGGTGCTGACACATTACTCCGGGGCATCAATCATTTGAATCAAAAAGTGTAAACAATGAGTTGTAAACACTCATGTATTCTTAATTACCACAATGTTCACTTAATTCAAATACCTGTTGCGTGTCAATCACCCTCACACCCATGAGGTAATGTTTTATCATAATATTAATCATTATAATAATCGAATAAAGAAAATGCACCAACCTGTGTTTCCTCTGACAATATTATACAGCTCACGTAGCAAACGCAGAGGTAAGCATAATGTACAAATGTATAATCTGACAAAAAATTATCATTTCACCTTATCCAAAATAACACATTATTCCGAAAAGTAGTACAAAGAATGAATGCTGACAAGCTATTATCATCAATCACAAAAGTCTACAGCTTGAAAATCTTTGACCTCTCGGGGAAAAAAATATTTCCATGCCTGGCAACAGAGAGGTGCTCCCACCAACGGCAGAGGTTCAGAACTTTCTCTTGCTTTGCCACAACGTACAGAATATCAGGGACTAACTCTAACAACAAACCAGAGCCACCCGCCTGACCAAACTTACCGTTGCATTAGATATTGGTGAGCCGCTACTTTTCATGATACTTTGCAAGGTGTACGTTAGGAAACACAAGACACAAAATGAGAGGTAATGGTTGTGAGAACAGGTTGGAGATGAGGGCAGAGAGTAGTGGTAGTATATATATATCATCCCTTCAAATGTCCATACACGACTTTTAAATGAGGGTACCTATGTGTCTATCGAGGAGATTGCTGTATCATTCCAGTCATTCTTCTCCAGTCAGTGCTTTAATTTGTCTTGCTTGTATTCTTTCAAACTGGCTGTAACAGTTAACCAGGCTGCTCAGAGTGCAGGATCTCGGGTACTTCTCTTCCAAAAAGAGATTGTCACTGCTCTGGCATTTGGTTCAGGTCTTCCAGGATTCAAGTTAATCAAAATTTCTAAGTTGACTGAGCCTGAGGTAACGCATCCTCCTCTTATGACGTCTGGGAAGCGAGTGCCGACCATTCCTGCGGCGAGCTCGGTGATATGGGACTGATTGATGAAGATTAAACCACCCAAGATGTGGCATGGGCATGAGTAACCCCCGTAAAGATATGGGACCTTCCCACTC
The DNA here is from genome assembly GCA_020271785.1 of Procambarus virginalis. Lineage (NCBI taxonomy): Eukaryota > Metazoa > Arthropoda > Malacostraca > Decapoda > Cambaridae > Procambarus > Procambarus virginalis. The sequence continues at coordinate 7,091,087 of WNGS01009631.1, forward strand.
TCATCTTAGGCCACGTGACATGGCCAGCGTCGTCGCATCTCGAGCTGTTATAATTGTCAGGCAGCATCTGTCTACCAGAACATTGCAGATGAATACAAGAACAATATTATAAAACTCCCTACTTAAATTTATTATTCTAATTTAAGTAACATTCTCTCTAACAGTCCTATTTTCTGGCTTAGAATGGGTACGACTCAAATAAGACACACACATACGCACACACGCACGCACACACACACACACACACACACACACACACACACACACACACACACACACACACACACACCACACACACACACACACACACACACACTGTCCCTAATGAACATAAAGTACTCCATTTGTGATGCCATAAATATAAGTCTTCCACAGAAGTAAACAACGCTGTGGGATGCCTCCGTCTTACGCAGGTAAACAAACGAAACAAAGAGACAATCGTTGACGTTAGTGTGGTTGGTTGGCTTGGTAGTCTGCTTTTTCAGTCCGTTATTGGTATGATTCCTTGGTATGATGCTTTGGGACGCTACGAGACAAAGTATGATCTATCTCTGCCTGTAAGTCTGTCTTTAAGCTTGTCTGTAAGTCTGTACATCTGTAGTCTGTCGAATGCGAAGTGAATTGTGAATTGTCTTCATGTGTATTTATTTTGATCAGTTCTTAATGTGGATGCTTTAATCTGTCATTGCCTATTGTTTTGTATTGTGTATGTTTTAATTTATCTCTATGTTTATCCTTATGTATCTGCCTCTATCTGTATTTATCTGTCAGTCTGTGTTTGTCATTACCTGACTGTGCTTGGATGTCTCTGTGCCTCATTATCTGTCTTTTTTTTTATCTTTCGATGTGCATCTAACAATATGCCACTTTTATAGTCTCCTTTAATCCCAGTCTCTCTCTCTCTCTCTCTCTCTCTCTCTCTCTCTCTCTCTCTCTCTCTCTCTCTCTCTCTCTCTCTCTCTCTCTCTCTCTCTCTCACAAAACAAAAACTTCCCTCCTGCGGCGGTGGCTGTAACACCTAGGGAGCACAGAGCGTGTTGTCATTACCATAAACTGTACCCAGCAGAGCCTGAGTGGGCAGCATCTAGTTCAGGGGGACATTAGTGTGTTGCTTCAGGGAGGGAATGTAATGATAAGATTTAGGCCTTCGGTCAGGAGCTCGAACGAGATAGTTAATCAGGTGCTTCGGAGAGAGGTGGTGGTGGTAGGGAATTGTTGTTGTTGGTTTGTTTGGTCATAATGTGAGGTTTTCGTCGGGGGTTTTGCTGTATTTGGTGAAGGGGGTTGTGTTATTTGTAGGCAGTAAAGGAATGGGGTGGTAATAGTGGATTGTTGTTGGTTGGATTTTTTGCTGATGTGTTAGTTGATGTTTTTTTGACTTCTGGTGTTAATTGCAGGTTTATTCTGTAGTGTAATTGTTCAACCCATCCTCAGGCTATTCTTGTCCAAGCTGCGAACAGCCCCAAAGATGAATTCGTAAGTTTTAACGTGCTGTGTAAACTAATATTGATATATTAAATGTTTGTGTATACTTGATCCTAGAATAGGTTAGGCTAGATGTTATTGTTCTTTTGAAAATTATATGTACTTGCAGTACGTATTTGAAGCATTTAGAGAGGTGAAATTCATACAGGGAAAGAAAAGTTCAAACGTCAACGGTGGTGAGTCGAGTGTAAAGTGTTTTTCACTCATAAACAGGGGTTTTGGGCTCTTGAATTAACGAGCACTTGGCCAGTGTTTATGGGGACGGGCCGGAGTTAAAGACCGGGTAGACATGGCCACACCTTACTCCACAGATCGAAGACACTTACCACCAACTTCCTAATGCGGGCAAGTAATTCAGCGTTCCAAGACGCTGCTTTGTGAAGCTTGAGTGATGAGGGAGGAATTGTAGCTATTAAACTTTAGTCTTAATCTACATTCTGTGAGCCTGGCGAGCGACTCGTTTTCTTATTTCGTGTCCCGTGGTAGTGATAAGTTTTGCTGGTGATGAGATTTGGTTTGGTGGTGGATCATTTTGGTAGCAGTGATATATAATGGCGCGTTTTGGCAGTGATAGAGTTTAGCTGTTGTTTCAGGTAATGGTGATTCCTGGTGGTAGTGATCATTAATCAGACTCATCCCTTTAAACAATGGCCAAGTGCTCCTTAATCAAGCAACCAAACAACCTGTTTATAGATGAAAAACGCCTTACACACGACTCGCAGCTGATGACGTTTGTGATGTCCTCTCTAAATGTTTTATTCGCGTGATGTAAATACTCAACAGAAATAAAACATTTAACCTAACCAAAACCTACCTATACACAAAATTTCTAATACATATTAATATTAACCCTTTCGAAAATAACGTTTTGATTAAACTATATTAACATATATCAATTATTGTTGGGTCAATCTCAGCTTCAACAAGCATAACCTGAGGATTGGTTCTGAATTAGTTTTTTTTGTTTTTTTTCTAGTAGTTGCGTTTTGCTAGCTGTAGATGCTCTTGTGTGCAATTTGTGATGGTGAATTGTTGCAAAATGTGTGCCTCTTGTGGGGAAAAAAATTTTGGCCAATTCTGTGGTAGTGATTGTTCATGACAGTAGTTTTGAGAGTCAAATTTTCATATAATTATTCTGATGGTGACTGTTTCTAGCATTGCAGTTTTGCGATTATCATCGGTGATTTTTAACTGTGGTAATTTATGTCTGAGGTGTTTAAGGTGATTGTGTTGATGTTGGTTGAGACTTAAGGCGTTAGTATTGGTGGTAGCTTCGACTTTTGGTGGAGTTTGGTGGACATGCTTTAAAATAATTACTGTTGGGTTGGTCATTTTCATCTGTGGCTGCAAATATCTGCAGCCACAGAGGAAAATATATACTTGCACATAAATATACAGCCACATATACTTGCCTGTCAGTACCTGCCTACTGATGTCTACTGACAAGTGAGGTCTAGCTCTTCATACACCGCCCATTAACCTTGTTGTACCTGTTGCGTTATAATTTAACTATTCTGACGTTCGAATTCTGTGTTGAATCTGGCCTTAAAGTTGTGGATGTGGATCGCTTCCGCACCTTCCGTGGCAGTGACTATGGTTTCAGTCAGTTGTCCGCAGTCAGTAATTTCAATTTCCGTGGCACTGGTTTCCGGTTGTTGTGGTTGTTTCCAATACTGAAGAGAATAGAATGCCTAGCGTGAAGTTTGGGGAGCGACTTAGATTGGCTATAGGGAATGCGATGGTCGCTAGAGAAGAAAATTTTAGGAATGCTTTCAAAGGTAACAATTTGTAAGGGCTGCCACTTGCACTTTGTCGGTAACAATTTGGTGAGGAGAGTTGCTAGTAGCACTTTTGTGGGACGAGGTTGAACAATATGTGATGAGGTTGCCAGTTACACCTACGGGGATAACGATCGTTGATAATGGTAAAGATTGCTGTCAATTGCACGTATGGGAAGAATAGGAATATGGTAATGGATGTTAAAAAGGGCACTTATAGAGTTAGATGCACGCTTGATGTTAGTTGTGTACAGTGGAGATTGAAACAAGATAATAGCTTTAATGATTAATTCAATATACAATCGAGGCGGTTCTGGTGTCACTGGGAATATAATCATCAAGACGAGATGCTTTGTGGTGGAGTGGTAGTTTATGGGGATGATTTAGCTGGTGAAGGCGTAGTGGGTATTGGTCTTGCGGTGGATGGGGAAGTATTTAGGTTGATGTGGGTGTAGTGGATGATGACGGTGTTGCGATGAATGTTATTAGCAGTGTGGGAGGAGGTGGGTCGAAGTAGTTATGGTGATTCTGCTGTTAGTGTATGTGGGAGCTCAATATTTTTTTGTGAAATGCCATGGCAACGAGATGCTGGATGCTGCTGTCTTGAGAGTGGTGCGAGTTCAAGTTCAAAAACGTTTATTGAGACAATAAAATACATCTCAGGGGTATGAAGTAGCTTAGGCTATATCTACCCTCCTCTACTTAAAGTCCCTCAAGCGGCGCACAAATCCAGTGAGTACTAATTGATATATCACAGTACAAGAATCACATTTAACATAGCAGGTTAATATAGAAAGCATAGCATATAAGTATTACATTCTTAGGGCAAAATGCTTGTAGCTCCTAAGTATTCTGTCTGTCATACCATTATCACACATCCAAACAATTTGATGTTAACATTACTTAGCGGTGCGAGAATCTATGCAGGTGAGTGAGCGAAGATGTGGGAACCTTCTCCATCCTCTTTTGAAGATACAAACGAATATCTCTCTCTCAAACGTCTTCCTCGTCATGTTGACAAGACCACACAGAAGGTGAAGGGACGATGACGTTTCGGTCCGTCCTGGACCATTCTCAAGTCGATTCGAGAATGGTCCAGGACGGACCGAAACGTCGTCGTCCGTTCACCTTCTAGTGTGTGGTCTGGTCAACATACTTTAGCCACGTTATTGTGACTCATCGCCTGCATATGGATTCCTCGTCATGGTTTACCAATTCCACATTAAAAGTCAATGTGGTATTCTCGTTCGCTTGCAACTCGACTATAAAGCGCCGCTTACGTTAACTGCGTTAATACCATGAAATTTTAGTCCTCCTGATAGTTCTCTCGTTATTAGCCCACACAACTTCTCATGATACAAGGCCATCTCCCACACCCCCCCGCCCCCCAGTACTCACTCCCAGGCACAAGAGAACCTGCAGCTACGCCGTCAGTCTCCTGCCGGAGGTGCGCATCGTAAAAGAGGCGATAGAGCCATGGAGGATCACGAAGGGCTTCCCGCGGCGTTCTTAATGATCGTGAGAAGCAGCCGATGTATACCTGTGTTTATATATTTTAGATCATGCGCAGGCGGAGAAAGCGGCCGGCGACCTGCCGACATGTTCAAGACTTTACGACAATGATTTACCGATCGGTACATGTTTGTAAATATTTACGTTTAGATTTATTGGACAATAAACACATATTTACTAATTTCCGTGTATCCCAGCTCCCTAATTTGGAGTATAGTTTGTTTACAGTTGGGTGGCCAATAAAATAATATGAAATATTGAAGAGGAATGTTACGATGATGGAATTTTATCTTCTTGATAATTGGTTGTTCAATCACACATTCAACAGTGCTTGTAATAAGTAGTGAAGAAACTCCCCCCAGCACAAGTGCCAGTCTGTCCCGGACCAATGGTTATAGCTCAAGCCAGGAATGTGTGCGCACTGAGGACCGAATAGGCTCATAGTATGCACTTGAATATTTCAGGTATTAACTGAACCAGGTAGGAAAATTCATCTTGTTCCCTTAAGACAACTCTGATGACCTTTCCCCCATGATGCAACCCACAACAGTTGCCTAGCTCTCGGTTACCTCTTTACTGCTAGGTGAGCAGAGCCATCACCTAGCAGGAGATGCTAGGTGATGCCCCTTTCTTTTCACCTAGTAGAAATGGGCCTAACTGTCTAAGTCTCACTCATGGAGCCAGGAACCTCGGTTATGAGCCGAGGACGTAGACCACTTTGCTGCAGAGCTACTGAGTGAGATGTGTATAAAGAATTTTAGCTTGTAATAACTAACCATGGAAAATGCCTCTTTCTCAGATCATCCACATGAATGATCCACTGTACCATTATCCCCATGGTACAGTGCCGGCCTCGCTTCTGGAAGGGTCAGCGTTCGAGTCTCGGTGGTCACCATCCTTCCGTTCTCACATCCCATCCAAATTCAAACTACTCATACTGCCACACGTCTTCCTAATAATTACCTGGTTTTACCTCCCATAATAATTTTTTATTGAACTTAAATGTTTAACCACTAAAGATAAACGCAAATCTGAGATAACTGCGTTAGCCGCCACGTGAGAACAGGTACACACAGTGCCCGTTCACTGAGGGACTTCTTCAGTAACTTCAAATCCAACCAGAAGCCCCACAACTCATAGCACATCTTACATGTGCAAAGTGGACAGACCATTAAACCTTACATCCCACTCGATCTCAATCCTCATTCCTATATTTCTTGTATGCCTTGTTCCCATCCCTCTCTCCTATCCCAAGCCATCTTTCGTTAACATAACCCTTTGGTTACCAAAGTCGACTCATAATTCTTGCGACCATTCAATTATCGTCAAAATGCAGCACAAGTGAGCACAAAAGGAATCAAAATGGTGAAAATGCCTAGCGACATATTGCAAGCAAAGGCGTATTCAAATGACTGCATAAAATTTAAGGAGGTTGCGGCTGTGGCTTTCACCAGTGCAACTTAATTTATGCATTTATGCACTTACAGCAATTCAAGAGTTGGGGACGGAGGACGGGAGGGGGGGGGGGGCTCCACGGATCATCAGCGTTGCATGCTTGACTATGGTGTGAGTGTCGCCGCACCTGTGGCACTCCCTTGCACTTGTTGTCTTCCCTCATGCTTGGCACTTGACAGACTCGACAGCGCTTGGGGGGAGAGTGCTGGTTCACTATATATATTTTTCTTTTCATTATTTGTTTTCGATATTGTATGTTACGTCCACGTTCAGCCTCTGTGGATATGCTGATGTCTGATTTGACTTAGAGGGGTTCAGAGTGCGGTGTCTGAATACGGCAGCGTCTCCACTTGGCTACCACACCATGTTTGAAACAATATGCAACACTGGCTGGATGAAGTGTTCAACGCCAGAATGAACCAATTTCAAGTATTCAAAACCTGCAGCGACCACTTGCAAATGTTCAGCACCCCCCCCCCAGTATCCACTTGCAATCACTCAGGATCTGCAATGACCGCTTGCAGGCTCTCTCAATGCAGAGAGTGAACAATCAATATGAAGATTACCTCACCGTGAATATACTGTATCCAGACTTTTCAGTAGAGGTGTACTGGAACCAATCGTATTGGCGTATGCCTTTCCATTGGAGACTTTCAGCGCCGTGGAGAGGGGGGACCTGCTGCCTGGGTAACAGCTTCTCCCCCGAATCAACCTACCCTGGCTTTGCGCCCTGGTGAGGCCACTCCAGACCGACAACCAGAGCGCAACTCCATAGTCTCCTGAGACTGATGGATGCCTACTACTTGGTCAATTGAACTGACTAGTAATAAAACATATTTTGGCTTCAGATTTTTCTCATGAACGAGTATTGCCAAGTATGAAGGTAGCCGTATGTCCGATGTATTGTATGTAATTGTGTCCAAGTTTGCCTGCTCTACGGGTTAGTTTAGCGGGAAACCACACACTAGAAAGTGAAGGGACGACGACGTTTCGGTCCGTCCTGGACAATTCTCAAGTCAGTTGGGACAATCGACTTGAGAATGGTCCAGGACGGACCGAAACGTCGTCGTCCTTTCACTTTCTAGTGTGTTGTTTGGTCAACATATTTCAGCCACGTTATTGTGTCTGCATTTAGCGGGAAAGTGACACCCGTATTACAGCGGTTGAAACATTTCCACTTTTATGTTTGACACAGATTGTGACGTGTGCCCTTTATTAATCAAAGGGCGGCACTCTTGCGTGTCTGCCACCAGTGGCAGTCCATCATTCAGGTTGAAGCAGGTGTGGGCACACAGGCAGGATAAGTGGAAGAGGTGGAAGGTGAGGCAGAAGAGGTGGAAGCCCGGGACAAGACCTTGTACCTACAAGAGTTAAGGATGCTCATCATTCAACTCTTCAGAACTACAAGTCGGTCTAGACCGTTCATCTTTCCACTCTCTGTAATCAAATCGCGTCGCAATAACAATTGCAACCCAATCAAACTTTTTCTTTGTATGGCATCACCTGTGTAAGTTGCATGCAATGTTTGAAGATAGAACTGAATTTATTCTATGCAGTTATCTTTATTGACATGGATTGGTTGGTTATATGGAGAAATACTGAACTGGGAATTTATATTAATACAAAATAACATAACCTACTATGAAAGTCTGTTCCCTACATTGTTATCAACACTGTATTTTTCCCTACTAAGGAGATCTTCTCTAAACTTTGTTTAATAATTTAAGTTTTACTGTTGTCGTTATTATTATTATTATTATTATTATTATTATTATTATTATTATTAGAAGTATTATATATAAGTACTGCGGTACCTAACTTGTTTTTGGTTGCTCTATTATATTCATTACTGCTCTTTAAATCGTAACTCTATATCGTATTTAAACTCGATTTTTGTAGATTAATACAATTTTATACACCCGCCCAGTTTGAGAAAATATATCTAAATTAATATTGTTTGGCAAAATATTGTAACAGAGAACATTTCAATATAAAATATTCACAAACAACAAATGAAAAGTTCCATCCATTCAGTTTACCATGCCGATGACAGAAAGGGATTTACACACAAGGAGGTATAACTTGCGTCACAGTGAATACACACTGAGAGTTTATTTTATTGCTGGACTTCGTTAGGACTAAATTATACTTGCTGGTTGGTCTGTAAAATACAGTGGAGACCTTGTTAACTAACTCTACAGAGGTTGACAGGCCTTAAGCCCAACACCAGACCAAATCAACGCCAGAGATGGTAGTTCACCGCCTCATTCCCGATGACTCACTGTAATGAGAAACATCCATAAATGCCACAACTCAACAGAAGCCATAAATTAGCATCTACTCTTCCATTCACCCATGATTTACACTTCCCATTGTTGTGTTCCTTTAATGCCGTTTATGCGAGATGTTAGCCTTCATTTTTGTTCTCTTATGTGATTCATCCCCGAGGTCTGGCCTTTTCTACAGTTCCTTCTACATAAGAACCTGTGACCAGAACTCCCTGCCAAAGAGCTATTCAACCGAGCTCGTTCCCTATGTCGAATCCCCGAAGTGGCAGAGACGAACAATGCGCAGGATGATTTAGGCGGACCTGCGCACACAAATGGTTGATGATGGCAAAACAATTCCTTCACCAGAAAGAACAAAGTGCTAAGGCCAATGGCAGCTCTAAATCTTTTTTAAACAGAGGGAAGGGAAAAAAACAATAAAACAAAATAGATAACGTGGATTGGTTTGTGTTGTGGCATTGAAATCTCTGTTGACAGCCACGTACGCCACGAGGCCCACACGCAGCGTATTCACTCCTTTACGCGTATGTTTTTCTTCACGATAATTGCACTTTAGTTTGCACTTAAATGAAGATGGAGAGGATAGCATTTGTCAATATAATGTTCCACTCATATTTTCGTGCATAACAACGCTTAAAATTTCCTGTTACGATGTGGAAAAGTGCTTTGTAAATTAAACTTTTCACTCTCTTTTTAATTGAAACCCTTTACACTTTGAGAGAAACAGAATAAATATAGGCACTGAATTTCTCACAATCGCGTCGATCGTATGAAAACAAGACATTACAAATTGTGACATGTACTAAACTGTTTATAATGAATGTTTATACAACACTTTCCGTTGAAGAACTCGGGGGAAAGTGGGCGAAGAGAGATATACAAGAGTGTTAATACATACTTTAATATTAAACCGAAACAAAGAGCCTTTTATGTTACTCTGATATCTTTCTTTCTCTTGTTTTCAAGGCAGCTGTATTATCAATATAATTTGATTTGCAACGAAGAATTCAAAGTATTCGAGGCTACACTATAAGATATGCCAGTGAGAAAGAGACAGCAAGAGAAAGGCAGCAAGTTATAATCATTTAGACAGATTGAAGAAATTTGAATGGATAGACAGAGATGTAGAAAGTGATTATTAGATGCAAGTAGAGAGGTAATAGAGACATACATAGGCCTATTTAACCCCTTTCTCCTGCCCTTTCCTTCCACCACCCAGAACCTCTACAGGCAGTCAGAGGCTCACTATAAGACATGGATAAGTATCTAATCTAACGGCACCACGCACCTGTAAAGACCGGAGACACGCCAACAGGCAGCTGCTCGAACATGAATCCAGACGAGCATTCAAGAAAATGCTTCCAGACGAACACACATGTAAATAAACCACAGTTAATGAACAAATTACAATTCAGAATAATACTTAGGAAGATGGAACGCGACATCGCCTCTTACAAACGCGTAACCAGACAAGCCAGGAAAATAAACTGTGAGATTAAGCTGCAGATGCTTGCTACAAGGAAAGATGTTATTTGCATTAAGGACTGGCGGTCATTCACACAGATGTGCGGGTTGAGCAGATATGTGAGCTGGATAATTAGCAGATATTCATAATAAATCAACTTCTTTACGCTCAGACACATTAATGGTCTAGCAAATACATAATTGTACGTATAAGCAATGAACAAATCACGAGTAAATGAACACGAACCTTGGTAAACTTTGATTGCACATTGCTAAAGGAAAAGGAAAATAATATGGCGTCAATGAGGAAGAGATACTTTCGGAGAAGTTCAAAGGGACAACCTAGACCAAAAGACCTACACAAGGAAGGTCGAGAGCTGCGACTAATTTAGAGTTTCCTCACGTCTAGCATAGACAGGCAGCTGGGCCCGCTCCTATTCTCCGTGTGGGTGCTGGTACCACCTCCCCAATTAAACGGACGATGTGCATTTAAAGTAGGTTATATATATAGCGGTCGCCTACTCATGCTAATTCCTGCATCTAGATCACCCCGGGAGCCGTAGCAGGGTGCCAGGGAGGAAGGCGAGAGGGTGACATAGAAAGAAGAGGGAGAGAGAGGGAGAGGATGGGTGGGTGGAGGGTAGGATGGGACACAAGGGGACGAGGTGGTTTGTAGGCTATTAGGATGGACGTTGACAGGAATTCAGGTGTTTGGTGACAAGGAAGAGTGAACTATTAGGCTTCCAGGAGGGCAAAGGACAGGTTCTAAAAAGAGTCAGTAGCAGGCTTTGAGTAGAGGTTGAAGGCAAGGATGGACGGGTCCGGCGCGCCGTTTTAAGGTCAATGACAAGAGCCGAGTTCCACTAACTAAACGATGTAGTTATTTGAAGTAGCAGAATTTGATACATGTGTTTTGAGAGGTAATTTTGGCTTAATTATAAGAGATTATAGTGAATTTGCGTTTCTCTCGAGGATGGGAATGATAATTTTTTTTTAATAATCATTAATTTCTTTTACACAGGTGGGTACAGGAACAGACGAGTGCTGACTGGTGTTAGTAGGCGGAGAGCTTTGCCTTCCCATAGTTTATGGTAAGCCTTACCCCCACTAGTTTCCCTGGAAAACGACCCGTCAATCGTTTAACAAACAATTACCCAATCACTGCTGAGCGAACAAAGGCATAACGTTAAGGACTCACGCCTAGTCAATCCTCCCCGGCCAGGATACGAACCTGGGTTAAATCGCTCACGAAGCGCGGGCCGAGTTGTGGTGAATCAGTGACGTAACGATAAATGCACCATGTTTCAAGGAGTTAGTTATATGAATCCAGTCACTGGTAAGTTGAGGAGTTTTGGTAACATGCAACGTGAAATTCTGGGAAAAACTGCAAAAAAATTCTTATAAGAAATACGGAAAAAACGAGAGATTGAGAGAGAGAGAGAGAGAGAGAGAGAGAGAGAGAGAGAGAATGAGAGAGAGAGAGAGAGAGAGAGAGATGAGAGAGAGAAACCTTGTGTTTCTGGAAGATTAAACAAAAATTGTGAAATAGCTTTATTCATTGATTTGGTATCGAATTATGAAGAAGTTGATGACCAGGTTTTTTTTATAATAATCAATGTAGCTTCACATAACTTTGAGCTCACGTCCAGGAAAGCAAGCAAAAGAGTTCGAGAGGGAGTCGAAGGCATAGCATATTGAGTTCATTAGGAAATTTACAAAGATATGGCTAAAGATAATTTGCCTGATTTTACCTTAGTCACTATCTCCGGTGATCTCGATAGGGACAACAAGGCGACAATTGCTCAAGAAGTCCCTTCATTATTTCTAAGTAATTTTTCCTGCCGAATTTGAAAGTGTTGTCTTAGCAATTAAGGCTTCGACGGGTAGGTGATTCCGTAGAAGTTTATTACCAGATTTCTTAAGCTGTTTCCGGTTTTGGTGCAACTCAAGAGTGAAATCTCCCGAATACGATTTTAAATAGACGCTGCACTGTATAATAAAGAACCGTAGTTTAACTTCAAGGAAATCTGTGAGAGATGGAGATAGAAGCAGAAGACTTAAGATTAGCAGTAGCATGACCAAAGAAAAGTAGTGAATAAAAAGAGAGGTCAGCAGGGGAAATGATGAAGGCTGACACTGACTTGGCAGAAGCTAGCAATTTCTATAAACAGAATGACCTACATTCCGGGATCAAGGAACATACTTGATTGTGTTACCCCATGTTGTTGCTGTTTTTAGATTCAGCTACTGAGAACAAAAAGTTCCAAGTATCACGGGCTATGGTGAGCCCGCTTACCTGGCACAGGAGTGGGGCTGTAACTATGGTGTTACCCCATGCACAATGAATCATTATGAAGGGTTAAACAAACGCAGCCCGTCCTCTCGTGCGTTTACTACGCCACTAAACTGATGTATTTGATTTGTTCGAATCTAACCTAACCTAACGGAGGACCGACGAATAGAAAACAGGATATCACGTCAATTTGAGAGCCACTATGATTGTTAGTACAGCAGCTTTTAGACTTGGGGGGATTTACAGGTCAAAATGCGATGTACTATTCTAAAGGACAGGTTGAGTAACGCTCTGGTGATCACTGGGCCAAGCTTTTCACGACAGATAGTTCTCTAGTTCTCTAATAAAAACACGATAGGCTGTGAACACACACACACACACACACACAAACACACAACACACACACACACACACACACACACACACACACACACACACACACACACACACACACACACACACCCACACACACACACACGCACACACGCACACACACACACGCACACACACACATTTCTTCCACAGGTTACCTCACTTAACATTTACGTATCTGCCAGCGTAAACCTATAATTTCTCCTTTAAACATTCCACGCTGATAATTACCTTAAGCTGATATGTAAAGCTGGTAATTCGATTCCTTGACTACTAATTTAAAACGAGCAGTTTGAATACCTGCAAATCATGTAATTGATTCTGAAGAAAATTGGTAATGATCAGATTAAATAAAGTATAATGATTTAGTGACATAAATTGCAAATTTTAAAGGTCAAAAAGAAATGTTAAGTACATCTGAACCACGAGGGGATAATGTAAGCATTAATGGAGTGTGGAAATCAACACGAACAAGCAGTGAACACGTGTTTGTCTTGTCCTCTCTCAACACAATACTTGGCTTCATAAAGTAAACATTCCAGACAAAAGGAATTAATGCGAGTGTTTCGAACATGAATAACAAAATATAAGTGTATTACGTACGACAAAAAGATTGAAAATTAGAAAGTTGAAGAGATAGCAAAACATATTGGAACTTTGACAGATAAATACACAGATAACAAAACTGGTAGACGCGTTCATAGATAGCAAAACAGAGAGGTAAATAGACATATAGCAAATGCAGATTCACGAAAAATAAAGTGTTTCAGTGGGAAGGAATTCCAGACGAACAGACACAGTCAGACAACCAGGCATGTAACTGGCGAGAAACTTACATAAAGATAGACGCCCCGAATATAAAAAAAAAAACTCATATAAGGAGAAAAAGATGGTCGTCCGGCCATATACGTTTCTTGACAGCCAGGAAGTCAGACAAACAGCTTACCTGTCAGATAGGTTTCTCAGACAGATATTCTGAGAAACAGATATTCACGTAACAAGACAGATATATCGAGACAGACAAGTAGAGAGGTAGACAGCATGCTAGATAAACGGTGAGTCAGACAAGGAAGGCACACAGACAGGAGAACGAATGGGATGTTCAATATAAATTGTTATATGCATCCATCGAGTCGGAAAGAGCTTTGAACAATTAAAGCTGACGTCTCAAGCAGTATTAGGCAATCTTTTGGTCTTTGGACAATGATACTAAAGAAAATGACGGCTCGCGTGTGTATGCAGATAGCAATTATACACATTGTATACAACCCTAAAATTCTGCTTGAAGATGCAGAATTTAAGATGCAGAAGATGTGCTTTCCTTTAAAATATATAAATAATGAATGAGAATGGGGCTAAAAGGGGCTCCCACAATTAGCGCAAAGGACCTATAGAGAAAGATAAAAAGGAGTACTTATAAAGTCAACATAAAAGCCAGAAGGAAACGAGAAAGGTATAACCATAAGCAGGAAGAAAATAATAAAATATGAACAAAGAGGAGAAACGTGTTCTATTCCGTCCGCAGACAGAAGAACAAGAGGTCGTGTTCTTCAATTAGGAGCACATGACACAGAGATCATATCTCAACTACTTAAATTACAAGCTGGTAATCCCACCCACATATGCATACACACTTTACACACACGCATTCACACACGTAACACACGCAAACATACACACTTTACACATAGAAGCAAACTTCATTCACAAGTTTTGAACGTAAATGTGATAGGAAAATAGACCAGGAAACATTGCATCTAACGGGTGAGTCTAAAGCTAATGCTCGATCCTATAGTCATAAATAGATGAGGACAAATAGGTGAGTAGGCACACACACACACACACACACACACACACACACACACACACACACACACACACACACACACACACACACACACACACACACACGAGGGGGCCTCGTAGCCTGGTGGATATCTCGCAGGACTCGTAATTCTGTGGCGCGGGTTCGATTCCCGCACGAGGCAGAAACAAATAGGCAAAGTTTCTTTCACCCTGAATGCCCCTGTTACCTAGCAGTAAATAGGTACCTGGGAGTTAGTCAGCTGTCACGGGCAGCTCCCTGGGCTGTGTGTGTGTGTGGTGTGAAAAAAAAGTAGTTAGTAAACAGTTGATTGACAGTTGAGAGGCTGACCGAAAGAGCAAAGCTCAACCCCCGCAAACACAACTAGGTGAATACAGACACACACACACACACACACACATACACACACACACACACACACACACACACACACACACACACACACACACACACACACACACACACACACACTCACTCACTCAAATGCTCATGTAGACATTAGAAAGAACTTCATTCTAATATTAGTAAATTTCAAGTAGAGTTTAAAGGTACCTCATTAAGCATATCTAAAAAGAAAAAATGAAAGATGAGAATCATTCCGTTAAACAACAGTTTAAATGCCAGTAACTTGAAAGCTTGTTTGAAATCCTTCCTGTGTGTGTGTGTGTAGATGATTATTGCTAGCTGAGGCGAGGATAGTACACACACACACACACACACACACACACACACACACACACACACACACACACACACACACACACACACACACACACACACAGGTGAGAAGGGAGGGAATTATCAGGGGAAATCGCCAAGCCATTACGACTATACTGCACTTGAAAGGGGTCAGGATAAGGATTTGGGATGGGGCGGGGTAAAGGAATGATGCCACCAACCACTTGGACGATCGGGGATTGAACTCCGACCTGCATGAAGCCAGACAGTCGCTCTATACCGTCCAGCCCAAGTGGTTGAGTATACACACAGGTGAGAGCTTCTGAAAATATAGCCACTATCCAATCTCCAAAGGATAACAAATGGCAAGATAACTTGCGTCGGGGGTGGATGCCCCCCCTCCCTATAACTTGTGGAGGGGTGGTGGATGCCTCCTATAACTTGTGGCGGGGTGGTGGATGCCTCCTATAACTTGTGGAGGGGTGGTGGATGCCTCCTATAACTTGTGGAGGGGTGGTGGATGCCTCCTATAACTTGTGGTGGATGCCTCCTATAACTTGTGGCGGGGTGGTGGATGCCTCCTATAACTTGTGGCGGGGTGGTGGATGCCTCCTATAACTTGTGGAGGGGTGGTGGATGGCTCCTATAACTTGTGGACGGGTGGTGGATGCCTCATATAACTTGTGGAGGGGTGGTGGATGCCTCCTATAACTTGTGGAGGGGTGGTGGATGCCTCCTATAACTTGTGGACGGGTGGTGGATGTCTCCTATAACTTGTGGAGGGGTGGTGGATGCCTCCTATAACTTGTGGACGGGTGGTGGATGCCTCCTATAACTTGTGGAGGGGTGGTGGATGCCTCCTATAACTTGTGGAGGGGTGGTGGATGGCTCCTATAACTTGTGCAGTGTGAATCTCGTTGATATCTTCAAGAATGGTGGGGCAGTGTGGTGTTCGATGCTGCTGATATCTTGTATGAGACGGTGCCGGCTGGGGAAACTGTCGTAAGCATTATTTCAGCAGAAGATCTTAATTACGTCTTAATTGACGCTGCTATGAGAAAGTGGAGAGGCAGAAGACTAAGTGTTACCGGACTTAAACCACGAGTAAAGGATGCTGGCTGATTGTTAGCTGGTGTGGTCGTGGCTGATTGTTAGCAGGTGGGGTCGTGGCTGATTGTTAGCAGGTGGGGGTCGTGGCTGATTGTTAGCAGGTGTGGGTCGTGGCTGATTGTTAGCAGGTGGGGGTCGTGGCTGATTGTTAGCAGGTGGGGTCGTGGCTGATTGTTAGCAGGTGGTGTCGTGGCTACACCAACGTTGCAGGCGAAGAGTCACAATAACGTGGCTGAAGTATGTAGACCAGACCACACACTAGAAGTTGAAGGGACGACGACGTTTCGGTCCGTCCTGGACCATTCTCAAGTCGCTTGGGCCATTCCCAAGCGACTTGAGAATGGTCCAGGACGGACCGAAACGTCGTCGTCCCTTCAACTTCTAGTGTGTGGTCTGGTCTACACGAACGTTAGTCTAAAGGAGAAAAGCCAGGTAATGGTTAGCGAAGCAACTATCACAAGTATTGACGGTAAATTCACTTACAGGTGCTATAATAATTACGAAGTAGTAGTACCAGCAGCATTGGTGATAGTAACAATAGTAATACTCGTAGTGATAGTTGTAGTAGGAGGGGGAGGAGCAGAACTAATAGTATTAATGATAGTTGTAATAATAGTAGTAGTAACAGTAGTAGTAGTAGTAGGAGTGGTAGTAGTGTCGGTGGTGGTAGTAGTAGCAGCATTATCATTAATACGAGCATTAATAATGGTAATAACACTCATAAATCTTATTCAACATGGCAACATTTTAACAATTATAATATTTTTTTAAATGCATTGAACGTACAAATACAGTGCTTAGGATTTTGAATATAAGATACTGAGCCAAAAAATTTCGTTTATATATATTATAAATATATATATTATATATATTACAGGTAATCCCCCCGCCCCCCCCCCAAAAAAAAAACTCGCTCCGAGGCAGCCGGTGATTGGAGAATAATGGTAATTGTTTACAGGCAATGAACAGGTAATCATTTGGCTGGAAAGCCCAGGAGTAAGTTTATTAATTGTTTTTCAATATCTACAGCTCATAGCAGGTAACATTTAGTTTATACTAAGAATATTTATAGTGTTTGTTTTGTTTGTATATATATATATATATATATATATATATATATATATATATATATATATATATATATAT
>WNGS01009631.1:7122695-7140867 GCA_020271785.1 Procambarus virginalis
AATATATATGATATTGTCAACGTAATCTTTGCCATTCTTTGCTCTCTTACCCCTCACTGTCCCTTCACCCTCACCTAAAACCACAATGCATTTTTTTACGATGCTAAAACGCTAATAACCTTGTGTTTACATGGCGTGTTTGGTAGGAACTGCTCTCACCCCTATGTCTATCCAGCTTCCAATCCTAGCTACCCATCAGTCGTATCAAGGCACGGATCTCGGCTGAGGCAGTGCCGTGAGAAACGCCCGGAACACCAAACTCTCCGCCTTGATCCATCCCTCAAGCCGCTTGCTGCCTGGGCGCCGATAGATCGCATGTGTTTGACAATCAATTCTTCAGTGGAGCCTCGTAATTGATGGTGCAAGCTCTAGTGCAAATTGGAGTGTTGACGTTAAGGAGGGGTGGAGGGAGGAGAGGAGGAAGGTTCAAGGAGAAGGAAAGTGAAGATGGGGAGAGGGGGGGGAGAAGGATAGAGGGGGGTAGAAGGATAGAGGGGGAAGGATGGTTGGAGGGAACGAAAGTTGGAGGCGGTGGGGGAAAGTGGAGAATCAAGTTCTCGTTGTGTCATACATATAGTCATCTATATATGTCATATCTGTTATAAGACATTATGCCTTATCTTGATATTATATCTGTTAATAAATATTTCTCTAAACAAAATTTCCGCCACGTATATTCAATATCATAAAATACTTGTCCTTACTATTTATTTTTTTCCCTCCTTAGTCTTTACCAATCATCATAAATGTTATGGTTTTTTATCTTTAAAATCCGTGTTCTTTAATTTCTTACGTGAGTGAAATTATTTTATAGTTGGCAAATGTATCATATAACTGTGGTTCTTAAGTCTAAATACTTCGTAGACGCCTCTTTCCCCAACTCACAAGCGATATTCGAGTAAATGTTCAGCTGATAAAGCAAATAGATTTGAAATTAATTCCTTTGGATACCATCACATGTTGGCAATTCAACACAATACTGGTGACATGCTTGCAAAGACAGCCTTTAGTAGACTAGTAGCAGAAATAAATCGGGGTATTTACTAGCAGTGACAAAGAGTAACTGAAAGAGTCAGTGACAAAAAGTCACTTAAAGAATAATTGATGAAAATCTAACTGACCTAACATTTCACAAAGACCCGAAAGCCGTAGCATTAAACATGATACAATCGTGATGAGATATTTATATATGGACTAATAGAGCAAGAGCTTGGCATGTGATGTTATAGGGGCAGAATACGCTTGGGATATAGATGTATATGGCGCTTTCTCAAAACTCAAATGTCGAAAACTCCATGTGTCAATTTTTAAAAGAGAAACTTGCGCTCCTTTCAACATATATTTGTAGAATGTCCCATATTGACTGTTTTCCCCCCCTTCCCCACCCCCGCCCACGGGGTTGAGATATGCTGAAGTCTGTAAATACTGAATGCTGGAACACTTGCTGATATCCTGCACCTGTACATAAAACTGACTTTGTAATTTCATTTCTGCAATGTATATGGTGTACCTATAATTTGAGCTTGAATAAGCAACTTAATCACCTTCAGTGGTTAAGTGCTTAATAACACTCTACTTTCTACAGCAGCTATCAAAGTCAAAGTTGTGCACAACTATATTTTACCCACTTCAAGACTCCGTACCAATATAGAAGCATCAAGAGGAAGTATGGGCCAATAGGCTCTTTGCAGTTACTTCCATCTTATGCTCTCATATATCCAATTAATACCATTGTTCCGTGTTCTGTCTTGTGTTTGTCAAAAGTTTGTTCATCTCATCCAAACTGCTGCAATATATATATATATATATATATATATATATATATATATATATATATAATATTATAATATATAATATATATATCGAAGTCGATGTATAAGTGTGTGTGTGTGTTTGTTATTCACCTAGTTGTGCTTGCGGGGGTTGAGCTCTGCTCTTCGGCCCGCCTCTCAACTATCAATCAACTGTTTCTACTGCTACTACTATTTACTTCTACACACTACTACTGTACTCACCTAGTTGTGCTTGCGGGCTTGAGCTCTGGCTCTTTGGTCCCGCCTCTCAACCGTCAATCAACAGGTGTACAGGTTCCTGAGCCTATTGGGCTCTATCATATCTACACTTGAAACTGTGTATGGAGTCAGCCTCCACCACATTGCTTCCTAATGCATTCCATTTGTCAACCACTCTGACACTAAAAAAGTTCTTTCTACTATCTCTGTGGCTCATTGGCACTCAGTTTCCACCTGTGTCCCCTAGTGCGTGTGCCCCTTGTGTTAAATAACCTGTCTATATCTACCCTGTCGATTCCCTTGAGAATCTTGAATGTGGTGATCATGTCCCCCCTAACTTTTCTGTCTTCCAACGAAGTGAGGTTTAATTCCCGTAGTCTCTCCTTGTAGCTCATACCTCTCAGCTCGGGTACTAGTCTGGTGGCAAACCTTTGAACCTTTTCCAGTTTAGTCTTATTCTTGACTAGATATGGACTCCATGCTAGAGCCGCATACTCCAGGATTGGTCTGACATATGTGGTATATAATGTTCTGAAAGATTCCTTACACAAGTTTCTAAGTGCCGTTCTTATGTTAGCCAACCTGGTACATGTCGCTGATGTTATCCTTTTCATATGAGCTTCAGGGGACAGGTCTGGCGTTATATCAACCCCCAGGTCTTTCTCTCTGACTCCTGAAGTATTTCGTCTCCCAAATGATACCTTGTATCTGGTCTCCTGCTTCCTAACCCTGTCTTCATTACATTACATTTGCTTTGGTTAAACTCTAACAACCATTTGTTCGACCATTCCTGCAGCCTGTCCAGGTCTTCTTGAAGCCTCAAACTGTCCTCCTCTGTCTTAATCCTTCTCATAATTTTGGCGTCGTCAGCAAAATTGAGAGGAATGAGTCTATACCCTCTGGGAGATCATTTACGTATATCAGAATCAGGATAGGTCCGAGTACAGAGCCCTGTGGGACACCACTGGTGACTTCACGCCAATCTGAGGTCTCACCCCTCACTGTAACTCTCTGCATCCTATTGCTTAGGTACTCCCTTATCCTCTGGAGCGCCCTACCAGTTACTCCTGCCTGTTTCTCCAGCTTATGTATCAGCCTTTTATGGGGTACTGTGTCAAAGGCTTTCCGACAGTAGAAAAAAATGCAGTCCGCCCATCCTTCTCTCTCTTGCATAATCTTTGTCACCTGATCGTAGAATTCTATTAAGCCTGTAAGGCAAGATTTACCCTCCCTGAACCCATGTTGATGGGTTTCACGAAGTCTCGTCTCTCCAGATGTGTTACTAGGTTTTTTCTCACATCTTCTCCATCACCTTGCATGTGTGTGTGTGTGTGTGTGTTGTGTTGTGTGTGTGTGTGTGTGTGTGTGTGTGTGTGTGTGGGTACAGGATATTTGTAAGCTGGTTAGAATTGCATCTCACCCTTTTAAAACGCACATTAATGATACTATGTAAAAGACACCTCGAATACGGTTTATGTAGGACAGTCGTAAGTCTGTGTATTTATGTATTGATGTATGTAGGTTAGATTAGCATTTTAAAAGGACTTCAATCACATGTGATTGATTGCTCAATAATCACTGAACTATATGTTTAACAAATCTCTAACCTTGTCCGTGGAGGACAGAAGAAAATATATATGCTAGTTAGCATGAAAATGTGTGGCCACGTCTGTAATAGAAAACAAAATGAAAAATCCGTGAATATCGCCAGTGTCACACTAAATCCATGAGTATCGCCACACTAAGCCAAGACATAGTTATTGAAAATAGTAGAGCATGTGGAAGATTATCTAGAAAAAACTTAAGAACATCATTTCCATTTATCGATGGGAAAAAATGTGAAAAATGTTAATCACGATATCGAAGGTATAATCCACACGGAAGACTTTCAGTTGACGTTCAAAATTTAAGTGGATTTTCAGTTGATTTTCAGACTTACATATTTTTCAGATTTACTGCACTACAATTTTTAGATTGTAATGTTCATAAATGGGCTTGTCTAAATGACAGATCTCTAGGTCGTTCAAAGGTCTTTAAACCTCGGTGTGCCAGAGAGAG
This sequence comes from Procambarus virginalis, assembly GCA_020271785.1. Taxonomy (NCBI): domain Eukaryota; kingdom Metazoa; phylum Arthropoda; class Malacostraca; order Decapoda; family Cambaridae; genus Procambarus; species Procambarus virginalis. Next base: position 7,126,766 of record WNGS01009631.1, read on the forward strand.
GGAATCATGATCTCTCATGCGTGGCAATCCTGACAACCAGTTTTGGGTTTTTCACGTACCTTTCTTCATTGCCTTGCACTATATCCCTCTAAGCTTCCATAACCTGTTCTTGTGTTTAGCACACCTCAAGGAATGGCAGATTATATGCCTCTATTGCCCATACCTGCCCATTCACGTACCCATGCCTGCTAACTTCACTTCACGTTGCCCATATATGCCCACTTCTCGTTAATATTGTGGTAGCCAAGTTAAGGCATAAAGGAAAAAAAACGTGCTTTGCTGGTAGCTCTTTTGTTGCTTTTGTTTTCATGGCAGGGAGTGCAGAAGTAAAAAAATATATACATTCCACAGCAAGAAAGTTATTGCTGATTGGATGTATACAAAAGTTTGATTAGGAGTGACAAGGAAGGAATGGTATTTACTCTGTCATCACCTTATAGAACAAAACAGAATATGTTGGTGAGAAGAATATGTTGGCGAGAAAAATATGTTGGAGATAAAACTATGTTGGTTAGAATATGTTAGAAGAATGTGCTGGTGAATGACCGGATCATGTTTTGGAAGAAGAGAGAGTAATTAGATGTTTGAGATCAGCCCCTTCTCACACCTCACGACCCAGACGGTGAAGTCAGAGGATCTCAAGGATGGAACGTGAAATGATCTTGCTGGATTTGGAAGAAACGAAAGTTCGTTAATTTTTTTCCGAACTTGAAATGTGGAAGAAAAACAAGGGACATAGGAAGAAACTGATATAAACTGAATCATTTCAAGCTGAAAGCTATTACAGTAATAAAATTGAAATTTATATGATCTAAATGTAAAAAAAAACTAGATGGTTGCTGACATTTTAAAAAAGCAAAAGATGCCTTACAGCATTTAACTAGAAAAATATATCACTAATCACTTTCGAAATAAACCAATAAATTCACTCGGCATTTATTTAATGATACAGAATAAGCCAAAATGTACCGAGATGTGAGATTTGATAGAGACTGAGAAGAACAAGATGTTGGGGATCATTTAGTGGATTAAGATTAACTGACAAAAGTCTGGACAAGTATTGTGGCTGATGACCGATAGAATCGGCCAGAATATTTATTAGGATTGAGGTACTTAGAGAATCTAGTGGTGGGATGGCAACCAGTCTCTTACAGGGAGAAAGTGGAGTAATCACCGTTGAGTCACTGAAGGCTTTCTGTTATGCGATTATCTCTTTACTGGGGAGTTGCCTTGTTACGTGATGCAACCAGACAGAGAGGTACAGCCATAAGGCCTCACTGTACACCTGACCTTCAGTGTTGAAACATTACAACTCTGGCGACTCCATTATGTCAAGAGATGTTCGAATAAGCTTCCACAGGACAGCCCATCTTGTTGCCATTTATCACGACACACGGACAGACACCAAAACCCCCGCCTGCCTATACAGTGCTTTATAGACCTCGCCGCTGCTTTATAGCCATAAATCACCGGCGTACTCATTTTCCTATTGTTTAAATGATAATTAGTACGAGTGGACGCATGTTGAGGCTGCTCCGAGAATACATTAGCCTCTCGTTACTCCGTCTCTCTGAGTCATTACTCATGCCTAGTTGCCCGTTTTTTACTCATCTTGAGGCGAGGCCGTCTTAAGAGAGGGTGGGAGGTAGGGAGGTAGCTAGGGTGAGGTAAACAAGAATAATGGATGGGGGTAGGGGTAGAGAGAGAGAGAGAGAGAGACAGGGTAGGGGGTGGGGGAGGGGAGGAGTTTTTGAAGGTTGCAAGCAGGTAGGTTTAGGTATGACACAAGATTGGTGAAGACTGGTACAAGACAGGTGAAGGCTGATAGAAGACAGGTGAAGGCTGATAGAAGACAGGTGAGGGATCATAGAAGACAGGTGAGGGCTGGCAGACAAGAGAGTTGAAGCATGGCACAGGACAGGTGAAGGTTGGTACATGACATAATTATGGTCTAAGACATGTGGCTGCTGGCACAAGACAGGTGAAGGCTAGCACAAGCAATACGAATGTTGGCACAAGACAGGTGAAGGTTGGTACCTGACAGCTGAAAATTTGCACGACAGGTGACTGCTGGCACAAGACAGGTGAAGGCTGAAACAAGACATGTGAGGGCTGACACAGGAGAGGTGAGGGATGAGACAAAACAGACAGGGAACGACACAAAAGAGATGATGCCTTCAATTTAATGGCTGATGTCTAGAAAGATGATGGACACGAGGTCAGACTAAATATTGGTGAGGGCTGATGAAAGACGGGTGAAAAGCTGGCAAAAAGGTGACACGAGAGCTGGTAAGACAGGTGGAAACTAGACAGAAACAGACATAAGGCTCGCAAAAGACAGGTAAAGAATAGCACATGACCCAGGTAAACCATCCCTCACAAGAGGGCTGGTGTTTGTGGGTGGGTTGAAGCCGAAGGCTTGTGAGGGTGATCAACAGACCCACCTGCGTCTACGTATTCAAGTGTTCCCTTAGGGAGCATTTAGGGAGGACGAGTTAATTTCAGGTGGGTGAAGACCCCCAAGGTTCGCATCACGAAGAGCTGTGAACCCAGGACCGTGTGAGAGTCTAGGGAAGGGAACTATCAGGAGAAAGCGCCAAGCCATTACGCCTATATAGCACTTGGAAGGGCGGTCATGATAAGGATTTGGGATGAGACGGGGAGGGGAAGGAATGGTGCCCAATCACTGGGACGGTCGGGGATTGAACGCCGACCTGCACGAAGCGAGACCGTCGCTCTACCGTCCAGCCCAAGTGGTGAGGTATGATGATTAGGAGGAAGTTTATTGAAGTTGTTTGGTAATGTATTGGCATGTAGCAGTAAGTAGTGTGTTCCTTGTGTGTGTTACGTATGGTTGAGTTGACGTGTTGTTGTGCATAACATTGTTTTGTGATGTATTGTGCTGTGTTGCATATTTTGTGCTATTATAATATGTGTTGCGGTGTTGCTGCATATATTATGTGTTTTGTACTTACCCATAAGTTGTTACCTATCAGTGTGTACGGGGGAGTGAGGTCTACCTCTTTATGCCCCCGTCTACTAGCCTTGTACCTGTTGCGTTCCAACTTAACTACTTTAACTTTCGAATTCTTTGTCAAGTCGGACCCTAAAGTTGTGGATGAAAGTGACTTTCACAACTTCTTCTCTTTGAGCATTCCATTCCTGTTCCGGGTACTAATCAAAGAAAGTACTCGGATCCCGTAAAGGGAACAAGCACTTTCTAACGGTCCTTCGGGTCGTTTGCGCTTCCAGCTCACACCTTGTGTCCTGTTGTTCTTCTTTCTCTCAATCTAAAGAGGCAATCCTTGTCTACTTTATCTGTTACCATCAGTATCTTGTAAGTTGTAATCATTTTCCCTCTGTTCCTTCTAAGCTATTGGATTGTAAAATTAAGTTCCATTAGCCTATGGTCGTAGCTTGGACCTCTTAGCTCTGTTGTGTTTTGCGGGGGTCTGTGATGTGCATTGTGCGTTGCTGTGAAGTGTGTTGGGTACTATGTGTTTCATGAAATGTGTTGCGAGCTGTTTATTTGTGTTGTTGTTTCTCAGACACCTGTACTAACCGACTCGGCCACGATGGTACAAAAACCGACCAATCTGGAACTCTATTGAATTCAATGCAAGGGTTTGGAGGCACCAAACCAGAGGCCCCAAAAGCTTGGTTGGGCTCCGAAGCATTAGATAACTACCAAACAACTTCGAACCATTAGACAACTAATTAGACAAGGCGAAGCATAAGACAACTAACTACCGGACAAGTTCGAAGCATTATACAACTGCTATGTGAAAGTTGACTTTAGGAGAGGAAATTTCAACAAACAATTCAACAAACAGATATTTACAGACCTCTTAACATCTCAAAACTAAATAAGTGTAATTAGAAGCTAAGTTAATGGGTTGTTATTAGTTAACACAACGAATAAGTGGGGGAGCGTGGGTGGACTGCTAGCACGTGAGGCTCAAAGGCAAGTCGTTAGATAATAGGAGGTTATGAGTGTGGGGTTATGGGTGCGGGGGTTGTGAATGGGTTTATAGAGCGAGAGAGGAAGAGTATGGTTGGGTGATGTTGTGGTGTAAAGTGGTCTGGTTGTTCAGTTACTTATATTTTCTGTACTTGAAACTTGTAAACAAGATGTGTTGTGACGTATCGGTTGTACATGTTGTGGTGGTTGAGTGATATAATGTGGTGGGAAAATGATACGTTGTGAAAGTTGAATGTGCTTTGGTAGTTGTATAAGTTATGGTGGCTGTTTAATGAATTTTGGGGCTTGAATGAGTTGTGGTGGTTGTATGTATTGAGGCGGTTGTATGAGTTGTGATGGTTGTATGATGTGTTGCGGTGCTTAAATACGTTTTGGTGGTTGAATGATTTGTTGAGTTGATTGTATGATATGTTGACATGGTTCTATATGTTGTGTTGGTTGTATGTGTTGCGTGGTTGAATATGTAGTGGTTGTATGATATGGTATGATATTTATATGTTGTGGTGGTGGTATGTGTTCCGGTGGTTGTATATTTTGTAGTGGTTGAGTGTGTATACAGTGGTTGCATTACTGTGATGGTTGGATATGTTGTGGTAGTTGTATGATGTGTTGTGGTGGTTGCATGATATGTTTTGGTTTGAATGATACATTGTTGTGATTATATGGTAAGTTGTGGTAGTTTTATGATGTGCTGTGTTAGTTGTATGATGATATGTAAAGATTTTATGTGTTGTTGTGGTTGTATGTGTTGTTGTGGTGGTTGCATGTGTTGTGGTACATGAATATGCTGTGGAGGTTGCATATGTTGTGATACTGTAGTTGTATGTGTTGATGGTGATTGAATGGCATGTTGTGGTTGTTTTATAAAGTAGTATAATGGTGATATGATGGTTATTTGATGTATTGTTGTGGTTGTTTGGTGTGCTGAGGTCATTGTATGAATTGTGGTGGCTGTGTGATGAGTTGAGGCGATTTATGGTAGCTATTTTATTGAGTTATGTGATTGTATTTTGTTTTGAACTGGGTACATGGTTAATGTATATTGCTATGTTGGTTGTGTTATCTGGTGTGGTGATTGTGTGTTCAATTGTGGCAAATTTAAGTGGTGTTGTGTGATGTAAAATGATTGTATGATGTCTGATAATTAGATGATTGTGTGATGTGACGTGGAATGGTTTGGTTTCTGATGTGTTGATTGCGCGTGGCATGACGGCGTGGTGAATTCTTTGATGTTGGGAGCTACTCTGTGTGATGGAATAATTATTACCATAATCCCCCCCCCTCCCTCAAAAGAATATATTCCAGAAATAAATACTCTAAAAAACAAAATAAATTTCATATTATATGTAATATAAATTACATTGAAATTAATGAAATAAATATACAAATGAAGCAGATCAATTGAGGGAAAGTAGTCTGGTAACTTCAACAGAAAACAAGTAGTAATCTGTCTGCATAACTGTGACTGTAGTGTCGTAGTTTCATCATAGAATTAGTGATAATCCATGTTCATAAACTGTTGCCATAGTCTGGTAGTATCAACAGAGAATAAGTAGTAATCCATGCTCATAAGCTGATACTGTCATCTGGTAATTTCAACAAAGAATAAGTAGTAATCCATGCTCATAAGCTGTTACTGTAATCTGGTATTTTCAACAAAGAATAAGTAGTAATCCATGCTTATAAACTTACTGTAGTTTTGTTGTTTCAACAGAGAAAAAGTAGTATTCCATGTTAACTTGTCATCCACATTTCCGTGGAAATAAACATTCCATTAACCTGGGCTGTATGGGTTTCGAACCGTGGATCCCACAAATGTGAACCCGAAGCTCTATCGACTACTCATAACCCAGTCGATAGAGCTTCGTGGACCCACATGTAGGGTTCACGGCTCGAGACCCATATAACCCAAAAGAATGGAGTAATCCTTGTTCATAAATTGTGACCGCATTCTGGTAGTTTCAACAGAGAATAAGTAGTAATCCATGTTCATACACAGTGACCGTATTCTGGTAGTTTCAACAGAGAATAAGTAGTAATCCATGTTCATACACAGTGACCGTATTCTGGTAGTTTCAACAGAGAATAAGTAGTAATCCATGCTCATAACCTGGGGAAGAAGTCGAGTAACTTCAGCAGAGAGCAAATAGTAACCTATGAATATAAACTACCTCTCTCATCGCTCATAATTTATTTTTTTCTCTTCCCTCATCATAACTGCTTCATCATCTAGGAAATATTAAAAAAAACATGATTGGTGAAGCTTCAGCTAATCTTCTATTGCTGACGACAGCTGCTCAGCACCGTTTCGCCACTTATTATTTTACATATCAGTATCTTTGCCTGTGGTTCTGACTGCTCATAAGATTGAATCTTTATTGGTGCTTCTGACTGCTCATAACAGTCCATAGCAACTCTGCTTCTCTAACAAATGGCTACTTGAGGTTAACTTGTACATGTGAAAACTAATGAAAACTAAGTGTAGGGAACAGGAAGCTTTGTACTGGGTAACAATTAAGAGATGAAATTCTTTATTAATCTGGTAGAAAGACCTGAAGGTTGATATCACACTCTACCTGTCTTCAGAAGCCCACATCAACGAATATCATCAGTGGCGTGTGCTAAGTGGCCAACATGAGAACTGGTTTTATATAAGAAAACATTCAGTAGCTAATAATATGTATGTTAATTGAATCCTGGAGTGTGTACAGGGGGAAAGGGTTAAGCTTTGGCTCTTTGGTCCCACCTCTCATCTGTCAATCAACTGATGTATCTGAGTCTATTGGGCGTTATCGTACTTACGTTTGAAACCGTGTGTGGAGTCTGCCTCGTGTGGTGTCTGCCTGGGGCCAGTATTTTGTCAATACAAGGCGAAGTTGGTGAATGTTCAGAAGCATGCTAAGCGACTAGTTCCTAATGAAAGGGGGTAGGAGTTCTAGGGAAAGGATGAAGGAATTAAATCTCACGTCACTGCAGGACAGAAGAGTTAATACAACTATGATTACTGAGAACCAAATTATGAGGTTAATTAGCAGAGCAGATATAGGCAGATTATTTAGCTCGTGCGTTTCTCGACAAATGGGACACAGATGGAAACTGAGTACCCAAATGAGCCTCAGAGACTTCACTAAGATTTCTTTCCGTGTCAGAGTAGTGCGCAAATGTGAGGTGAGATGGCAGAGGCCGAAACTATACACGCTTTCATATGTAGATATGATAGAGCATAACAGGCTCAGGAATCTGCCGACATATATCCTCCTTACACTGTCCTGCCCACAACTTCCCTACCAACAAGTAGGGTGCTCTGCCCGCACCTACCAACTATACACTACCCCATCTACTCTACTCATCCCACCCTACCCTACCTACAGTACCCTGCCCACACCACCCATTATGCTACGCATTTCCCAATCTAAATTACTCACATCTAAGTCACTGTTCCCCACCATTACATGTCCCAGTCACAACCTATCAGAGCCATTACATGTTGACCAAACCACACACTAGAAAGTGAAGGGACGACGTTGTTTCGTTCCGTCCTTTCACTTTCTAGTGTGTGGTTTGATCAACATATTTCAGCCACGTTATTGTGACACCTCGTCGGCAGAGACATTACATGTTCGAGCCGCAACCGTCAGATTCACACTTGCTCATCCACATTACTGCTGCATCCCTTTCCACCGTCTCCACATGATTCCAATAAATGCCACCTTCTTCTTGAAAGATCTCCCCTTCCCTTCCCCTTCCCCTGCTTCATTAACCATTAACCTAGAGACTTGGGGCGGAGGGCGGGGGTGAGGGGTAAGAGATTAGTATACCATGATATATCTCAGCATTTTACCTGATGATACAACAATTATAAAGACTTTTATAGCGTCAGTGATAACTTGGTGCATTGCGCAAGTCATGATGAAAACAGGTAATGCGTGTCGCGCCACGATATGAATCATGCCGATGTAATCAAATATTTCTTTAGCGTTCATACATTATGTATGCCTTCTCAAACCGAATTTATAATAGTGCATATATATCGCATCGTATTAAACAGGCCTCATCGACTGATAATTCATGTATGACACGCTATTACCATTAATAATAAAGCTCTGTCGGCACAGCCGCTGCATCAGTCATTCACGAAGACAAAATATGAAGTCCGAGACTACCATCCACCTCCATACAGCTAACAAAGCGTCAACATAACTATGTAACCGTACTAGTTGACGTGAGATCGCTCAATGATTTCCAGCTTAGGTTGGTCATGTGGGTGAATGAGTTTAGGTGGCTGTATATAGGAGCTGTCTCGTATGGATTGGAGGACCTTTTCCCCAGTATTCATTATTCTGGTCCTTGTTCTATCCAGAGCACCTCTGCTGGAACAGAGAGTTCGTGTTCATGTGGCAGTTCAGGTACACGAAGAAGCAGTGACCACAGAAGTCATCATCACACAGTCAACCACAAATTGCAGATAATCGATCGGTGATTATCTCAGATGTAAATCACAGCAACATTGGAACATATAACCTTCAAATTTGCAAATCATTATGTGACTTTTGGACTATTTAATGTAATGATTTAAAACAGATTTTAATTGATTACTTCACGTTTAAAGAATTCAGAATTGGCCAAAGATTTGAAAGCTGGAACAAGCTATGACAACTTATGTAATAATAGGCACTTGTATGGGCAGGCCAATAATGGCAGCAGACAGTGGGATATGATGATTATAGGCTAACTACACAGTGAGATATTCGTTTTCTATTAGATTCATATTATTTCTCCTCAGATACAGTAATTATCGTTTTCTTTGAGTAAAGATGAAAGCAAAAGCAAGCTGTCAGGTCCATTTAATGACAAGATTAAAGCTGCAATTAATGTGAACACACACAACCTAACTAAACATTAACCTATTAAAAACAAAATAGTGCCTTTTCTCGAGCAGTTCTGGGATGCACTCCGAATTAAAAGAAGTCACACTAAGTCACACTAACAATTATCAAATGGATTTCCTCTAATTGGTTATTGAGAGCGCAAGGAATTTTTTTTTTTAGCGCGGGCTGGGAAGCTTGGCCGTCGGTGTAATATGAATGGAGTGCCTCGCTCTCTCCGCAGAACACGCCGTGGTTAATATTACGATTGTGCTCGGAGAGACGCCGCTTTAAACTTTTGTTCTTAAAATATAAGTAACTTTCTCGGCAACGGCCCACGGCTTCAAGAAATGTGGAAACTGACGAAAAAATATTATTCCTCAAGAACAATTTATAATTAACTTAACCCTTCACTACGCTGAATGGTTATAGGCCTAATGCTTGGCATTGGATATATATATATATATATATATATATATATATATATATATATATATATATATATATATATATATATAATGCATGCAACAATGACCATGAAAACACTGATCAAAGTATGCAAAAACGATTTCATTTTTCAATGTGGTTTTTCCATTTATGTATAGTGTCTTGTATATATATATATATATATATATATATATATATATATATATATATATATATAAATATATATATATATAAATATATATATATATATATATATATATATATATATATATATATATAGTATAGTATCTTGTATTATATATATATATATATATAGTATAGTATCTTGTATTATATATATATATATATATATATATATATATATATATATATATATATATAGTATAGTATCTTGTATTATATATATATATATATTATATATATATATATATATATATATATATATATATATATATATATATATATGCAAATCAATTGCAACGTTGAACTGTATTAATAATATATACAAATTTAATGCACACGCAAAAACGTTGAATTTATTCATATTTACCAAACCAAGAAGGTGCGCACGCGCATACATGCATACATTTCTGTGTCGTTACTGCAACCAGATTACCATAGAATTCCCCTGGAACGCGCTGAACTGAACATCCTTAGCATAATTGGGCAGTGATGCTCCCCAGAGTTGACTCAGAATATTAATAAGCACTCAAGCCTCGCCTTTCTGGGTTTGGCATCATTATTGCCAAGTGACGAGAGGCATCTAAATCCCCCACTTGGTGCCTTCATATGGCAGGGAATGACGTAATAAATATACGCTCCTGACGTGATGGATGGTGACTGGCATCTGGCTAAACTGACTGAAGACGACTCACTGTATAATACTTACTCTCATGGGAGAAAAATTCACCTTTTTTTTTTTATCCCAACTAGCTGTGAACTTATGTTCATTAATGTTAGCTAGTCTCATGTTTTATCTATAATATGAGCGAAGTTGGTTGTTTTTAAAAGCCTGATTAAGCAAAGAAAGAGTGACCATTTCTCATTCAGATGCAGTGCGTATCGGGAGCATAATACGGATATGGTATTTTAGCACTAAGGTACTGGAGGCAGAGTTTCTTTTAGAAGACAGTTGGCGCACGAGATCAGTAAATCAGCTCAATTAGCCGACGTTACCAAGATCGCTTGCATCGATAGTCTGACATGTTTATGGTGGCTTCCAACTCACTTGTGCCTGCCCTGTTTGCCTGCCTCCCTGGGTTATCAGCCTGCCTTCTTACTTGCCTACTTAGGCTCTGGGTTTATTGTGGGTGTATCCCGTATTCGTACTTCAACTGTGAGCCTGCCTAGTTGTCTGCCATATTACTGCCTGCTGGCTACTTGCTTGCCTATGTTTCCACTGGCTTCCAGCTTGCTTATTTCTTACTGGCTGCTTGCTTACCTGCCTTCCTACTGGCTACTTGCTTGCCTTTCTACTGGCCTTCTGTTTACCTTACTTGCAACTGCCTGCTTGCTTACTTGCCTTCCAGACGGCTGCCTGCCTTCCTGCCTTCCTACTAGCCATTTGCTTACGTTCGTGGACTTTTGATAAATATGATAATTTCGACATTTATGAATGATGGGTTAGATTATGATTTAATATCAGTCAAGTTTTACTTAAGTTTAGGAGATTCTTTCTTTGTCTGTACCACTGACTTTGCAGTTCAGTTGTGCAGTGCTAACCAGCATATATAAAAAATATCTTCTGCACTCCTTGGACAGCGTTTAAGATCTGTACGATAATATATAAAATATTTATCTATTAAGCACTTAACCACATAAGAGGATTGCAATGTTTCTACAGTGATATCCAGTATATGCACACTCGTCGGTTTTAGGGGAAGTATTAGAGATCTGCTCTCCTACATATTGTGCAGTGAATTATAAAGTACTCAACCACGGAATGTGATTGAATTTTTTCCAATGGCAATATACATTTCTAACCAGCAAAGAGATATTTCCGTCTCTTTCAGGGATATTTCTCGCATTTCTCTGCCTTTCCCTCTCGTATGTTGTTTATGATGTAAAAATAGGACAGTTGGGTCTGGCTCTGAGCCTTGGGAATTGTATAATTTTCATAGGCTACCACGCTTTTTTCCTAGTTTGTGTCCTTGTTTTTTATTCTTGTATATTCCTTGTGGTTTCCGTTCCAAGCTTGCTCTAGTGACTGGAGCGCCTCTGAAACAATGAATCCATGCTAGAGGAACCTTGGAACATATACACACTAGAGCAACTGTAGGATAAATATATACTTGACCAACTGAAGAACGAATACACACGAGCAACCGAAGAGCAAATACACACTCGAGCAAATGTAGAAAAAAATCTTGGAACAAATAAACACTAGAGAGCGCCCCAGGGGTATACGTACCCTAGGGGTATACGTACCCCAGGGGTATACGTACCACTGGGGTATACGTACCCCAGGGGTATACGTACCCCAGGGGTATACGTACCCCTGAATGAGAAGAACCATAAGAGAGTCCCCATAGCTAGAGGAGTCAGTGGAATTACTCTCTGATAGGTTCAACAGGGCTACTGAACTCAGTACTAACAATGCAAGAAGCCCGTAGACAGGTGCAAGACAATTTCAAGATATCGGACGGAAGTTCGGCAGATGTCGAATGGTAGATCGACAGATGTTTGACAGAAGATCAGCATTCGTCGGAGGGAAGATCGACAAATGTCGGACGGAGGATCAGAAAATGTCGAATAGAAAATCGAATGATTAGCTAGTCATCAGATTTACTGTAGCCAGCAATATAAGCAACGCAAATTTTAATAGATTTAATAGTCAATAGCTGATATGTTCAACAGATCTAATAGATAAATAGATACTCCTGAACCACCAGTTAGTGACGCAAAACATCCAGACCACCTCGTTAATGACGCAACACATCAGAACCACCTGGTTAATGACGCAACACATCAGAACCACTTGGTTAATGACGCAACACATCAGAACCACCTTGTTAATGACGCAACACATCAGAACCACCTGGTTAATGTCGCAACACATCAGAACCACCTGGTTAATGACGCAACACATCAGAACCACTTGGTTAATGACGCAACACATCAGAACCACCTGGTTAATGACGCAACACATCAGAACCACCTGGTTAATGACGCAACACATCAGAACCACTTGGTTAATGACGCAACACATCAGAACCACCTGGTTAATGACGCAACACATCAGAACCACCTGGTTAATGACGCAACACATCAGAACCACTTGGTTAATGACGCAACACATCAGAACCACTTGGTTAATGACGCAACACATCAGAACCACCTAGTTAATGACGCAACACATCAGAACCACTTGGTTAATGACGCAACACATCAGAACCACCTCGTTGATGAAGCAACACATCAGAACCACCTGGTTAATGATGCAACACATCAGAACCACCTGGTTAATGACGCAACACATCAGAACCACTTGGTTAATGACGCAACACATCAGAACCACCTGGTTAATGACGCAACACATCAGAACCACCTGGTTAATGACGCAACACATCAGAACCACCTGGTTAATGACGCAACACATCAGAACCACTTGGTTAATGACGCAACACATCAGAACCACCTGGTTAATGACGCAACACATCAGAACCACTTGGTTAATGACGCAACACATCAGAACCACCTGGTTAATGACGCAACACATCAGAACCACTTGGTTAATGACGCAACACATCAGAACCACCTCGTTAATGACGCAACACATCAGAACCACCTGGTTAATGACGCAACACATCAGAACCACCTAGTTAATGACGCAACACATCAGAACCACTTGGTTAATGACGCAACACATCAGAACCACCTCGTTGATGAAGCAACACATCAGAACCACCTGGTTAATGACGCAACACATCAGAACCACTTGGTTAATGACGCAACACATCAGAACCACCTGGTTAATGACGCAACACATCAGAACCACTTGGTTAATGACGCAACACATCAGAACCACCTGGTTAATGACGCAACACATCAGAACCACTTGGTTAATGACGCAACACATCAGAACCACCTAGTTAATGACGCAACACATCAGAACCACTTGGTTAATGACGCAACACATCAGAACCACCTCGTTGATGAAGCAACACATCAGAACCACCTGGTTAATGACGCAACACATCAGAACCACCTGGTTAATGTCGCAACACATCAGAACCACCTGGTTAATGACGCAACACATCAGAACCACCTGGTTAATGACGCAACACATCAGAACCACCTGGTTAATGACGCAACACATCAGAACCACCTCGTTAATGAAGCAACACATCAGAACCACCTGGTTAATGACGCAAACACATCAGAACCACCTAATTAATGAAGTAACACATCAGAACCACCTGGTTAATGAAGTAACACATCAGAACCACCTGGTTAATGACGCAACACATCAGGACTACCTAATTTATGACGCAACACACCTAGACAACCTTGTTAATGTTTACCCGTGTAATTTTCCAACTATAAGACCGCAATAGACGAAACGCAGCAGCACCATAAACAAAGAGACGCAGCAACACCATCAACAAAGAGACGCAGCAACACCATCAACATAGAGACGCAGCTACACCATCAACAAAGAGACGCAGCAACACCATCATCAAAGAGACGCAGCAACACCATCATCAAAGAGACGCAGCAACACCATCAACAAAGAGACGCAGCAACACCATCAACAAAGAGACGCAGCAACACCATCATCAATTTAGAATTGTGTACATCATTTATAT
>WNGS01009631.1:7157549-7180850 GCA_020271785.1 Procambarus virginalis
GTCGAGGGATAGCACACGAACAAAAGAGAAATATATGGAAACAAAGTACACCAAATGAGTCCACAAAATACTATTTTTGTGTTCCGAGTATCGAATATGAACAAATTTAATTATGTTAAGAAGTGATGTTACTGGAGGCAGACCCTATCACAGCTTTAAATGTAAATAGGTCAATAGGACAGAGCCTAATAGGCTTAGAAACCGTCTTAGGTCCTACCAATTGATTAAATAATAGCGCAGGGACCGTAACAGCCATGTCGCACTTTCCTCCGAAGAACAAACTAGGTGAGACTACACGCCCCTACTCCACACCAAGCACCGATAGACACACACACTACAACACACACACACACACACACCGACAACACACACACACAACACCACACACACACACACCACACTGAGAAAATTGGCTACTGGAGTTCAGAGAGTCAGGGAATGGCTCCTGGAGTTCAACACAGTGAAATGTAAGGTATGGAAATGGGAGTCAGGTGATAGGCGTACCACACCAGGGCACAGTACACAATTAAGGGGTACTGCTACCTCGTGTACGATCTCGAGAAGGAGACCTAGGGAGTGGACGTACACCCATAATCTAACTCATGAGGCAGCATATAAATTGGACTAATGACCAGCAGCGGTACTCTACACATGGCGAGAATTAAAAGCTCACTCAGAAAACCTAAGTGAGGAGGCTTTTAGGGCGCTTTACACTCCTAAGTGAAGACACAGTCTTAGAGTATGTCGCAGCCCATCATGGGAGGCCCCACACCTGAAGAAACCCGATAGGAAACGTGGAGTAAGGTATAGAGGTTTGGACGAGGCTTGTCCCAGAGTTACGAGGAATGGGATATGAAGAACGACTAAGGACTGAACCTTATCGACATCTAGTAGAAAAGAAAGGGAGAAGAGGAGAATGATGGTGACATTAAATACTCAGGTGAATTGGACGAAAAGTTGGCAAGATAGATAGAAATGTTCAACACGTTAAGTAATAGCCAGTGAACGAGGGGACAGTGGGTGGAAACCTGGAAACTCAGATGAGATCCACACAGATGTTGGGCAAGTTTTCTTCTTAAGCGCGTGTAGAAAGTATGGAAAAGTGGAATGCACTTGGGGCAACAGGTTGTGGAAGCAAACTCTATTCATAATTTATAAATTAGGTATGAAGTGAAACTGGACAGGAGTGCATTGCTGTAAACAACTGAGTGGCTGAAAAGGCGGATACCCAAGAGCACTGCTCGATACCTTGCAGCACAAATCTGTGAGTACACAAACACACCCACAACGACACCAGCCCACTTTAGCACAAGTACAACATGAACTCCCATAAGTACAATTCCAAAGGTTAAACAAATAAATCCACGGTATTGACCGATCAACCAAATTGACATTTTTTTGGTCCAGTGGATAGAGGTACTTGTTTGCAAAAAACGAACAGCCGGGCAACTACGAGTCCGCACTGATAAACTGCCTAACATGCACACTCAGGGCCTTCAAGCCGACAGAGCCTCATTTAACTTGCACAAGATAATCGATACACACACGCATAATAACGGACTTCTGCGGCACTGGATTAAATGACTGTAGGATAAGCACTAAAGCGATACTCAAAGCAAGACATTAATTCTAGGCACGACATTAGCAAGCCACACATTTATTCAAGGACGAGGATTATACTCCCCTGCTGAGAAATCATTACATTCAATCAGAGCAAACTACTGTATAGATGATTATAAGCATTACATCGAGCCATCTGCCGATGACTTGGAGCAATCATTACGCCCAGGTGCATCATTTCATTTATTTAGGAGTAATTGTAATCTTAAGCAGGGGAAAGCATTAATTCAAGTTGGTGGACGCATTTTTCTATCGAGGATTGAGTAAATTAAGCATGAACTCGAAGAAGGTAAAGCATGTGCAGGCACGCATAAACACTTGCAGCAAGGCAGATAAAGAAATCGCGTCCAAGCAGATAAAGCATAGTACGGCTACCATGATAAACCATTAATGCACTTGACGTCTCACAAATAAACCAGGTAAAGTATCACAACAAGCAGAGAAAGCCTCTTTTCAAGCACGATAAGCATAGGACAAATTAACGGAGGACAAAAAGTAGCAGACAAAAAGTTTTAAAAAGACAAAACAGCACTTAAACAAGCATCAGCATTACATCAAGAGTTAGATAACAGCATCACTTCAAGTACGTGCATGATAGACAACGCATCCTCTGAAAACACACTGATGATTCATGATAACACAAATCTATGCCAAAAAGCAAACATAAATACAGAAGCAAATAGTTGAGCAGAGATCCCAGAAGAAGTCAGAGACGACAGAGGAGAGAGAGGAGAGAGAGAGAGAGAGTAGAGGAGAGAGAGAAGAGAGAGAGAGGAAGAGAGAGGAGAGCAGAGAAGAGAGAGAGAGGAGAGAAGAGGAGAAGAGAGAGAGCGAACTGAAACCGGAGATGATATAGATAAGCGAGAAACACCTACAAAAAGCTGCTACTGTCGTTCCCAGTCTCATGCCTTGCACCACGCATCGTCACGCTAAAGCAATAAGGAGATCCCAAGTGTGATTTACACCGCGTAATAAAAGGTAGCGATGGTTCTGTCGCTAGTGTGGCGGCCATTACTCCCCTGAGTTTGCAGCAGGGGTAACTCAACCACAAATACCAATACAAAACAAAAAAAAATCGAAGTGCCAATCTAGGTGTATCGGTCAAGCTAGGTTAATACAAAGTAATGTTTGCGTTCTGTGTACCAGGCGGATTCCTGGCAGGCTTAATTGCCCATGTGTTTAGACTGTCCCGCTGTACACGAACCTACCATGACAAATTTATGTTTGTTTATGATCCAGTTCGTGTGGGCCCTCGTGGTGTGTGGTTATGAATGGGAGTCTGCATCGGATGGGCCAATAGGCCTCTGCAGTTTCTTGTAGCGGCTCTTATTTGTGTCCACTTATTGTACCCTTCACTTCACTCCACACATTCTCGGTACTCAGCTTCTATTTATGCTCTAGTACTCGACCTGTAAAACCACACCTTCTGAAGATGTATTAATTACGAAAATACTTAAGGAAACTCCTATTTCAATTTCTCCTTCCGTGGTCTGACACTGTTCATATATTTTTCACAATTACGTGCTTATTTCGTTTGATACACACACAACACATCACACACCACACACACCATCACACTCACACCACACCACACATCACACACACACACAAGTACGCACACACACACACACTAGCACTAGTACTACTATGACATATGTCCAGACCACCTGGCAGTGGAAAAATGAAACACAGGTAATTTCCTTAAGAGTACTTATTTCCACCGTCCTTCTCGATAGATGTATTATATACGAAGTACTTAAGGTAATTCCTGTTTACATTTTTCCTCCGTGATCTGACATATCACATTTTGGACAATTCACGTGTGTATTTAGTCGTTGATTGATCACAACAGACACTACTATAATATATTTCAATATAAATATATATATATATTATATGTATCACTTATATACTTTATCATATATAATATCATATATCAGTATATATATATTAGTAGAGAGAAGAGAGAGAGAGAAGAGAAGAGATAGATTCAAGGCAGGAGAGAGAGAGAGGAGAGACGATGAGAGAGAGGACGATGGAGAGAGAGAGATGGAGGAAGAGAGGAGAGAGAGATGTGAGGAGAGTGAGAAGGGGTAGGCAGGGAAAGAGGAGGAAAAATGAAAAGGAGGGAGGGGAGATGAAAAGTCCCCGAGAAGGTGAGTGGATAGTTTAACCAGAAGAGTTGCAAGTGTTCTACCTACATCGTTCAGGGATTTCACAGGGGTAGTTGAGAGGCTTACCGGAAAGCACGAAAGGTTTACCGAGAAGGTTGGAGGTATTACCGGAAGAGTGCTCGTAGTTATACCGGGGAGTGCTCTACCGGGTCGGTGCGTAACTAGGGCTCGTCAGTGTGGGTGGTACAACAAGCATAACGAGAGGGCCCATTGCCTGAGCCCGACAGTAAGCCCGGTTGACAACAGGAAGGGATCTGTTTAGTTAGTTCACAACGGACAAGACGACCGAGCGATTACTTCACCACGCTTCCTTGCCGGGTTAGATCCGCCTTATTGGGGGTGGGTGGATAGGGAGGAGGAGGGGAGCCGCTCTGAGGCGTAGAGTGGCATTGTGTGGCGTGAGGCACGTCTGAAGGGAGAGGAAGGGGAAGTATGAACGAAGGAACGGGAAGTAGGTGGAGGGGACGGGTATGAAAGTATGATGGTAGAGAATAAGTCGGGAACAATGTGGGAGTAATAGAGGAACATCGAACACTAGTTACGATCTCCAGGAGGAGTCGATGTGACAGCCACGACCACCAGAAAGCAGAGCCAGAGGAACTTACAAAACATCACACAATACCGGAACCTTGAAATATATTTCTATCTTACAAACAATCCTAAGCACAGCGACCACGAAAACATCTTTCCTCGTACAAAATCAGGACCCAACATCAAGGGAGGCCCAACCAACACTAGCGCCCGGCGTTGGGAAGGTCGAGGTGGTTTGAATCCCTTAAGCAGGTTGAGACCCGCCGCGCGACACAGGTTCATTAGCATCCCCAACGAGCGAACCCTAAAGGGGGTCTAAATCGGCCGCGGCTGGAGCAAGTCGCTTGTTCCTAGCGCTTGTACACAGGCAAATAGTAAACATTGGGAGGAGAGCCGCGTCGGGGGATTTGCCGCGAATTGTATGTCTTGGTGACCTCGTGTGTGTGCTGTATGTGTGGTGTTCTGGGTCAACAACATCACGATCAAGTTAGGTGTTTTGTGATTTGAAGTTATATCCATCTGTCCATCTATCCATAGATAGATGGATGAAAGATAGATGGAAATAAAAAGGCAGTTGGATAGAAAGAGACAAATTGATGGATGGTATGGATAGTTGGATGGATGGATAGAGTAGATGGATGAATAGATGGATTAATATAGGGGTGGATAGAGGAGTAGATGGATAGATTGATGGATAGACAGATATGGCTGGATAGAGTGATTGAAGAATAGATAGTTAAATAAATAGATAAATGGCGAGATAGATAGATGGATAGATAGATCGACTGATAGATTAAAAGATAAATGGCTAGAGAGATAAATGGACAGATGAGAGAAGACAGACGCGCAATATCGAGACCCATATTAGGCAGAAACAGGCGGCTTGACATCTGCGAGGCACTACACATCAAGAAGTCAACACCAGCAATCAACAGCCAATTAACGCACACTATATTCTACCCACTTCAAGACTCCGCTCAATATAGAAACATCAAGAAATATGGGCCAATAGGCCTTTCTGCAGTTACAGATCTATTCTTCCCTTTAGCTTATACCCATGTTTCGTGTTCTGTGTTTTTCTCACCTCACCCCAAACCATTGTAACATGTCACCTCACCCAAATGCAGGTATAAAAAAGAAAAGCTGTTTAAACTCTGTTCAGTGTGTGTAACTAAGTCTTTGAAATATATATATATCTATATATATAATATATATATATATATATATATATATATATATATATATATTATATAGTGTGTGTGTGGTGTGTGCGACAAGCCTGAATGGTCCTAGGATTATATGCAACTGAAACATCACACCCCAAAAGTGACTCGAACCCATACTGCCAGGAGCAACGCAACTGGTATGTACACGGACGCCTTAATCCGCTTGAGCATCACGACCGGACATAAGGAAGTGATAGCCGAAGCTATTTAAACCACTTCCCCGCCGGCACTCGGATGGTATCTTTGATCTGATGCCCTGTGATCTATCATTTTGATAGATCACAGGGCATCAGGGTGAAAGAAACTCTGTCCATCGTTTCTCACGGCGTCGGGAATCGAACCCGGGCCACAGGATCACGTGTCCAGCGTGCTATCCACACAGCCACCTGCCGTTGGTGTGTGTGTGTGTGTGTGTGTGTGTGTGTTGTGTACTCACCTAATTGTACTCACCTAGTTGTGCTTGTGGGGGTTGAGCTCTGGTTCTTTGGCCCGCCTCTCAACCGTCAATCAACAGGTGTACAGGTTCCTGAGCCTTTTGGGCTCTATCATATCTACACTTGAAGCTGTGTATGGAGTCAGCCTCCACCACATTACTTCCTAATGCATTCCATTTGTCAACTACTCTGACACTAAAAAAGTTCTTTCTAATATCTCTGTGGCTCAATAGCCCCTTGTGTTAAATAGCCTGTTTTATCTACCCAATCAATTCCCTTGAGAATCTTGAATGTGGTGATCATGTCCCCCCTAACTCTTCTGTTTCAGCGAAGTGAGGTTAATTCCGTAGCTTCTCCTCGTAGCTCATACCTCTCATCTCGGGTACTAGTCTGGTGGCAAACCTTTGAACCTTTTCCAGTTTGGTCTTATCCTTGACTACATATGGATTCCAGCTGGGGCTGCATACTCCAGAATTGGCCTGACATATGTGGTATACAAGTGTGTGTGTGTGTGTGTGTGTGTGTGGGTGTGTGTGTGTGTGTGTGTGTGTGTGGTGTGTGTGAGTGTGTGTGTGTGTGTGTGTGGTGGTGTGTGTGTGTGTGTGTGTGTGTGTGTGTGGTTATCGACAGTACGAATGTATGGAAAGATGCATGAATGTGTTAGCTTAGGATGCGGCAGTGAGTGTGCTCATGATTTGAGAACAGCTTCGAGTACACTCACACACTCAACAGTGCACACATGATACACATACACAACACACTCGCCTCTTGACATAACCAGGGAAGTATTAACTGGAAACCAATCCATAACTGCCCTCTCCTGCTCTCCCAGTATCAATTACGACCCTGGGAGGAAATCAATTGGCGGGTCGTGTTCCAAGGAAAAAAACAAGAAGGGGGTAAGGCTGACCATGAACTGTGGTAGGAGAAAACGTTCAGCCTGCGAACAACAGTCAGACTTCGAACTACAGACTTCTACTCCGGTACCCACTTGTGCAAAAAAAAAGAAGACATAGAAAAAAAGGCTAACAGACTGACAGACAGACTGATTGTGCGTTGAAACAGCTTAGCATTTAAAGGTCATTATCACCTTGATCGCCTATTGTTTGATGGCCTTAATAACTACAACCCTCGGTCGATGAAAGTCATGTGATGGATTCACTTCCACTTATGACACTGACATGTTGAGCTTTACGTCTCTTATCTTCCATCTCTCTCTTCCTTATGTGTGTGTTTCTCTCTCATCAGTTTACTGTCTTCAGGCTTCCGCTTGCAAAACTCGTGATATGTCTGTCATTCTGTTTATCTGAGTTTACACTGCTCTTAGGTCTATACTTAATGCTGATTCGTATAATATATATATATATATAATATAATAATATACGTATAATATATATAGATATATATATATATATATATATATATATATATAATATATATATATAATATATATATATATATATATATATATATATATATATATATATATATATATATATATATATATATATATATTATATATATATGCGAACAAGCTTGAATGGTGCCCAAGCATATATGCGACTGAAAACTCCATACCCCAGAAGTGACTCGAACCCAGACCCCCAGGAGCACAATGCAACTGGGGTACATTGTACCTTAACAAGTTGACTATCAGTGACCGTACAAAAGACGATGGTAGCCGAGGCTAATTCCCCATCGCCCCGACGGCATTTTGATGGTAATCTTGGACATAGTTATTTCATCTATGGTTTAAAGGTGAAAATAAAAAAATAAGGAAAGAGGTGAAAACCTATTTCACTTTCTCGTGTGTGGTTTGGTCAACATATTTCAGCCACGTTATTGTGACTCCTCGTCTGCATACATATCTGATGACGGCTGGTGAAAAGTAAGAGGGTTACCCTGTCCTTTCGACAAAGTAATCTGATCATATGAGAAAATCGTTGTAGCAGGATGGGGATCGGACCAGTTTCTTGAGTAACCCCAGACGCGTGTCTTAACCCATGGATCATGGTATGCTAAAGACTATATAACCGGAGGTCGGCCCAGATCCGCTGGGAGTTCGGAGGCACCGAATTGGTAGGCAATCCAACTTTTACATATAACCCGCACACACTCGGATGTAGGTTAATGAAGTAATGTGTTATCTTGTGTTGCATTATTATTGGTTCGCTGAGATCATGGATGTGTTGGCAGCTTACAATTGCCTCTTTATCATGTTGATTTAAAGATATTCCTAGGTATGAACTAGCTGTTGATATTGGGATGAGAGAGCTTGATGTCAAGTGATTCTGATGTCTAATCTCCTATTGCAGCTGTTTATTTCGATTATTGCAGTGTTGCAGGTTAGGATCTCTCTGATGATGGACTAGCTCTGTGTTGCGATGATGTGATCATTACTGAAGCTTTGTTGCTTGTTCATTGTCGTTCACCTTGAAAGAGATGTTGTAGTTCTGTTATATACTGAGAGCATTAGGGGCTGATAGACCACAAGTAGGACTGTAAAAGGGTAGACAACATTGTTTGGTGTTGAGGAGAGTTCTGCTGCGCAAGTTGGTGTTATGGTAATAACAGGGGGCCTGACAGCTGAGTGGCCAGCGCTTCGGATTCGTAGTCCTGAGGTTTCGGGTTCGATCCCCGGTGGAGGCGGAGACAAATGGGCAAAAAGTCTTTCACCCTGATGCCCCTGTTACCTAGCGTAAATAGCTACCTGTGAGTTAGACAGCTGCTACGGTCTGCTTCCTGGGGGATGTGTAACAAAAAGGATGCCTGGTCGAGGACCGGGCCACGGGGACGCTAAGACCCGAAATCACCTCAAGATAACCTAAAGAAGATGGTCATCTGCTCATTGCTTGACAGGTGTCACGTTTTTCTCAATTACGTCTTTCATAATGCTTTTCTCCTACTAATGAGCTATAGAAAGGTACGTTTTATAGGTGGGACAGTTTCTCCAATCTTAGCCATCATCTGTGGTAGCATGAGGGTCACCTTTATTTTGAAAAACTCTTCTACATATTCATTAGCGTATACATTATTGGCAAGGAACTGCCTCACTCTATTGAGAGTATATTCCTAAAGGCAGGAATTAATTTTAGGTAAGAAAAATATAAGCGAATTTCGCATTATAAGAAAAGGCTCAGGAAATGCCCAGCGTTGTATTGTTACAAGCTGATAACGAAGCCAAATATAACAACATGCATGGTCCATGTAAGTAAAGTTTGTTGCTGTGGACGTAATTTATGCGTACATGTCTGTGTATGTACATGTAATAAATAATATATATATTTTTTATGCATTAACATATAGATAAGCATCTGCATTTCACTTACGAAATGGAGGTTTTTCGCATTTAGCTCCTCCCCCCCCCCACCACCCTCCTCCCCCCAAAAAAAAACATTTTAATCAGCTCGCTCGCTGATTGGTTGCGATAACGTTGTATCCAAATATGCTGAACCACATCATGAAGCATGCTGAAGCATTTGATGTATCGTTTCGGTACTCGCTTCGGGTTTCGAGCAGGTCATGACCTGCCAGAACCCTTCTCCGCCTTTCAGGAAACACGTGTTTACATATTCCCTGTTGATGCAACCTATCCTCACACTGAATTCATCGCATTTTGAAGATGTCGACCACAGCGTCAAAATACCGGCGCAACAATGAAATTAAAAGCACCATAAAATGAATGCTTCACGGGACTAATGACCACCGTCCTCTGCTGATTAAGTGAGGCGCCTGGTTCGTACGCTTCTGGCTAGTGTGAACTATTTAGCATTAGACGCTCGTCAGATCGTGAGAACGGGTTGGGTGGAGGGAGATTAACAGAGAGCAAAGCGGAGATGGAGAAGAAGAATGAGGAGCAACAGAGATTGGATTGTGAAAGGTGTAGAGAGGCAGAGGCATATCTTTGGTGATGGATGGGCAGAGAGATAGTATGGGGTGGATAAGTGGAAAAGGACGAGAATGGAAGAGACGTAAAATAGGAAAGGAACCCGAGTAACTTACGGAAATAACAGGTGGGCGGTGGGTCCCGATTAAGGATAGGAAGAAATATGAAAATATTAGGAGAAAAAAGTGGGAAAGATGCACAAAGATGAAGAGGAGGGAAGAAGGGAGGGAAGGGGGGTAGAGAGGAAGGCAAGAGGACAGGCGGTGTGAGGAGAATGTTTGACTTAGGAGTACCGTGGAGAGCAAAACTCATTAACAAATCAAAATTCAATTATCCTGCACGCATATTGATTGAAATGAATTAACGCGGAGATAATAAGGTGAGGTTCGTAAACAAGTCAGCGTTGTCAGGTACAGGTGTGAAGGATTGCCACACACCTGACCCCCAACGTGCCACGCCTGACTCCCACCACTCCTGACCCCCACCACACCAAACCTGACCCCTGCCACACCAAAGCTGACCCCACCACATCGCCTCACGCCACACCACATCCTCCACTTCTTTCCCCACCCTCTTCCCCACGCCTAGCTGTCGCCCCCCATCCCCCGCCCCAAGCCACCCCCCCCCCACACGCTCAAGCTCTCTTCTATCCTCAAAGATAGAGATGGAACTAGAGTAATGTTTGGTGTTGGTTGAAAAAGAGAAAATGGGGAAAAATGGGTCTGGAATTAACAGAAACTGGGAAATGGGTGAGGATGGTGTCTAAGGGGAAGCTAGCTGAAGTTAGGCAAGGTGGGAAGGTGAAAAGGGGAAGGGGAGGAGTTTAGGGGGTTGTTGGAAAAAGATATATAATGGGGGTAGGGGGGGGGGGGTGATGCGCCCCAACGCCTTCTTTTCGATACTTCGCAAATTGTAATTATTTTTACTTTTTTATATTACTTTTCTTTGGTGCCTTTTTATAAAATTTTCCTTTGGAAACCTCTAAAGAGTAACTAATTCAATTGTTTAATAAGGCATTAGCGGGATCAAATATTTCTATAGAAGCGGCGAAGATAATTAGTTTATTGCTTCTTCTCTTAGCATAGTTTGGCTCATGCCTTCTCGATTACACCATTTGGTCACCATTTGGTCCGGGAGACATCTCCCGTCACGCAGGGTGCAGTCGCACCTCCACAGATCTCCAGTATCATCTCTCGATACTGTTAATGGCTCATAAGGGCCACCACTTACGGGCTATTCATGCCCGTGCCACCTCTTGGGTGGCTTAATCTTTATCAATCAATCTTCTCTATTAGGGAATAAAGATCACGACTCGTCTCTTAAAGTGAAAACAAGCTAATTTCTCTTCCAGTAAGGTAATTATGTTTATGCTCCTTTTCTTAAAATAATGAATATAATATTTCCTTCAATAAGACAATTATTATTAAATACATCCCAATGTCATTAAAAAAATCAGAAAACTGTTTTAATTTTTACAAGAAAATCCAACCCTTCAAGGAGCTGAATTCAACAGGGATGAAAACACATGAACAAGTGTGTCTCTTTTTAAGTTTGACGACACATTACGTTGTTGTTGTTGTTGTTGTTATAGATTCAGCTACTCGGAACAAGTTCCAAGTAGCACGGGCTATGGTTAGCCCGTAGTGGACTTACCTGGCACAGGAGCGGTGGACACATTACGTATCGTGTACCATATATATATATAGGGATCATTATGCAATTGGGTGAGGTTCTAGAGTTAAGAGAGCATTATACTTGCTGATTTTGAGGCGCTATTACTCAAGTAATCTGCGGAGTATTCTCGCTAGTCTGCGAGTCGATATTACCAGAGAACTGGTTAGGGTTGCGTTCCTTGCTTTCTACAGCCGATATATTGGTCTGAGACGATATTTCCAGAGTGTACCTAGAAAGCCACCCTCGAGTCTTCAGCGATATTATCCGAATATTCCTAAGTTGTTATACTCCCTGATCCGAGAGCGATATTATCCGAATTCTGCCGTGATAGTTACCGACTGGGTTCACACGCAAGTATAATTGCCTGTGGCTCGTGCGTTGCTAAGTCTACCCCCTTGATGGATGGACACAATTTACTGGGAAGGAAGTATAATCGAATAGCATTAAGGAGAACGTTATAGCAGCTCATTAAAGGGGTTGATTATAGTCTCTTACTTCCTAAATATAATTAAGCTTTAACCATTAGTCATGGATTGTTTTTATTTGCCCATAGTTTAGCTATTTTCGCTTGAAGAGTCTGACATGTAATAAATTGCAGACAGGTTTAAGGTAAATTATTATTTTTTTTTTAGATGGAAGGGTCCTGGGAAAATACGAAGTATGAGTGAGATGAATCATTGAGATGAATCATTAGTGAGAGGAAGCATTAGTGAGATGCATCATCAGCGAGATGAAGCATTTGCGAGATGAAGCATTAGCGAGACGAAGCATTAGTGAGATGAAGCATTAATGAGATGAAGCATTAGTGAGATTAAGTATTAGCGAGATGAAGCATTAGTGAGATGAAGCATTAGCGAGACGATTATTGAGATGAAGCATTAGCGAGACGAAGCATTAGTGAGATGAAGCATTAATGAGATGAAGCATTAGTGAGATTAAGTATTAGCGAGATGAAGCATTAGCGAGATGAAGCATTAGTGAGATGAAGCATTAGCGAGACGATTATTGAGATGAAGCATTAGCGAGACGAAGTATTAGTGAGATGAAGCATTAATGAGATGAAGCATTAGCGAGACGATTATTGAGATGAAGCATTAGCGAGACGATTATTGAGATGAAGCATTAGCGAGACGAAGCATTAGTGAGATGAAGCATTAATGAGATGAAGCATTAGCGAGACGATTATTGAGATGAAGCATTAGCGAGACGAAGTATTAGTGAGATGAAGCATTAATGAGATGAAGCATTAGTGAGATGAAGCATTAGCCAGACGAAGTATTAGCGAGATGAAGCATTAGCGAGATGAAGCATTAGTGAGATGAAGCATTAGCGAGATGCAGCATTAGTGAGATGCAGCATTAGTGAGATGCAGCATTAGTGAGATGCATCATTAGTGAGATGCAGCATTAGTGAGATGCAGCGTTAGTGAGATGAAGCATTAGTAAGATGCAGCATTAGTGAGATGCAGCGTTAGTGAGATGAAGCATTAGTGAGATGAAGCATTAGTGAGATGAAACATTAGTGAGATGAAACATTAGTGAGATGAAGCATTAGTGAGATGAAGCATTAGTGAGATGCAGCATTAGTGAGATGCAGCATTAGTGAGATGCAGCATTAGTGAGATGCAGCATTAGTGAGATGCAGCATTAGTGAGATGCAGCATTAGTGAGATGAAACATTAGTGAGATGAAACATTAGTGAGATGAAGCATTAGTGAGATGAAGCATTAGTGAGATGAAACATTAGTGAGATGAAACATTAGTGAGATGAAACATTAGTGAGATGAAGCATTAGTGAGATGAAGCATTAGTGAGATGAAGCATTAGTGAGAGGAATTAAAAGAATTATCTGAAATGGCCCAACAAGTGTTCGAAAGATATCAGTCATTATATGTAGCTGTAACTAGCTTTCTCATGTGTCTCCTTCACCCTGTGAGTGTCTCCTTATTGTTCTCCTCTACCCTGTGAGTGTCTCCTCATAGCTCTGCTCCACCCTGTGAGTGTCTCCTCATAGCTCTCTTGTACCAGCCATCAAACGAGAGCATCATCACAAGGAATTTCTAAATTAAGAATAACTATAAAAATGAGGATAATAATTTTGAGTTGAATACAAAATGTGTTATTCGCTTGCTTCAAAAAATTCTTTCATTATGATAAACTAGAGTAATATTTGGCTTTAATCTCCGGTTAGATATAGAAAATGACATTCTTAAAAATATATTATGGTTTCAGATCACAGTGATATAGCTTGATTTTTTATTTTTTTATAGAACCTCGAGTTTGTAAATACTGGATCGTTAATCCAATAGATGACCCTCTTGTCTCGAGCCTGTCCTCAGGTTGTGCTTGTCCAAGCAGCGCTCGACCTCAAAGACGCATTCATTAATTTTGACGTACTGTGTAATCAAAATCTGCATATGATAATATATATATATATATATATATATATATATATATATATATATATATATATATTAATATTAGCATATAGTTCCTATTTTTATATGGAAGTATATGTTAAGTTAAGCGTTTAGGTTCTGTTGGGAATCAACCTGTCTTCACGATGTGAGGACTGTACGTTCAATCGGGTAATCAATCCCATAAAACGCATTCGTCAATTTTAACTTGCTGTGCATTCAGAATAGGATTGTTCTTAAATATGAAATAATATTATTATATACATATTAGCATATTATGCATATTTAGGCGTGAGTTACATTAGGATAGGTATTTGGGTTATGTTGGTAGTTATTTGTGTTTCAACCCATCATCGGCAAGGACGAAATTATTAGAAGAGCGGCCGGCCTCTCACGAGATACATTCATCTATTTAAATATACTGTGTAATATAAAAAGGTTTGTTCTCATATATAAATTAATAATATTTAATATGCAGTGCAACTCAATGTATAGTTAGGCGTAGGTTAAGTTAGGTGTTTAGGTTCTGTTGATGATTGTTTGTTTGTGTAATAAGTGGGTGAAGCATTTACTGCGAAGCTCCTGGTCAAGAAAAGTATATACATGTCATGAGTTGTGAGTCGCTTGGTAATAGTTTTTTATTCATAAACAGGAGGCTTGGCGGCTGGATTAACGAGCATTTAGCCTTTGCTGATGAGGACGGGTTGATGCATTTGTAGTACATGGGGGGAACCATTTTCATATCAGCGATTCGAACACAGGTCGTCAGTTAACCACTGTTTAAGATATGTTCGAACATCATTAGATGTGAGTTATATGTTTTTCACTCATAAACAGGTGGGTTGGCGGCTGGATTAACGAGAATTTCGCCTTATTTGATGAGGACGGCCAGCTTTATTAACGTAAAACAATTGCAATCTGACTCACAAGTACTTACAGTCGACGTTTTCCTCTAAGAATGCTTCACTTCATTTCGAAAGACACCACAGTAAAGTTTTCAGCCACGTACTACAAAAAAAAATATACCAACTAAAGCTATACCCCTAACCAACCTAGCCTTCGCCTAACTAATATACCAAATGCTGATCTATAATAATAATAATAATAATAACTATATATTTGAGAATAATTTCAATCTAATGAATGGTTGTTTAGAGTCTGGTGTATCTTGGACGAGCACAGCCTAAGAATATGCTGCAGTATAAAGCATACTGCACTATACTGCAGTGTACTGCAGTATGGGTTCATTGCGGAAAGTTTCTTGGCCTTCAGCAAATCAATAAGTCAGCATAATGGTATCTCAGTTGTGCTCTGGTAGTATCAACCTCTAAGAGGGTTATTAAGACCACCTCAATACCTTGCTAACCGACCAGCGAGTATACTTTTACCTAAACATAGTCCAGGATAAAAGCATACCGAGTATATTCTATACTCTGCAAGAAGCATGTGAGGTATACCTCGTCATGTATAAAATCCTTCAATAAAAGTAGCTGGATTATTTACAGGAACTTTATTTCATTTTAAATTGTTGTTACCTCTAATATAACTTTTAATTAACTAAAGAATTAATTAGTAGAAGTAGAATGATATAATAGATGTAATATTTCTGTTCTTTGTTATTTATTATTCTTTTGTTGTTCGTTCGTTTATTTGTTGATTCATTTGTTTGTTTAAGGAATGTTTGGTTTTGAATATTTATGTACCATTATTGTCATCTCTGTTCTTAACAACTGATAATTTTTCATAATTGTTCGTTCAAGAAGCAAAATAGACGCTGTCAATTAGCGTGATTTTCACAACCTGAAAGCTGAAGTCGTAGCGTCAAAGGCTGAGCTTATAGGATCAAAGCCTGAACTCGTAGGATCCGAGCCGGAACTCATAAGATCAAAGCCTGAACTCGCAGGATCAAAGGCGGAATCCTAAATATATCCAGGACAATACAATCCTGGATAAAACGTATGAGGCGGGAACCAGGAGCTTTAGTACATTATTTAGAAGCCATATGAATTAATATACACACTTTCCAGTATACAGGAAAGCATACAAATCTAAAACGCACACACACACACACACACACACACACACACACACACACACACACACACTCGCACACACATTTCATATGTATATATTCACTGTAAGATACCCGACGACCAAAGGCAACAAAAACCGTAAAAAAAAGTTAAATATCGTAGACAAAACACGGCCATCAAGCTAATAATGTAAACAGTGCTATGCTCAGTAATACAAAGCAAACACAACATAGTATGAATATTACTATACAACCACAGAAAGGCAAACGAAACAGAGTCAATCCAATCCAAGGCAGTAAACCAAGCCGACAAAGGAGACACATCATCGGAGTGAGAGGGAGCAAACAACACTGAAGAGAGAGACAGAAGAGGACGAACCAGCAGCTCCTGACAGAACAATAGCCAATGCTCATTATCACGCCGGTCTACCAGTCGAATAATTAAGGGAGCAGGCAGGAGCTTCTAGGAACCACCTGCCCGACACTACTGAACACTGCAAGGTGTAAATGACGTAGGAAAGTGATCATCGCGAACCTGGAACGTCATACCTCAGGTCCAGGACCTATCATCCTGCCAAGAACTGACTGCAGGTCATTACTTTAACACCCCCAGGAGACGGGAAGGTGCAAATAACTGACGCTGCACTGTGATTAACATGAACCTGGAACATCGTAACTCAATTACCAGGGTCCTAATACGGCCTGCAGGCCATTGCTTTGACTCCACAATCAGATTAGAAAATACAAGTAATGCTGAGGAGTGATGACTGTTAGCCTAAAAGATAGTAATTCTGTTACAAGCCTCGTCACACTGCCTGGAGTCAGCGGCCTGCCACCCACACGACTGGAAGGTGCAAATGAAGCTTGAAAGTAATTATAATGAGCCTGGAACATCGTACCTCAACTCTGGAGCCCAACGCACCACACACAACAGACAGACTGGCAGACAAAGGCTTTCCATCCACATTGGCTTTAAAGTGTCCCAATATAATCACATTGTAGATTTCCGGAAAGACACCAAGCAACTTTATAGAACACTAACGTGGGTTTATGCCAATGACATTTTCATCTGTTCTTCGATTCCAAATGGAAAGTGAATTTAGCTGAAGCGAGTAGGTGCCTGGGTTTATTTATCCTTTGTGTTGCCCCCACTGCAGGAGCAGAAAAATATGGCTGCATGAATCAGTCGAGACGATCGACGGCGCTGGGAAAGCCAGCCACGAAAATGTGATGAATTACGATCAGGAACTTGTGCTTTCCGGGACAGCGGAGCGAAGGTTTAGTGCAGGGAAGCGCTGACTGGAAGAGAATATGGTGATGATGATGAGGGTTGTGTTAAACCGAGGATAATGACGATGATGACGATGATGTTAAACATGGACATGACGATGTTTTCATATATATATATATATATATATATATATATATATATATATATATATATATATATATATATATATATATATATATAAGGGGTACCACCTCTGGTGCAAGTGTAGGGACCCATAGCCTCGGAGAAGAAAATAAAGAGTACTCAGAGAAGACCTTGTGGATCCTCACTGAACACTTTAATATTTTCTTCTCCTACCACCCCTATTCTTTTGGTATGTATATATATATATATATATATATATATATATATATATATATATATATATATATATATATATATATACACATATGTCGTACATAGTAGCCAGAACGCACTTCTCAGCCTACTATGCAAGGGACGATTTCCCTAATAGGCCGAGTAATTTTCTTTATTTTCAATATATTGTTTCTAATTAGTTTATTTGAATCATAATTATTATATTAAGAACATAAGTTATTGACTTCATTATGTAAGTTTAGTTTACGTTAAGATAGGTTAGGTTAGGTTAGGTTAAATAATGTAGGGTAGGTTAGGTTCGGCCATATATCCACGTTAGTTTTAACTCAAATAAAAAACACTTTACTCATACATAGTGAAATGTATAGATTTTCGTTTCATAAGAAAAAAAATGAGAAAAATATAGAAATTCCAGGAAGACTTGGCTTATTAGGAAAATCGCGTCTTGCATAGTAGGCCGAGTACTGCGTTCTGGCTATATATATATATATATATATATATATATATATATATATATATATATATATATATATATATATATATATATATATATATATATATGTATATGAACGCCGACCTGCATGAAGCGAGACCGTCGCTCTACCATCCAGTCCAAGTGGTTGGGCAAAGGTTTCACCGACTTTTCCTTCAGATATTTTATATAACTATATTTCCAAAGACATATGAAGTTTTAATTGTAATAAATATTCTTATTTATGACACATAACCTGTGCATGAAGAAATTTGCAGTAGTGAGAATTAAATAGCTGTTTGGCTCAGAAATTAGAAACACCTATAATAATATGATTGCCAGGATCGTGAATTTACACTTATCATACCTATTTTTCCAAATTGTACTTGTTACATATTGTTGTAATTATAATTTTTTTATAGGATTGGTGATATAGGCTGCCTTATTGTCACGTTATAATTTTAGGATGTGGTTTTCTAAATGGGAATTTGGTAATTTTAAATGTTAAAACAGAGTTTGGAGAGGTAGCATGTAACTTCTATCACACAGAAAACCAGGGGAAGTTGCCGCAGTCAGTACTCTAAATAATTGGTTTCGGACTTTATCTATTCAGGCTTTTCCATTTCAGTATTATGTATAGGTATGGTTTATATCCTTCAGAGAGTTCTAATAGTAGAGTCGTGTAGTGTAACGTGATTCTCATTCTCGGTCAATGAGTGCATCTATATTAGTAATAGAGAACGTATTTGCATAGCGACACCCTGTCAACTTAGAGAGTCTGTTTACAGAGAGAGAGAAAGGCTGTCTACTTAGAGAGAGTCTGTCTATTTGTCCTTAGCTAGATAATATTATTTAGACGACGTATACTCTCAGTACCAGGCTAATCTAATCTAGGCATAACCTGTCTGGTATCCATATCTAAAATATAATTATTTTGTCTGCATTTTGCCATGACATTTCTTATTAAATTCTTATGTGTAGTTTTGTAAATTTTATAACTGATTTACCATTGATTATTATTAACTTATTTGATATTTGGAGAGGGCTAAATACCTCAGTATAATAAATT
Source organism: Procambarus virginalis (assembly GCA_020271785.1). Classification (NCBI taxonomy): domain Eukaryota; kingdom Metazoa; phylum Arthropoda; class Malacostraca; order Decapoda; family Cambaridae; genus Procambarus; species Procambarus virginalis. Next base: position 7,176,693 of record WNGS01009631.1, read on the forward strand.
AAAGTTCACTGAGGTAGGAGTGTTGTTCTTTGATTAATGTTGAGACTTATTGCTTAAAAGTAAATTGTAGTACAGTACACATTGTTGATTGTTTTTGCTACATGACTTTTTTCCTTAGGAGCTATCGTTGAATTTATCAATTTATTTTAATTACAGTAATTTATGATGTGGGTGTTTCTGTGATAAGTCTCCTCACACACCCATAGACAAACGCTATTTTATAATTAGCTGAAAACTATATTCCACGAGGCTTATATCTTGCCCATATTCTGAGATCAAATACAGATTTGATATATATATATATATATATATATATATATATATATATATATATATATATATATATATATATATATATATATATATATATATATATATACATACACGAGCATTTATATACATACTATATAGATGTCACGTCTGTGACGGGAAAAACATGCTTCTTTTGAAATACTGAGTTTTTCGTGAGTTTTTTATGTGAAGGAAATCTTCGAAACCTCTGTACCGATTGCTTTGAAATTTTGACACAACGTTGCATTCGAATAGGCGCGTGTTTTTATGTACCTGTTATATACATGCCTGATCTGTGACAGGAAAAAGCATTTTTTTTTAAACAGCGCTATCTGTTGGACGTAATAGCAACACACGCTGTATTCTCCGAAAGTTCTTCACTGACTACTTTGAAGTTTTGACACAACATTCTCTTCGAATTCGCGCGTGTTTTTATATAGCTACTATAAAGATGCCACGCCTGTGACGGGTAAAAACCTTTTTTTTCAGCTCCATCTGTTGCACGTAATAGCAACACACGCAATACTAAATATTTTACGATTCCATTTCATTGTTTCCGATTGCATTGATAAATTGAATTTTCATAGATTTTGATTTATTTTTATCCTGATTTAATTATTTTGTGTGACATTGCATTGGAATTGAGCTGTGTTGTTTACCATACCGTTCATTTCGTAAGTACAAATATAGATGCCACACCTGTGACAGGTAAAAACATTCTTTTATTAAGAAACAGTCCATCTGTTGCACGTAAGAGCAACACACCCTATACTAAATATGTTACGATTCCATTTCAATGTTTCCGATTGCATTGACAAATTGAATTTTCATAGATTATGATTTTTTTTTAATATTGACTTAATTATTTTGTGACATTGCGTTGGAATTGATCTGTGTTGTTTACCATACCGTTCATTTCGTGAGTATAGTTGATTTTTTTTTTTTTTTTTGTAATTTTTCGGTTACAGTAGTCAAAAGAAAGTGCACTGTATTTAAGGTTGGGATGTGTTACTGGGTATTTATGTAAGAGAACAACTAGGTGGAGGTTGGATGTTTTGGTCACAATGGATTGTTGTTGAATGTTTTGGTCACAATAGATTGTTGTTGAATGTTTTGGTCACAATAGATTGTTGTTGAATGTTTTGGTCACAATAGATTGATGTTGAATGTTTTAGTCATGTTACTAATGGAATGCTTAGGTCACAGTTTATGTTTTTCATTGAAAGTTATTAGATGTCTAGGTCATAGTAAATGACTGTCGATTATTTAAGTAGGCAAAGATTATTGTTGATTATTTGGCTGCAAAAGATGTTAAATATTTTTGTTGTATAATTGTAGTGGAAAGTTGTTGCCTATTTTGGCGACAATTGGGGGAAAAAAAATAATAGTCTCGATCATTCAGACGAGTGCAGAGTAGACAAAAGTGACGAAAAAATAAATGCACAATGAACTGCCTAATGACATGTATCTTCAATAGCCTGCCCAACCACTTGCGCTGGACGGTAGAGTGACGGTCTCGCATGGTGCAGGTCGGCGTTCAATCCCTGACCGTCCAAGTGGTTGGGTACCATTCCTTCCCCCAGTCCCTTCCCAAATCCTTATCCTAACCCCTTCCAAATGCTATATAGTCGTAATGGCTTGGAGCTTTCCTCCTGATAATTCCCTCCCTCTCTTCCTTTGCTTCAGACTGGAGCTCCTTTGCGATCATAAAACCATGTAGCCGGGAAAGGAATAAAAGGATTTTTAAGCTAAATTTTATTTTTGGTTTAAAAAAAAATCGAGTTTGACTTTGATGGTTTGATTAAGCAAGCAAACAATTATAATTGATTTTCAGAATGGCTGTAACATATAACATATAACAGTCTCTACATAGTTTGATGACCCGTGTATCAGAGTCCTGTGGACGGATAACAGGAAGGATGGACAGCATTTTTTAAAGCAATTAAACAGTATTCAATTTGTAATTAAAGTGTATTCACGCACAAGGTGGACTGGCAGCCTTCGCAAACAGGAAACTCCGCACAAAGTCCACAGGAAAAATATCCGTTGAGATTATAATTTAGTTACTGATAACAAATATCAAATATAGATTAGTTTATAGTATTATTGTCGAGCAACGATTCAGTTTCCCTAAATTTTAATTTTTATCTCAATGAATAAATACATATTTTCTTTTAAATATGTGTCATATTACCGTAAGCACTCACGTACGTGCTCACACACACACACACACACACACACACACACACACACACACACACACACACACACACACACACACACACACACACACACACACGCGCGCACACACACACACACACACACACATACACACACACATAGACACACACACACACAAATACACACTATCATCCCCTCTTTATAACTAATTCTTCATTAACATGATGGAAATAGACATGCACGACTGTAATCACCGTAAATGTCAGCTTACGAAAACAAATTCTGGTCAATCTATCAGTTTATACACGCGATGGATAACCGCATACACGCCCCATGTATATACACTCACCCACATATAGCCACGAGATGATGTATACCAATGTTGGTAATTACTTTCATGACTTTATCTTATCTCTCCATCTCAGGGAGGGAGATTAGCTGTCTCGAGTGTGTATTGTGCTGCGGTAAGTGACGAGATCTCTTTCTCGCCTCAGTGGGTGGTGCTAATTGAAATAGGGAGGTGTGAGGAAATGCATAATTGGGTGGATGAATGCCGGGGGTGAATGTGTTAGAGGGTTGATGAACGTCTGAATAAGTGAATGAGTGAGTGAGTCAGTGTATGAGAGTTATTGTGCAAACGAGGGGAGGGGGGGGGATTTAACGATCGATGTTGGGGGGGGTTGCATTGACTGGCGCGGAAGGGTCCTTAAGTTAAAGCGTGATCCGAACTGCACTCATGAATGAGGATCGAGTGAGAAGTCATCCGTAGGCGAGTGTGTGAGGGGCAGTAGTGATAGTAGGAAGGAGGAAGAGTAAGCCAGGAAGAAATAACAGCGAAAAAATCCTGAGGGTGGACGAGTGACTGACAGAAACAACAACCCCAGATAGCTATAGACAATCAGACCGACAGAAGTCGTGATTGAGAACAACAGTTACATAAACAGTGCAGTTCGCACAGACAGGCAGAAATGCCAACAAGCAAAGGCAGCAAGATAAAAACAGCCAATCAAAAGACCGAAGAAAAGCCTACAAGCAATCGGAACCCATCACGCCGACTATAAGCCGTGTTGCTGAACAGGAAGCAGACAAACTGGCAGATATGAACAATAGATATGACAAAAGGAGACAGAAACAAACAAAATGAAGGAGAACCAGACGGAATGGGTGCAGTAACAAGCTTGAAAGAACACGTGAAAGATCGACAGAGCAAAGACAGATAGACAGACATACAGATTCCTTCAGCTCCAAGCAGTGAAATAAGGGCTAAGAACGATCAAAGGACATGAGGACGGATAAATGTAGACACATGCGGACCAGGGAAGACGGAATTCAACTGCTTTTGACAGATTGGGATCGCAAGCTAACCTGCAAGAGGAGAGACCGTTTCAGCAAACGTGGAAAGGGGGACCTGCAGTCGGTCTAGTATAGTTATGTTAAGTGCGTGAGCACCTGGCTTACATGGTCGATCCCTTACAGGGAGAGTTTCTTGTGGTATTTTCTTATGGTTTATCATATATAATTATATATATTAATAAAAATGAAATGTTCGTTTGTTCAAAATCGCTAATCTCCGAAAGATATTCTGAACTTTGAAATTTTCCCACAACGTTCCATTCGCATCGGTCAGGTTTTTATATACATAATAGATGTTCTCGTGACGGTAAAAACACAAGATTTTCTTTAAAA
>WNGS01009631.1:7181850-7194875 GCA_020271785.1 Procambarus virginalis
GAAGAGAGAGAGCGAGAGGTGAGAGAGAGAGCGATTTAGAGAGAGAGAGAGATTCTCTCTCTCGATCTCGAGCTCGCGCTCCGCAGCGAGCCTCTCTCCTTGCGCGCTCCGCTCTGTCTGCATCCCGCTCCCCTACTCTCGCCCCTCTTTCTCTCTCGCTCTCTCGCTCTCTCTCTCTCTCTCTATCGCTTCCTCGCTCGCTTCTTGTCTATCCCTCCCGCGCTTCTACTCTTAGATCGCTGCGCTCTCTCGCTGCTGCTCTCTTCTCTGCTCCCTCTACTCTCTTGAGAGGAGAGGAGAGAGACAGAATACTAATATTAGCTTTTGTTTAAAATCAAACAATCAAATATATAAACACGAATAATGTATTCACATTAGAAAACAGGCAACAATGACTGAGTCTTGCCGGCCAGGTTTTTACCTTGTGTATTGCTTTGCTGGATTGAACATAAAAGCGGAGAAATTCCGTGTCCGTGTCATAAATCCCTGAGTATTAAGGGGGTCAAATATGGGAAGTTGGACCGTAAAGTTGGGGTTAATGGTTGGTGTTTACAGTCTGGTTCTGTGGTTAACCAGCCGCTTACATGCTTAAAAGAGGTTATTGCAAAAGGTGAAGATCAAAGATGGTTTACCCCACCCCCTCTGCATTCCAAGTTTTATTTGTGTGTAATAATCACTGCGTGGTTTCGCCCGTCACAACGTGTGGGTCCGGACTACTTGTGGGGGGTTTACTGTGTGTGTGTGGCCACTGTGTGGGGGTGGCCCTGTGGGGGAGTGGCCACTGTGGGGGGGTTTGGCACTGTGGGGGGGCCGCTGTGGGGGTGGCCCTTGTACGTCACGGTTTGGTTTGTGAGGGTTTACGTCCCGCCCTGCAAAATAAGGGGGTGAGTGTTGGTTCTATTGGTGATGGCGGAATCATGTTCATGATGTTGTGGATTATTCTCTGTGGGTGCTTTCTTTCTTTTCTTCTATCTTATGATGTCTTTTTCTTCTTTCTTGTTTGTCTCTGTCGTTCTGTTCTTTCCTTCGTTTTTATCTAAACTCTGATCGGCTGATACGAAGGCTATTGCGCTCAATGTAAAGGTGGAGGTTAGGGTAGCATGACAGTGCAGATTAGGGGGAATCAGGCTTGTCGGTTGAGTAGGCGTAGGGTTGCGTTTGGTGTGGAAGTTGGGAGGGGAGGAAGAGTTAGGAGTTTGTGGTGCTGGATTTGGTTGGGGGAGGGCCGGTGATCAAGATACAGTTCTAGCTAGGGGTCCCCCCGGGTGGTTAGCAACCGGCACCGTGAAGGAACTACAATGAAGGATGGGGGATGTAGGTTGAGCCGGTCGTGTACAACCCTACACGGAACAGAAAGTGGACGATGAGGGAGGGGGGTTCAGCGGGACCGGGCCACGCGGGTAGGGTGGACGCGTGCTGAGTTAGCTCGGCTTAACGCGGGGAGTGGGGGCCTACCGAGATGAGGGATAGGGATTGGAGGAGAGAGGGGGAGTTGGGAGGGTAGGGGATGTGGGGGTGAGTGGTGAGTTGGGTTGCTGGTAGATATAGTTGTTAGGGGGGGATGTGGAGGGGTGTTGGAATGAACGGTGTGTGGGTTGTCCGGGGAAGATGGAAGATGTAAGAGGACTATGGGGGAGGGGGTGATCGGTAGTTGCCGATGATGGTGTGTTTGTAATGGGACGGTTACTCGGGTCAGGAGTCGCCGATATGATGTGCGGCTAATGGGCTTTACTAGCATGTGGAAGACTTTAGCACAGGCCTGAGGCGGTAGAGAGAAAACAGGGGAAGCGTGGGTCTTTGAGGAAGGGAGGTGACTTATTCTTAAGGTGTATTGGATTATAGTATGACTGGGTGCGGCGACTCGCATGGGGCCTGTCATCATTATAGTACAGTTTCCTTGTTCTTTTCTTTGGGACCGGTTGGGCTTTCAGGTGGCACACATATTCTCCTGTGTCTCACAGCCACCGGTGACCTTGTCGCAGTTTCTCTGGTACATTCTTCCTCGTTGGGGGGGGAGGGAGTGGCCTTCCCACCGGAAAATAAAAACGAACCTGTGCTTTTAGATGACCAGACATCACGCACGCGGAGCCCTGAAGTTGTTCCCGCGTTCGTGATGTTGTTGTCACATATTGAGACTTTTAAATAAACAAACTCAAGCCTGGCGTTCCAAAGGAGCAAGAACGTGGCAAGTTTAAGCTATTGTGTCTGTAGAGTGGACACTTTGCCTGGTCCCTTTTTGTTTAGCTCCCGCTTGTCCACCAATCAAGTTACGAACATGAGTGTGTTCTCAGTAAGGGAAGGCCAAGGTTACACCTCACTACACCCAGAATATGTAGGCACCTAATATCATGAGAAGTATCCAGCCCCGCTCCCTGTGCCAGTCCAGTCCACACGTGGCTTCCCATAGCCCGATTGCTACTTTGAACTTTTCGTTCCCAGCAGCTGAATCTTAAACAACAACAACCATCGCCATGAGATGCGTAATATAACCTCAGCCCAAAGCGAATATAAGATTAGTCAGAATATGGAAAATTTGTCTTGAAAATGTAGGAGTGCCTTGCGAAAACGCTTCTCTAGGTCGTCAGACCAATAAATACAGATTGTGAAAATGAACTTTAGAGAGTAAATTTTTCAACTTCCCTCGACAGTGAAGAAAACATAAGAATATTGAAAAGAATCGTTTTAGAATCATTAATCTTACCTTTTTCGTCATACTCCAACAACATATATTACAAGAAAAACTGCTATCAATATATACCAATATATATATATTATATATATATATATTAAATTTTTAATTAAGAATATATATTATATATATATATATATCCATCCTCCTCTCTCTCCTCTTGTTCCTTATTCCATCGTGTTCCTACCCTCTACCCCTCCCGGGAGCACAAACCCTTCCTGGCATGCAACAGTGAGGTGGAGGGCAGTAACAGACGCGAGGTCGTCATGCACGAAGATGGTGTGGGGATAAGACACGATTGACGAGCCAGGCGAGCTAAGGTGTCAAAATGAGCCACAACTGCGGTCAAGTGGAGGCTGTGTTGTTGTTGTTGAGGGGTAGTATCATTGTCCCATCTCTGGCCTTCGCTGCTCGTGCTGCTGGGGGATTGGGCAGCTGCTGGCGCTGCTGTTGGTGATGGTGCAGGCGTTGCTGCTGCTTGTGTCGGAGGCGCATCTGGGTCTGGTGCTGCTTGGATTAGTGCTTCCGGAGCTGATGCTGTTCAGGACTGTTCGTCTTATATTGGTGCTGCTGCAGGGGTTATTGGCGCTGGCTGGGATGCTGAAGGCTTTCCTGTATATTCGTGTGTTGCTGGTTCTTCCATTCTGCTGGTGATTCTGGCGTCGGTGGTGCTTGGGCTGATGCTGCCTTTATTCATGGTGTTAGTACTAAAGCTGCTGGTGATGCTAAAGATGCTGAAGTTCATGGTTCTGGTGCTGTAACACCAACTATTCCAATTCATTCTGTTGATAATGATGATATATAATTCTCCACAGTTTTCGCCGTTATTAGCGTTCTTCAGTCCCTACCTCCAATGTTCTCCTTCAGTTATTTCTGTGTGTAGTTGAACACGCTGTAGTCGCTGCAGTTGGTGCTGTTCTTGATTCTCTCTCGCGCGGTGCTGTTACTGATTTTATGTATTTGCTGCTGTTATAAGCAGGACAATTGCTGATAAAGTTGCACTTGTTCTTTTATTGCTGCTATAAAATATCTTTAATTGCTGATGTCATTTAATTGCTGATGGCTAACAAGTTGTGTGTGTGTGTGTGTGTGTGTGTGTGTGTGTGTGTGTGTGCGAACAAGCCTGAATGGTCCCCAGGATTATATGCAACTGAAAACTCACACCCCAGAAGTGACTCGAACCCATACTGCCAGGAGCAACGCAACTGGTATGTACACGGACGCCTTAATCCGCTTGAGCATCACGACCGGACATAAGGAAGTGATAGCCGGAGCTATTTAAACCACTTCCTCGCCGGCACTCGGATGGTAATCTTTGATCTGATGCCCTGTGATCTATCATTTTTGATAGATCACAGGGCATCAGGGTGAAAGAAACTCTGTCCATCGTTTCTCACCGGCGTCGGGAATCGAACCCGGGCCACAGGATCACGTGTCCAGCGTGCTATCCACACAGCCACCGGCGTGCCATCCACACAGCCACCTGCTGTTGTGTGTGTGTGTGTGTGTGTGTGTGTGTGTGTGTGTGTGTGTGTGTGTGTGTGTGTGTGTGTGTGTGTGTGTGTACTCACCTATTTGTACTCACCTAGTTGTGCTTGTGGGGGTTGAGGTCTGGTTCTTTGGTCCCGCCTCTCAACCGTCAATCAACAGGTGTACAGGTTCCTGAGCCTTTTGGGCTCTATCATATCTACACTTGAAGCTGTGTATGGAGTCAGCCTCCACCACATTACTTCCTAATGCATTCCATTTGTCAACTACTCTGAAACTAAAAAAGTTCTTTCTAATATCTCTGTGGCTCAATATCCCCTTGTGTTAAATAGCCTGTTTTTATCTACCCAATCAATTCCCTTGAGAATCTTGAATGTGGTGATCATGTCCCCCCTAACTCTTCTGTCTTCCAGCGAAGTGAGGTTTAATTCCCGTAGCTTCTCCTCGTAGCTCATACCTCTCATCTCGGGTACTAGTCTGGTGGCAAACCTTTGAACCTTTTCCAGTTTGGTCTTATCCTTGACTACATATGGATTCCATGCTGGGGCTGCATACTCCAGAATTGGCCTGACATATTTGGTATACAAGTGTGTGTGTGTGTGTGTGTGTGTGTGTGTGTGTGTGTGTGTGTGTGTGTGTGTGTGTGTGTGTGTGTGTGAGTGTGTGTGTGTGTGTGTGTGTGTGTGTGTGTGTGTGTGTGTGGTTATCGACAGTACGAATGTATGGAAAGATGCATGAATGTGTTAGCTTAGGATGCGGCAGTGAGTGTGCTCATGATTTGAGAACAGCTTCGAGTACACTCACACACTCAACAGTGCACACATGATACACATACACACACACTCGCCTCTTGACATAACCAGGGAAGTATTAACTGGAAACCAATCCATAACTGCCCTCTCCCTGCTCTCCCAGTATCAATTACGACCCTGGGAGGAAATCAATTGGCGGGTCGTGTTCCAAGGAAAAAAACAAGTAGGGGGTAAGGCTGACCATGAGCTGTGGTAGGAGAAAACGTTCAGCCTGCGAACAACAGTCAGACTTCGAACTACAGACTTCTACTCCGGTACCCACTTGTGCAAAAAAAAAAAAAGAAGACATAGAAAAAAGGCTAACAGACTGACAGACAGACAGATTGTGCGTTGAAACAGCTTAGCATTTAAAGGTCATTATCACCTTGATCGCCTATTGTTTGATGGCCTTAATAACTACTACCCTCGGTCGATGAAAGTCATGTGATGGATTCACTTCCACTTATGACACTAACATGTTGAGCTTTACGTCTCTTATCTTCCATCTCTCTCTCTTCCTTATGTGTGTGTTTCTCTCTCATCAGTTTACTGTCTTCAGGCTTCCGCTTGCAAAACTCGTGATATGTCTGTCATTCTGTTTATCTGAGTTTACACTGCTCTTAGGTCTATACTTAATGCTGATTCGTATAATATATTATATATATATATAATATAATATACGTATAATATATTATATATATATATATATATATATATATATATATATATATATATATATATATATATATATATATATATATGCGAACAAGCTTGAATGGTGCCCAAGCATATATGCGACTGAAAACTCCATACCCCAGAAGTGACTCGAACCCAGACCCCCAGGAGCACAATGCAACTGGGGTACATTGTACCTTAACAAGTTGACTATCAGTGACCGTACAAAAGACGATGGTAGCCGAGGCTAATTCCCCATCGCCCCGACGGCATTTTGATGGTAATCTTGGCATAGTTATTTCATCTATGGTTTAAAGGTGAAAATAAAAAAATAAGGAAAGAGGTGAAAACCTATTTCACTTTCTCGTGTGTGGTTTGGTCAACATATTTCAGCCACGTTATTGTGACTCCTCGTCTGCATACATATCTGATGACGGCTGGTGAAAAGTAAGAGGTTACCCTGTCCTTTCGACAAAGTAATCTGATCATATGAGAAAATCGTTGTAGCAGGATGGGGATCGGACCAGTTTCTTGAGTAACCCCAGACGCGTGTCTTAACCCATGGATCATGGTATGCTAAAGACTATATAACCGGAGGTCGGCCCAGATCCGCTGGGAGTTCGGAGGCACCGAATTGGTAGGCAATCCAACTTTTACATATAACCCGCACACACTCGGATGTAGGTTAATGAAGTAATGTGTTATCTTGTGTTGCATTATTATTGGTTCGCTGAGATCATGGATGTGTTGGCAGCTTACAATTGCCTCTTTATCATGTTGATTTAAAGATATTCCTAGGTATGAACTAGCTGTTGATATTGGGATGAGAGAGCTTGATGTCAAGTGATTCTGATGTCTAATCTCCTATTGCAGCTGTTTATTTCGATTATTGCAGTGTTGCAGGTTAGGATCTCTCTGATGATGGACTAGCTCTGTGTTGCGATGATGTGATCATTACTGAAGCTTTGTTGCTTGTTCATTGTCGTTCACCTTGAAAGAGATGTTGTAGTTCTGTTATATACTGAGAGCATTAGGGGCTGATAGACCACAAGTAGGACTGTAAAGGGGTAGACAACATTGTTTGGTGTGAGGAGAGTTCTGCTGCGCAAGTTGGTGTTATGGTAATAACAGGGGCCTGACAGCTGAGTGGCCAGCGCTTCGGATTCGTAGTCCTGAGGTTTCGGGTTCGATCCCCGGTGGAGGCGGAGACAAATGGGCAAAAAGTCTTTCACCCTGATGCCCCTGTTACCTAGCGTAAATAGCTACCTGTGAGTTAGACAGCTGCTACGGTCTGCTTCCTGGGGGATGTGCAACAAAAAGGATGCCTGGTCGAGGACCGGGCCACGGGGACGCTAAGACCCGAAATCACCTCAAGATAACCTAAAGAAGATGGTCATCTGCTCATTGCTTGACAGGTGTCACGTTTTTCTCAATTACGTCTTTCATAATGCTTTTCTCCTACTAATGAGCTATAGAAAGGTACGTTTTATAGGTGGGACAGTTTCTCCAATGTTAGCCATCATCTGTGGTAGCATGAGGGTCACCTTTATTTTGAAAAACTCTTCTACATATTCATTAGCGTATACATTATTGGCAAGGAACTGCCTCACTCTATTGAGAGTATATTCCTAAAGGCAGGAATTAATTTTAGGTAAGAAAAATATAAGCGAATTTCGCATTATAAGAAAAGGCTCAGGAAATGCCCAGCGTTGTATTGTTACAAGCTGATAACGAAGCCAAATATAACAACATGCATGGTCCATGTAAGTAAAGTTTGTTGCTGTGGACGTAATTTATGCGTACATGTCTGTGTATGTACATGTAATAAATATATATATATTTTTTATGCATTAACATATAGATAAGCATCTGCATTTCACTTACGAAATGGAGGTTTTTCGCATTTAGCTCCTCCCCCCCCACCACCCTCCTCCCCCCAAAAAAAAACATTTTAATCAGCTCGCTCGCTGATTGGTTGCGATAACGTTGTATCCAAATATGCTGAACCACATCATGAAGCATGCTGAAGCATTTGATGTATCGTTTCGGTACTCGCTTCGGGTTTCGAGCAGGTCATGACCTGCCAGAACCCTTCTCCGCCTTTCAGGAAACACGTGTTTACATATTCCCTGTTGATGCAACTTATCCTCACACTGAATTCATCGCATTTTGAAGATGTCGACCACAGCGTCAAAATACCGGCGCAACAATGAAATTAAAAGCACCATAAAATGAATGCTTCACGGGACTAATGACCACCGTCCTCTGCTGATTAGGTGAGGCGCCTGTTTCCTACGCTTCTGGCTAGTGTGAACTATTTAGCATTAGGCGCTCGTCAGATCGTGAGAACGGGTTGGGTGGAGGGAGATTAACAGAGAGCAAAGCGGAGATGGAGAAGAAGAATGAGGAACAACAGAGATTGGATTGTGAAAGGTGTAGAGAGGCAGAGGCATATCTTTGGTGATGGATGGGCAGAGAGATAGTATGGGGTGGATAAGTGGAAAAGGACGAGAATGGAAGAGACGTAAAATAGGAAAGGAACCCGAGTAACTTACGGAAAGGACAGGTGGGCGGTGGGTCCCGATTAAGGATAGGAAGAAATATGAAAGTATTAGGAGGAAATAGTGGGAAAAATGCACAGAGATGAAGAGGAGGGAAGAAGGGAGGGATGGGGGGTAGAGAGGAAGGCAAGAGGACAGGCGGTGTGAGGAGAATGTTTGACTTAGGAGTACCGTGGAGAGCAAAACTCATTAACAAATCAAAATTCAATTATCCTGCACGCATATTGATTGAAATGAATTAACGCGGAGATAATAAGGTGAGGTTCGTAAACAAGTCAGCGTTGTCAGGTACAGGTGTGAAGGATTGCCACACACCTGACCCCCAACGTGCCACGCCTGACTCCCACCACTCCTGACCCCCACCACACCAAACCTGACCCCTGCCACACCAAAGCTGACCCCACCACATCGCCTCACGCCACACCACTTCTTTCCCCACTCTCCCCACGCCTTTTCCCCCCCCTCCCCCCCAGCCCCTGCCCCCCCCCCATCCCCCGCCCCAAGCCACCCCCCCCACACGCTCAAGCTCTCTTCTATCCTCAAAGATAGAGATGGAACTAGAGTAATGTTTGGTGTTGGTTGAAAAAGAGAAAATGGGGAAAAAATGGGTCTGGAATTAGCAGAAACTGGGAAATGGGTGAGGATGGTGTCTAAGGGGAAGCTAGCTGAAGTTAGGCAAGGTGGGAAGGTGAAAAGGGGAAGGGGAGGAGTTTAGGGGGTTGTTGGAAAAAGATATATAATGGGGGTAGGGGGGGGGGTGATGCGCCCCAACGCCTTCTTTTCGATACTTCGCAAATTGTAATTATTTTTACTTTTTTATATTACTTTTCTTTGGTGCCTTTTTATAAAATTTTCCTTTGGAAACCTCTAAAGAGTAACTAATTCAATTGTTTAATAAGGCATTAGCGGGATCAAATATTTCTATAGAAGCGGCGAAGATAATTAGTTTATTGCTTCTTCTCTTAGCATAGTTTGGCTCATGCCTTCTCTATTACACCATTTGGTCACCATTTGGTCCGGGAGACATCTCCCGTCACGCAGGGTGCAGTCGCACCTCCACAGATCTCCAGTATCATCTCTCGATACTGTTAATGGCTCATAAGGGCCACCACTTACGGGCTATTCATGCCCGTGCCACCTCTTGGATGGCTTAATCTTTATCAATCAATCTTCTCTATTAGGGAATAAAGATCACGACTCGTCTCTTAAAGTGAAAACAAGCTAATTTCTCTTCCAGTAAGGTAATTATGTTTATGCTACTTTTCTTAAAATAATGAATATAATTTCCTTCAATAAGACAATTATTATTAAATACATCCCAATGGCATTAAAAAATTCAGAAAACTGTTTTAATTTTTACAAGAAAATCCAACCCTTCAAGGAGCTGAATTCAACAGGGATGAAAACACATGAACAAGTGTGTCTCTTTTTAAGTTTGACGACACATTACGTTGTTGTTGTTGTTGTTATAGATTCAGCTACTCGGAACAAGTTCCAAGTAGCACGGGCTATAGTGAGCCGGTAACTTACCTGGCACAGGAGCGTGGCAAGTAGCACGGGCTATGGTTAGCCCGTAGTGGACTTACCTGGCACAGGAGCGGTGGACACATTACGTATCGTGTACCATATATATATATAGGGATCATTATGCAATTGGGTGAGGTTCTAGAGTTAAGAGAGCATTATACTTGCTGATTTTGAGGCGCTATTACTCAAGTAATCTGCGGAGTATTCTCGCTAGTCTGCGAGTCGATATTACCAGAGAACTGGTTAGGGTTGCGTTCCTTGCTTTCTACAGCCGATATATTGGTCTGAGACGATATTTCCAGAGTGTACCTAGAAAGCCACCCTCGAGTCTTCAGCGATATTATCCGAATATTCCTAAGTTGTTATACTCCCTGATCCGAGAGCGATATTATCCGAATTCTGCCGTGATAGTTACCGACTGGGTTCACACGCAAGTATAATTGCCTGTGGCTCGTGCGTTGCTAAGTCTACCCCCTTGATGGATGGACACAATTTACTGGGAAGGAAGTATAATCGAATAGCATTAAGGAGAACGTTATAGCAGCTCATTAAAGGGGTTGATTATAGTCTCTTACTTCCTAAATATAATTAAGCTTTAACCATTAGTCATGGATTGTTTTTATTTGCCCATAGTTTAGCTATTTTCGCTTGAAGAGTCTGACATGTAATAAATTGCAGACAGGTTTAAGGTAAATTATTATTTTTTTTTTTAGATGGAAGGGTCCTGGGAAAATACGAAGTATGAGTGAGATGAATCATTGAGATGAATCATTAGTGAGAGGAAGCATTAGTGAGATGCATCATCAGCGAGATGAAGCATTTGCGAGATGCAGCATTAGTGAGATGAAGCATTGTGAGATGCAGCATTAGTGAGATGCAGCATTAGTGAGATGCAGCATTAGTGAGATGCAGCATTAGTGAGATGAAGCATTAGCGAGATGAAGCATTAGTGAGATGCAGCATTAGTGAGATGCAGTATCAGCGAGATGAAGCATTGCGAGATGAAGCATTAGCGAGATGCAGCATTAGTGAGATGAGCATTAGTGAGATGAGCATTAGTGAGATGCAGCATTAGTGAGATGAAGCATTAGCGAGATGAAGCATTAGTGAGATGAAGCATTAGTGAGATGCAGCGTTAGTGAGATGCAGCATTAGTGAGATGAAGCATTAGCGAGATGCAGCATTAGTGAGATGAAGCATTAGTGAGATGCAGCATTAGCGAGATGCAGCATTAGTGAGATGACAGCATTAGTGAGATGAAGCATTAGTGAGAGAATGCAATTAGTGAGATGCAGCATTAGTGAGATGAAGCATTAGTGAGATGCAGCATTAGCAAGATGAAACCTTAGTGAGATGAAGCATTAGTGAGATGAAGCATTAGTGAGATGAAGCATTAGTGAGATGAAGCATTAGTGAGATGAAACATTAGTGAGATGAACATTAGTGAGATGAAGCATTAGTGAGATGAAGCATTAGTGAGATGAAACATTAGTGAGATGAAGCATTAGTGAGATGAAACATTAGTGAGATGAAGCATTAGTGAGATGAAAGCATTAGTGAGATGAAACATTAGTGAGATGAAACATTAGTGAGATGAAGCATTAGTGAGATGAAGCATTAGTGAGATGAAGCATTAGTGAGAGGAATTAAAAGAATTATCTGAAATGGCCCAACAAGTGTTCGAAAGATATCAGTCATTATATGTAGCTGTAACTAGCTTTCTCATGTGTCTCCTTCACCCTGTGAGTGTCTCCTATTGTTCTCCTCTACCCTGTGAGTGTCTCCTCATAGCTCTGCTCCACCCTGTGAGTGTCTCCTCATAGCTCTTTGTACCAGCCATCAAACGAGAGCATCATCACAAGGAATTTCTAAATTAAGAATAACTATAAAATGAGGATAATAATTTTGAGTTGAATACAAAATGTGTTATTCGCTTGCTTCAAAAAATTCTTTCATTATGATAAACTAGAGTAATATTTGGCTTTAATCTCCGGTTAGATATAGAAAATGACATTCTTAAAAATATATTATGGTTTCAGATCACAGTGATATAGCTTGATTTTTTATTTTTTATAGAACCTCGAGTTTGTAAATACTGGATCGTTAATCCAATAGATGACCCTCTTGTCTCGAGCCTGTCCTCAGGTTGTGCTTGTCCAAGCAGCGCTCGACCTCAAAGACGCATTCATTAATTTTGACGTACTGTGTAATCAAATCTGCATGCTAATATATATATATATATATATATATATATATATATATATATATATATATATATATATATATATATATATATATATATTAATATTAGCATATAGTTCCTATTTTTATATGGAAGTATATGTTAAGTTAAGCGTTTAGGTTCTGTTGGGAATCAACCTGTCTTCACGATGTGAGGACTGTACGTTCAATCGGGTAATCAATCCCATAAAACGCATTCGTCAATTTTACTTGCTGTGCATTCAGAATAGGATTGTTCTTAAATATGAAATAATATTATTATATACATATTAGCATATTATGCATATTTAGGCGTGAGTTACATTAGGATAGGTATTTGGGTTATGTTGGTAGTTATTTGTGTTTCAACCCATCATCGGCAAGGACGAAATTATTAGAAGAGCGGCCGGCCTCTCACGAGATACATTCATCTATTTAAATATACTGTGTAATATAAATAGGTTTGTTCTCATATATAAATTAATAATATTTAATATGCAGTGCAACTCAATGTATAGTTAGGCGTAGGTTAAGTTAGGTGTTTAGGTTCTGTTGATGATTGTTTGTTTGTGTAATAAGTGGGTGAAGCATTTACTGCGAAGCTCCTGGTCAAGAAAAGTATATACATGTCATGAGTTGTGAGTCGCTTGGTAATAGTTTTTTATTCATAAACAGGAGGCTTGGCGGCTGGATTAACGAGCATTTAGCCTTTGCTGATGAGGACGGGTTGATGCATTTGTAGTACATGGGGGGAACCATTTTCATATCAGCGATTCGAACACAGTCGTCAGTTAACCACTGTTTAAGATATGTTCGAACATCATTAGATGTGAGTTATATGCTTTTCACTCATAAACAGGGGGGTTGGCGGCTGGATTAACGAGAATTTCGCCTTATTGATGAGGACGGCCAGCTTTATTAACGTAAAACAATTGCAATCTGACTCACAAGTACTTACAGTCGACGTTTTCCTCTAAGAATGCTTCACTTCATTTCGAAAGACACCACAGTAAAGTTTCAGCCACGTACACAAAAAAAAATATACAACTAAAGCTATACCCTAACCAACCTAGC
>WNGS01009631.1:7241990-7256203 GCA_020271785.1 Procambarus virginalis
CTCAACCCTCGCGAAAGGGGCTCACCCCCTCGCGAGAACAACTGGATGAGTAAACTAAGAAACAGTGATAAGTAACACTGAACGTGAATGAAAGACCCACTCATAAGACTGTCTCAAACCCTCAATTACTTCACCTGCCCATGGATACCCTCCCACACCAGCCATAGGATACCCTCCCTCACCTGCCAAGGATACCCTCCCTCCAATACGACTATATAGCACTTGGAAAGGTTCAGGATATGGATTTGGGATAGGACGGGAGTAAGGAATGGTGCCCAGTCACTTGAACAGTCGGGGATCGAACGCCGATCGGCATGGAGAGGCGGTCGTGCCAATAGAGTGCTCAGACCGTCCCTCTGGGCTATTCTGGACCGTCACTGTTCCTGGTCTTTAGTCTACTAGTGAATAAAGAGCGGCAGGTGCTGGAAGAGGAAGACGAGTGGGGGTGCTGGTCCCCACCTTTGTGAGCATCCTCCCAATAAACCGTGAACTTATGGGTGTTGTTGAACTAGTTACTAGAACTTAAGCAACTGCAAAAGGTAATTTTCCACCATTATATATGATTTCCATGTAATGTTACTTTCAATGTCTACAGGAGTAATACTCAAACAAGTAATTACTTTCAACAGTATATTAAGCACCTAGACAAGGGAGGGAAATCCAGCGTTTCGTCGTGTCCCGTTTTAGCAATACATATCAATATATATATATATATATATATATATATATATATATATATATATATATATATATACATATCGTATATATGTAGTCCACCTGCCAGGTCAGGACGTTGACCTGACCTGGCATGCCACTGACTGGCTGCTATCACAATCATTCCTGATCTAAGCCGCCTCGATGTCTCAGTTTGTTGGGGGGTGAAAAATATTTATAGTAATTCAGTTACGTGATTTTTGCATTTAAGTACTGACCATTTTTTGTTTTGTGTCAGTCATCGTGGCAGTTGTGATAAATACTACAATATTGGCTTAGTTGATTACTTAAGTACTGAGAAATAAACGGGCTATTATGTTAGGTTATTTTGGTTAACAATTTACGAAATGAATTTAATAATAATTGTATATACCAGGGGGGGGGAACACACTTTCTGTCGATCTGTCGCTTTCTTTTAGTTTCATTGACTCTTTCTTTCAGTACCTCTGTGTCGCTGTCTCACTGTCTCTGTCTTTTTCTGTTTGTTTTTCTGTCTGCCTATCGGATTTTCTATCTCTGTCACTTTGCTTCTCTGTATGTCAGTATGTTTCCCTGCCTCTCTTTGTCTCTCATTCTTGTCTTCGTTTGTGCCCATCTCTGAATCTGTCTCTTTCTTTTTAACCGTCTGTCTGTCTGTCTGTCTGTCTGTCTGTCTGTCTGCCTGTCTGTCTGTCTGTCTGTCTGTCTGTCTGTCTCTCTCTCTCTCTCTCTCTCTCTCTCTCTCTCTCTCTCTCTCTCGTGCCCTCTCTCTTCTTCCCTTCCTCCCTACTTGCTTCCCTATAATCTATAATGACCTTAATATCTCTATCTATTAAAAACTGTCTACCTGATTCCTCCCTTCTCCCACCCCCCCTCTCACCCCACCACCCCCCCTCTCACCCCATACCTCCCACCTCTACAAACCTCTCCCTACCTCTCATCCCTGGTAGTAGTCTCCCACACATTAAAGCATTTGCAAGTGAATCAAGTTAAATTGGCTCTCACGTGACCCCCAGAAAGCCTCGGAAGTGATGCGGTTTCTTCTGACCCTTAAGCGTTACAAGGTCACTGCAGCCTCCGGGTCAACCTGGGAACACAGCTCTTAGAAGAAGAAGAAGAAGAAGAAGAAGAAGAGAGGAGAAGAAGTCGTTTGGTTAGACCCGGAATTAAAGGAACGACCCGCACGGAGACACGGTCGTGTTGTGAATCAATTTATACCTTATGTTCCCTTTCCAGATACAAGACTGAAAACCCCCTTGGAGCAGGTCATCGCCGATGGCTCGCAGCCGTAGACACGCACGCTCTCACACGCGCACGCACGCACGCACACGCGCACGCACACACTCACGCGCACACACACACTTACACACACACTTACACACCAAAGTGTTGTGAGAGAACCCTAAAATGATCTAACAAATTTGATAATCGGCTTCAAGCATTGAGCTTTAGTAGTACTAAACAAACTATTCGCGACGTTCCTTAATCCTAAGTTAAAAAATGATGCATCAGTTGTGTGGTAATTAAATCTCAAGAACATCAAAAATCTAGAAAGGGAAACAGAGATTAAAGGGCTTCCTGAACGACCAGTCAACTTCCATGAGAAGCTAGAGTCGTTAAAGAGAAAGAAGCTGACATGATCACCACATACAAATTAGAACCTGGAGTAGACACAGTTGAGACGAAGGAATTTGTTGAACCTGCAACTGCAATAAGAGACGGTCATAAATTCAAGCAAATGAAATGAAGGTGCCGAAAATATACTGGAAAGCTCTCTTTTTTGCCAACACGGAGATAGATGGTTGGAGCAACATTAGTATGGAAGCGATGGATGCCAAAACTACTATTAATTTTAAAGTTTCATACGTCAAAGATATTGGGGACAACAAGACTACATGAGCGTCATTTTAGTCCTGTAACTACATTTAGTTAAATACAGATTCGCATGCACTGTAACGCTGCTGCAATCCAGCGGTACGTTAATTACTGTTGAAGAACATTTTTCAATTTGAGAATTCTTTTTTAGATAACGAGATTGTATTTTTTATGGGGTTATTCAATAGCATTTTCATTGTATAGATCATACAAGATGGCGCTCAATAGAGATGTGGTATCACTTCCGTCACGTCCCTCCCGTGTAATCAGATTTGATTTAGCAATTAAGACATGTCCTACTGTCCTGTGACATCATTTGACGCTGTCTTGCCTAATTTTTACACAAGTTGGCACTCTGTTTCTGACGTCAGTCAGCGAGGCTCCTCAGATCCCCTGCTGTCAACCGTATCTGTACGAAGGAACGAGTCATTACCCTGAGCAGGGACAGTGTCTGCAGAGGTAAACAGGGACTGGGGGAGGGGACGAATGACTATCAACTGTATGTTGATAGTCATTCGTCAGTGTTGTGAGTGACCCCAGAATGCCGGTTCAATTTCCCCGTCATGCTCACAGATATGTCACAATTTGTGATTTTCTTGTGAACTGTTCAGTGTTTAAAGACTTGACACTTAATGGCGACAACAGGTAAAAGTGAACTTCAGTGTAACGATTATACACTTAGTTAAGGACAAGTAGTTATGCAAGCATCATAGAACAAGTCATCCAATCACCATCCTATTTCTAGCCACCGAGGCGAAAATGACCAATTGGCAGTGTGGGTGATTATTTATGAAAGGACAAATATTCAATAATTAACGTGATTACATAATTGCCACTGTCTTTATGCTCCCTATAATAGTCTCAGCGAGTGAGAAGAGATTCACGAGGTTATTATTTTGATCATGGGATGCACACAATTATTAAACATACGAACTAGGTTAGGCTGTTGATTAAATATCAAAGTTTCATGCCTGTGAACTATTCTTGAGCGCAGATCCTAGACGTTAATTGTGAATAAGTAACATACGGCCAGGTAGCAGCAATATTAGTGAATAAGTTGATAGTGTTGCGAGCTCGTTACCGGTAAATAACCATTGCAAAAAGGTTTTCATAATAAGATTTTGATGCTTAATTGGCACTTATCTTTAATGTGTTGATATTAGTGGGTTTGAGAGTGTGCGTGTGTCTCATTATAACCATTCTAAATGTCATAATTTATTAAAATTGTGAGTTATGTGTATTAAAAGTGCGTGATTGGTGAGAGACTAGCACGCTTACAGTTAAATATTTGTTGGTCAATCCTGAATTTTGAGCCATATTATTTAAGTAATGGCTTCTTGTGTGACGTTATTATCTGAATCTCTTTTTTATTCCCATTCCATCGTAATGTAAGTATATATCAATAATATATAGGTTGTATAACTGTCCGTCTTTGAGAGGGACAGTTATATTACCAACAATATATAGTTGTTGGTAGTATAACTGAGGTTGTTAGCTATACTACTTGAGGTTATTAATAATATAACAGTTATATTATTAATTAATAAACTGACAACCGAAGGACATGGACTTCATTTGAAAGGCGACGGGAAAAATGGTAAACATGATTGCGACGTATATGATCCTAAAGGGGAAGGTGCAACCGAAGAAGAACGTGAGGCTATGGCTAGGAGGCAGAGAGATATATGATAAATTGGGTGTATGCTAATATTTCTAATACCTTACAACTAGTTAATAGATTAGGAGGAGGAGAAGGAGGACGAGGAGAAGAAGGAGGTGAAAGAGGAGGAGAAGGAGAAGGACGAGGAGGAGGAGGAGGGGAAGAGGAGAAGGAGGAGGAGGAGGCGAGTGAGTCTGAAAGCTCATAGAGAATTTAATGCAGATATTACATCAATATAATAGGTAGGACAATACTGTGTTAAAAGATCGAGGATTGATGAGGAAGGCCCCGAGCACAAGTGCCTGTTTCTGCAGGCGCACTCTTCCGAATGGGCTGAGTGCCTGCACATTCACTCTATTCAAGGCAAACATTCCAACATGTTCAAATTATTTTATCTAAGTGTTGTTTGCAAAGAATAATCTGCTGCAGTTCTTCCAGACTAAAAAAGGAGTATTTTCTAATATCCTATTTTCAGGCAAAAATAATTTATAAAGGGTATTCACTGCCAAATGTTTCGCAAACGAAAGTCAAAGAAATTATTTCCTCTGGGGTAGGAGGTGAGAAGGGGGATGACGACATGCTGTGCGAGCATAAAAATCAAATCGATAATCGAGCGTTGTGTTGCTATTCTCCAGCCGAAGGAAATGTGGAGACAGGCGGGGGCAGGAACAGGGGCGAGGAACACCGGGGAAAACGGTTCCTTCAGGATTAGTGCTGCTCGTAGGAGTAAATCCTGTAATGCCGTGGTAGCTAAACAGCACCGGGAAAGAAGGTGAGTCGACCAGCCAGAGTCGTGCTAGGATGTGATATATATGTGTATATTATATATATATTATATATATATATATATATATATATATATATATATATTATATATAAATATATATATATATATATATATATATATATTATATAAATATATATATATATATATATATATATATATATATATATATATATATATATATATATATATATAGATAGATAGATAGATAGATAGATAGATAGATAGATAGATAGATATAGATATAAGTATAAGTAAACTGTATAAGTCACCTTCGAGTGATTTAGACATAGTAACTTCAAAGACAATATAACTTCATACTCAGAGTTGTCATTAAAAACATAATTACATCAGTCGTAAATGTCTAATGACTTAGAGAACATACTCTGGCGTATATTTACCTTCGTTCCACGTCCTCTTATACTGTGGATATCATCAACACTTTCTCCAGTTGACGTCTCTAAGGCTTCTGAGAGGCTTCTCGTTGATGCCTCAGAGGCTTCCAGGTTGATGTCTTAGATGCTTCTGGGTTGAACTCTCAGAGGTTCATACCATTAACATCTCAGAGGCTTTAAAGTTGACGTTACAGAGACATCAATATCCTCACCACATCCTAAGGATTTTTACCTTCCACATCAAGGTTTTTATATAAAGAACAATTGAACGATGGTGAAGATGATCATTGCAATACCAAAGCGGACACATATCAACATTAACACCTGAGCAACACAACAATAAACACGTGGAAGTATGCCAGAGAAGAAGAATGCAAACTGTACAAGGTTGTAAATACAATCTACCTCATGACGGCACCACGAAAATATTTTCGCACAAAACAGAGAATTAGAGATGATCATCAGTAACTAAATAAGGAACTCAATTCACATCTTTCCGCCACAACGACGCACTTCTTAAATCTCCGTCTTTAGGACGCCAGCAAGAAAATAACTTGAGTCATTTAAGGAGGATCATTTATTCATAGCAGAGTCTTGAAATATGCTTAATGTAGAATGCTGCGTTTTATTTTGTATTGTTGAATAAATAGATTTGGAATAATTTTAACCTTGAAAGCCAATTACAAACAAAAATCTTGATGTTGATGTGACACAGAGGTTTAATTGTCTAGCGTGACTGGTAACACTGTTCTGAGCCTGCTCATTGCCATGCAGGGAACAGAGGATCGTAAAGGTCTGATGGTATTGAATCCCATCCCATCTTTCCTCGAACGATTCCACGATAGATCGACGTGATGCTTCTCTCCTTGGCCTCCCTGCCTCCCTCTGGACACCTGGCTCTAAGAATACGACCCTTTTCTGTTGAAACGTACCGTAAAAACAGATTTTATTGATTTCACAGTGATTCAAGTATATGTATCTATCATTTATGTACATATCTGTGGCTCTGCGTTCGAGTATTACAGCTTAAAGCCTATTTGTTAGAGAATTGAATTGCATGCGCCTCATACGCTTGTTGCAGAGCTTAGTTTTCAGGTTCATAATGTATTTTTTTGTGTGTGTTGAGAACTAGTTAACAGATTTTTAGAAGCCTCTGTTCAATTATTTACAACAGTTTTGCATTTTTCCTTTGAAGGGTATTACAACTTATTAATACTTGCCGATAGTCAAGTCTCATATAAGTATATTTTAAGCTTTCCTTAAAGCTTTGTGTTGCTTGTGTTGTCTATAAAAGTGTTTTATAACGTATCCCGACTCTTTTTCGTTATATTACACAACATTTTATGATAATTCAATCATTCTTTCGACGGATTCAAGATACCTGTTAGGCTGCCTAGAATAGATTCGTCCCTATAGGTCAATCGTCTGTGTTTAGCTCTGAGAACGACCAAATTTCTTCATTTTGGCAAATTTGTCCGGATTAATGCTCTTATGTGTCCCCTCTGTCGGGTATACATTTTCCAATTATGAGAATTGAAACTATGATAAATTTACTTAGCACTTGAACACAAATATTATCATAGAAGTTCAAAATCAAATTAACTGAAATCGAAGGAACATTGAATAAGTAGCACGTTGCAGTTTAGAGACTGCAAATATACAATGAACGTAATGGAAAACGATGACAGCTTTCCCATTGCATACCAACAGCTTGTGAATAGTAAAGTAAAATCTTCGTGTATATATATACACTGAGAGTTTACCTTAGCCCTGGACAATGGTTTAACACTAAAGTATTCTTGCTGATTGGTCAGTAAACTATTGTGGTGACCATAATAATCCTCCAGAGATTGATAGGCATTAAACTCAACACCATTATAATTATATTCATGTGAAAAGTTTACAGTCAAGAGCATTTTTAAAATCTTAAAACATATATTTTTGGGTTAGGTCTCTTTATAAAATGAAAGTAATTAATCACACTGTCAAACAGAATAAACATTATATAAATTGACTCGATGTTTTATATACACTGTTTATTAAAGTATATTGAACCGATCACGGGATTTAAGTGTATTTAACCCGCTATTTAAAGTGGGCGGGATTCGAACCCGCTCACTTATCCATTATGTACCTCTGCAACCTTTACCACTACCACCCACAGGATGGGTGTGGGGTACCCTACCACCCATCGAGTGGGTACAGGGTGCCTTATCACCTACAGAATGATTATAGGGTGCCCTACCACCCACAAGATGGGTATAGGGTGTCATACAACCCACAGGATGAGTATGGGTTGCCCTACCACCCAACAGGATGGGTATAGGGTGACATACCACCCACAGGATGGGTATAGGGTGTCATACCACCCACAGGATGGGTATAGGGTGTCATACCACCCACAGGATGGGTATAGGGTGTCATACCACCCACAGGGTGGATATGGGGTACCCTACCACCCAACAGGATGGGTATAAGGTGTCCTACCACCCACAGGATGGGTATAGGGTGTCATACCACCCACAGGATGGGTATAGGGTCTCATACCACCCACAGGATGAGTATATATACCCTACCACCCAAAAGATGAAGCTCATCCTCGTAAAATAAAAGTACTTATAGTAACGATGTTGTTGAAAGTTTAAACATGTCGTGATGGACCAACAGAATGTAGACTTTTATAGTATTGAATTTAAACAAACTGGGAATTTTTTTATATTTACGTTGCTAATGGTTGCTAATGAACCTTAGCCCAATTTAGCTATCCTTGGCCTAATACGGTAAATATATATGGGCTGTACTATGCCTATGAATATTTAAATTTGCGTTTTAGCTTTATTTTTCCGGACTCTATCTAAAATAGTACAAAAAGTGGCTGAATGGGACTCTATTAGTACTTATTAGTACGATCGATCTCATGTTAAAAAGTAATATCATTTCAGGCGGATAGGTATTAGGGGTGCACTACCACACATAGCAATGGGTATGGGATTGCACTACCACTCCACAGGAATGGATATGAGGGGGCACTACCACCCACTGGAAGGGGTATGGGGTGCACTATCACCTACAGAAATGGTATGAGGTGCACAATAAATGGAATAAACTTTCATAAGCAGTGATGTTTGGCGGCTGCATGGAATAAGCATGCATGTGTCCTTTGTTCATGAGGACGAAGGGCTGCTGTTTCCTGAGATGTGATTCGAACAGTCGATGTCAGCGAAGCACTGTTCGAAAATAATCGAAAGTCATCAGTTTGTAATTCATGTACAGATGGGTTTAGCAACTGAATTAAAGAACATTTAGCCTTTGGTTATGAGGATGGTCACCCCTTTCCCCCCCCCTCTTCCCCGCGATCTCTCGACAAATTCTTGGCTCAGATAGGACCTCCTCATTCAGTCCCTCACTATGCCTCATATGTGAGTCAGGATGCGGCAACTCATTCTTCCATTTGAGCGCTGAGAGTCTTATCTCTCCTGCTTATTGCCTCTTTGTCCGAGACTCTAATTGCGATAAAATTGTGACAACTAGACATTAATAATCGGTTCATGCTTTTGTATTATTTATTTCATGTGTATTCCGGTTTGGTCCGGCGACGAATGAGCCCAGTCGTTTTGTCCGATGTGTACACCTTTAGCCCTCTCGTCGTGGTCGCGCCATAAGCGCCTGCATGGCCACACGACTTTCGTTCGTCTGGCGATGGATGACCCGAGACGCTTTTCTCGAAGCATACATATTTAGGCTTTCGTCGCGGCCACTTTGAGTGCTCTGCGTCCAGGTGAGGACGGCCGGCCGCCGCACCTACCATTACCCAAGTGATAACGTGGCTCAGGTAACGTAGCATTCCTTCCCGGGGTTTCTCTTTGTGACACGACTACATTTTCTATTAGTACCGTTTTTATCATTTATTTTTTAGCTAAGGTACTGTTATGGAGTTCTCCTTTAAATCAAATTAATCATGGGTACAATTGGCACACTCAGTTATGGTAACTTAAATCCCGTGAACCTCCATGGTATATGGAGCTCCAATAATCGAAAAGAAGTTTCCATTTTCTGATGGTGGGTAAGAGGGCTTAGCAATCTGTTTCTCTACACGATTTCACTATTGCCGAGCACATAAATAATCGGAGGGGTGTGGGTGTGCGAGACGGGAAGGTCGCTAGAGGCTATCCAGGAACACGGCACCACACTTAACATGATCCAGTTGTGAAGAGAGAGCACATCAGTGTGAACATCTCAGGCGATAGCTCAAACGACACGATCGTCTGTCACTGTCTAGGAAGCGGCGAGTTTAGGTCTGTTTTGCTTTCATTAGCATTTACAATCAGATTAGGCATTTGTTATATGTTAAAGAAATGCAGTACAATGCGCCAGAGGTAGTACTCCTCTACACACACACACACACACACACACACACACACACACACACACACACACACACACACACACACACACACACACACACATATATCCAGATATATATATATATATATATATAATATATATATATAATATGTATATATATATATATATATATATATATATATATATATATATATATATATATATATATATATATATATATATATGTCGTACCTAGTAGCCAGAACGCACTTGTCAGCCTACTATGCAAGGCCCGATTTGCCTAATAGGCCAAGTTTTCATGAATAATTGTTTTCGACTACCTAACCTACCTAACCTAACCTAACCTAACTTTTTCGGCTACCTAACCTAACCTAACCTATATAGATAGGTTAGGTTAGGTTAGGTAGGTTTGGTTAGGTTCGGTCATATATCTACGTTAATTTTAACTACAATGAAAAAAATTGACCTCATATAAAATGAAATGGGTAGCTTTATCATTTCATAAGAAAAAAATTAGAGAAAATATATTAATTCAGGAAAACTTGGCTTATTAGGCAAATCGGGCCTTGCATAGTAGGCCAAAAAGTGAGTTCTGGCTACTAGGTACGACATATATATATATATATATATATATATATATATATATATATATTGGCAGCAGGTTTTCACTTAGACATGTTTCATAAAATATGACTGCATATTCCGTGATGATTGTTTACTTTTTTTCAGAGCTTGTATCCCTCAAGTAGTTTTGCATTTTAATTTAACTGAAAGAGGATTTTTCTGAATGTCATATCTGTTCAAGGTTGATGAATAAAAGAACAAAAAAACAAAACTGTAGAATGTATTCTAATTTACACGACGTTTAGAACCTACAATGATCAACCTCACGTGAGTAATGACAAGCCCTGAGGAAACATTTCATAAGACTGGGAGGTCAGGTGCATACAAAATAATGTCTGGTGATTGACCAGACAAAAATCTAAGGAGGAAGTGAGATGACAGGCCTTAATCGGAAGCAAATTCTACTTGTTGGTCTCAACATATAAAACAAGAAAACTGAGAACGTGACTCCTAGAGATCTGTGCCCTAGAATCCCAGAGAACTGTGCCTGAAACTCCTAGAGAAAAATGTGCCTTAGACTTTTACAGAACGTGGCCTGTTTCTGCACTAGAGAACTGTGCCGCTTAAAAAGTGCGTCCTATAACCCTAGAGAACTGCTCCCCATAACCTAGAGAACTGCTTCCTATAACCCTAGAGAACTGTGCACTAGATTCATAGAGAACTGATCAATTATCTCCTAGAAAACAGTTCCTTAAACTCCCAGAGAGCTTTGCTCTCTGCCCAGGAGAACTGTTCCCTAGACCTCTAGAAAATCATGTCTTAGAAAACACACACACACAAGTTAGACCTTTCAGGCTGCGACACCAACACAGCCTCGGACCACAGACCTGGACATTCAAGCACAAGATCCCGCCCGGTAAAATACCTAGACAGTGTCCGATAAAAACTTCAACGCATCTGAACCATTTTCACTGGTTTTCGTTCATTTAAATTCCACTCAGAAGTTTGCGTTGTGCAGAGAAACAAGAGAAGAATATACATACATATATATATATATATATATATATATATATATATATATATATTTATATATATATATATATATATATATATAAATTTTTTATAATATATTTCGTCAGCGGCCACAAATATAACAAAAAAAATTCATATTTATATAGAAATACATTCAATTATTTTATATTTTGATAATTAAATATATAATGATTGAGGTGATAAACATTATTTTTGTTATGGGTTTTGGTCTGGTGTTGGGGAGGCTGGATAGAGTGGTGTTGCACACTACACACTCGCGAGTGTGCAGGTGGATGGGGGTAGAGGACCCCTACACTCGCGAGTGTGGAGGCGCAGCGGAGGCGCAACTCTTTGACTTGCGTTGCTGTGTCTGCCCTGGCGCGCATTGTTCGCAACAGTCACTGTAAGAGATTTTGTAGCTTCATTCTCCTGTAATTATCTCCCGCATTCATCTCATATCCTCCTCCCTTCCTTCTTTCCCCTCATCATCTCTCTCACCTATCACACTCATGTATATTCCGAATTCCCACTTTCTCTGATTATTCCCCTAACTTCAAAGTTAATTCCAACTCCCCACAAGCCTACTTTCTCTCTCAAAATCAATATTTTTCTACAATTTGTATTCCTCTTACACCCAATCTACTCAGTCCCCCACCTTCACGCATTCCACCTTCTACACCCTCTTCACTGATTACCTTTTACCGTCTTATTTCTTTTTCCGGTTCCACCTTAGCTCATTCTCCCAATCTCCTCCATCTTCTTGTTCTCTTTCCTTCCCCCACACCCTACCCCCCTTCACCCTACCCTATGCACTTCCCTTACCCCTAAAGAGCCAATATAAATAAATACAAGTTCTCAAAGATTTATAAACATGCGTATTGTGCGCCGTCACCCAGAGGTGTGTGATAATCTCTGCATTTTCCCACAGAGCGGAAGGGGTGGGGAGGGTGGGACGGAGGACGGGATGGGGATGGCTGTGGTTAGGGGTGAGGAGCGGAGGGGCGAGGTCGAAGGGCCTGTCGAGGGGGCGGCGGGAAATCGTCGGGAGGGTGTAAAAAACATTTACTATTTTAAGAAGGTTATTAGGATTCAAGATGTCGATGTCCTGGAAGTCGAGGACAAGCAACGCTGCAGATGGTCGCCCGTACTGAATACAGATCGCGTAAATATAACTTTAGCTCGCGTCTTTTGTGTGTTCTCCCGCCGCTACACTCAGGAACGGATTCGAGGACTTGTAATATCTGCGTCTGAGCTATCTATTGGGTAATAAAAAAATAAAAAAAATGCGGTATAGATAGTGGCTGGTGACGAAGACATTGCTGAGGAGCAATGAACCAATCAGAGAACAGAACCCGCGGTGACGTAATGGATGTAAACACTTTTTATTTGCTGTACTCTGGAGTCGCATTTTTTGCAAGATTTCGTAAAATCATCACCGATTACTAGAAGCAGTTTTGAGGAGCGCATGCCAGCGCCGGGGACATTCCTACACATTATGCTGAATTTTTGTTCCCAACTCTCCTTAATAGAGAACAAATATTGGAGTCCTGCTGAAGTTCCGTGCTGAAATTCGGTTATAAATAAAATGTTGAATGTTGATAAACACAAATGCATTGTTTTTAAGCGAAGAAATGCTTTTGCAAATTCATTTTTAGATTTTAAAATAAATACATGTTGCGAGTGTTACCAAGCACGAATCGAGCGTTTTTGGAATTCTGTTCGTGCGTCTATGATTGCTCAAGCCCCTGCGAGTCTATGATCACTAAGGGAGGCATGGATTGCTCTAGCGCCTGAACGGCTTTGAAGATTTAATTGCAATTAATACCTAGTTTTACTTTAACGTATCCAGGTGCTGAACAGCTATTTCTCAGTGATGAGTAATAGCGTTCGGCAACGTAGTGAGAGACTTGACTGACAGTTTCTCTAGGTTGTTGTTTTGTGGCTTTGGTGTAAATTTGGCATTTACAAATTTGTAATAGGATTCTAGAGAATCCTACAGGGCTTACTTTCAGCAGTTCATTCTCTTATTTGTATGTTCTTGTTACATGAAGACAGTGTGTGTGTGTGTGTGTGTGTGTGTGTGTGTGTGTGTGTGTGTGGTGTGTGTGTGTGCTCACCTAATTGTACTCACCTAATTGTGCTTGCGGGGTTGAGCTCTGGCTCTTTGATCCCGCCTCTCAACCGTCAATCAACAGGTAAACAACACTTCCTTGAGAAAGCCTGCTGCCCGTATGGGGATCGAACCCACGACATCCGCGTTATTAGCACGGCGCTCTAACCAACTGAGCTAACAGGTCGCTGTGTGTAATTACCTAAGTGTAGTTACAGGATGAGAGCTACGCTCGTGGTGTCCCATCTTCCCAGCACCCTTTGTCATATAACGCTTTGAAACTACTGACGGTCTTGGCCTCCACCACCTTCTCACCTAACTTGTTCCAACCGTCTACCATTTTGTTTGCGAAAGTGATTTTTCTTATATTTCTTCGGCATCTGTGTTAGCTAGTTAAATTATGGACCTCTTGTTCTTAAAGTTCCAGGTCTCAGGAAATCTTCCCTATTGATTTTATCAATTCCTGTTACTATTTTGTATGTAGATCACACCACCTCTTTTTCTCTGTCTTCTAGTTTTGGCATATTTAATGCCTGTGTGTGTGTGTGTGTGTTGTGTGTGTGGTGTGTGTGTGTGTGTGTGTGTGTGTGTGTGTGTGTGTGCGATTTTATTAGTTGAAAACAATATATTTTTAAATATAAGAATAAGGCCCTCATTCACTCGCCATTTTACCGGAAATTCTTCCTAAACAATTTTATCTACAGTTCGATACCGGAGCATTATTTCTGAGAGAAA
>WNGS01009631.1:7286768-7299221 GCA_020271785.1 Procambarus virginalis
TACTCAAAGGATTATCACAGTCACAGAATGAAACTCAAACAACAAATTATCGTGAACAGAATATTAACATTCCCCCCAAAAAAAAAATATTTACAGCTTATCAAATTCCATTCACGGATTCCAGCTATTAGAAATCTGATTTGTCCTCTTTTTTTTTCCCCTCTCTCTCCCTCTCGTTAATTGTCGCCTGGGAGTTCTTAACTTGTGTGACAACTTGCCAGAGGATTTGTGTGACTCGCGCGATGTTCTGTCTGACTGCTATTGTGTTTGTAAATAGTTCTTCGCTGTGTTGCCAACGCGTGGCCCAGCGAACGTGCGCGATCTGGGACTCGAAGTTTGTTTATTGTTTCTTGTGTTTAACAAATAATAATATAATAATATAAATAATAATGTTATTATTAAATATATTTTTATTAATAGTATTTAACTTAATAATAATAATAATAATAATAATAATAGTATTATTATTATTATTACTATTATTATTTTATTTGTATCATTCTATGTATCCCACTAATTCTTCCTCATTATAATTACCATTAACAAGCATTAGCCTCATTATCAGCATTAATCATCTTCGTTATAGTAAGTTGACCAGACCACACACTAGAAGGTGAGGGACGACGACGTTTCGACTTGAAAATGGTCCAGGACGGACCGAAACGTCGTCGTCCCTTCACCTTCTAGTGTGTGGTCTGGTCAACTTACTTAAGCCACGTTATTGTGGACTCATCGCCGCATCTTCGTTATACATGTCAGCTTCCAATAGCACAATATGAAGGGACACATGAAGCATTGAGCCCAGCCCACATCCCCACAGATACCGTACTGCGCCACTCCACAGAGGAGAGTTAGTCCAGTACTTTAAGCTTCCAGTTGTGTCTTGCCTACTGAAGCGTCCAGCGAGTGCGAGAGGTTCCTGAAGGGTCATATACAAGACTGGCAAAAAAAAAACAAAATTAACTGGCCCTTGATTCACCGTCTAGTTGGCCAGTCAGGAGATATTGAGCGTCCATTGTGTGGGGTGTGTGGTGAATGTGCGTGTGCATGTTCTTATTTCACACAAACACCACACTTGTGTGTGTTCACCTAGCGCGCACACAACACACTTGTGTGTGCTCACCTAGCGCGCACACACACAACACACACCACACACACACACACACACACACACACACACACACACCACAACACACACACACACACACACTAATATACTATATTAGTATATAAGGAGTCCAGATACAAGGTATTTGGAAGATGAAATACTTCATGAGTCAGAGAGAGAGAAAGACCTGGGGGTTGATATCACGCCAGACCTGTCCCCTGAAGTCCATATCAAGAGAATAATACCAGCGGCATATGCTAGGTTGGCTAACATAAGAACGGCCTTTAGAAACTTGTGTAAGCAATCTTTCAGAACTTCGTATACCACATATGTCAGACCAATTCTGGAGTATGAGACTCCAGCATGAAGTCCATATCTAATCAAGCATAAGACTAAACTGGAAAAAGTTAAAAGGTTTGACACCAGACTGGTACCCGAACTGAGGGGTAGGAGCTACCAGGAGAGACTACGGGAATTATACCTCACGTCCCTTGGAGACAGAAGAGTTAGGGGGACATGATCACTACATGCAAGATTCTCAGATGAATTGATAGGGTAGATAAAGACATACTATTTAACACCAGGGGGCACACAGGTGGAAATTGAGTGCCCAAATGAGCCATAGAGACATTAGAAAGAATTTTTCAGTGTCAGAGTAGTAGACGATTGGAATGCATTAGGAAGTGATGTGGTGGAGGCTGACTCCATACACAGTTTCAAGTGTAAATATGATAGAGCCCAGTAGGCTCAGGAACCTGTTCACCGGTTGATTGACGGTCGAGAGGCGGGACCAAAGAGCCAAAGCTCAACCCCCGCAAGCACAACTAGGTAAGTACAACTAGGTAACTACACACACACACACACACACACACACACACACACACACACACACACACACACACACTTGGGGGCCTCGTAGCCTGGTGGATATCGCGCAGGACTCGTAATTCTGTGGCACGGGTTCGATTCCCGCACGAGGCAGAAACAAATGGGCAAAGTTTCTTTCACCC
Organism: Procambarus virginalis; assembly: GCA_020271785.1. Classification (NCBI taxonomy): domain Eukaryota; kingdom Metazoa; phylum Arthropoda; class Malacostraca; order Decapoda; family Cambaridae; genus Procambarus; species Procambarus virginalis. The sequence goes on from WNGS01009631.1 coordinate 7,288,887, forward strand.
TAAATGCCCCTGTTACCTAGCAGTAAATAGGTACCTGGGAGTTAGTCAGCTGTGACGGGCTGCTTCCTGATGTGTGTGTGTATGTGTGTGTGTGTGTGTGTGAGTGTGTGTGTGTGTGTGTGTGTGTGTGTGTGTGTGTGTGTGTGTGTGTGTGTGTGTGTGTGTGTGTGTGTGTGTGTGTGTGTGTGTGGTGTGGAAAAAAAAGTAGTTAGCAAACAGTTGTTTGACAGTTGAGAGGCGGGCCGAAAGAGCAAAGCTCAACCCCCGCAAACACAACTAGGTGAATACACACACGCACACACACACACTCACACACACACACACACACACACACACACACACACACACACACACACACACACACACACACACACACACACACACACACACACACCGAATACACCGAGTTACCGTGAGGGGAGAGGGAAGTTAAGGGAATTATCAAGAGAAAGCGCCAAGCCATTAAATTACATATATCACTTGGTCGGTCGGGATAAGGATTTGGGATGGGACGTGGGAAAGGAATGGTGTCCATCCACTTGGATGGTCAAGGTGAACGCCGACCTGCTTGAAGCGAGACCGTCGCTCTACCGTCCGGACCCAAATGGTTGGGAGATGGGAGGGGAAAGACCTCAGAATGGTGATATATGACCAGCGGACTCCCACAGGTGAGTACAGGGTTTTATACTCGGACCAATACTGTTTCTGATATACGTAAACGATCGCGCAGAAGGTATAGACTAATTACTCTCAATGTTTGCTGATGAGGCTGAAATTACGAGGAGATAAAGACAGGGGATGAAAGCAAGAGACTACAAAGAAATGGTCAACAAATTACTACCAGCGTTTAACTCAAGTAAGTGTATAGTAATGAAAACAAGTGTAGGGGGAGCAGGAATCCGGGCACAAGGAATCCACTAGGAGATGAAATCTTTCAAGAGTCCGGCAGAGAGAAAGATCTGGGGGTTGATATCACACCGAACCTGTCCCCTGAAGAACACATCATAAGGATCTCATCAGCGGCATATGCTACGTTTTCCAATATAATAACTGTCTTTAGAAGCTTGTGTAAGGAATCATTTAGACCCTTTTATACCCTATATGTTAAACAAATCCTGGAGTATGCGGCTTCAACGTGGAGTCCATGTATATCTAGTCACAAAAAAAGACAGAGTTAGAAAAAGTTCAAAAGTATGCTTATAACTTTATAAGCACCTCCAAAGGATACCTGATCCACCAGGCTTCGAGCAGGCGCGTCTAACAGCCTGGTTGATCAGTCCAGCAATGAGGAGGCCTGGTCGAGGACCGGGCCGCGGGGACGCTAAGGCCCGAAATCATCTCAAGATTACCTCAAAATAAGATGCCACCAGAAAAGTCAAGGCGCTGAGAGGAATGAGTTACTCAGAGTGAGGCGTAAGAGAGAGAAACACCATTATCGCAGGCCAGAGTACGGTCGGGTCGACTGTAAAACCCTGGTTGAGCTCCGGTTTGTGGCCCCCATAACCTCTCAGTGATTTCAGAGGAGTTCTAGGTTGGTCGACTTTTGTACCATCGTGGCTGAGTCGGTTAAGCCAGGTGTCTGGGATAATGTGAAATACAACTTAAATTTTAACGTTCTTAATAACGTACAAAAAAGAGGACACAACATATACTCAATTAACATCTCCTTACGTAGTTATCACGTATAACATATTTTGTCTGTTAAAAATTAATATCCCAAAAAATATTTCAACGTGTCTCATGACATCGCCAGTAGAAGAAAAATATTTTATTGCAATAGCGAACAACAATTAAATAAAGACATTGTATATATTGTCTTAGTTTTTGCCTTTCCACAACAAAAACTTCATTGCTATTGTCTCAGCCCATATGGAGCTTCATGTGAGAGTTGCCCTTTCCTAAGAAAACACTGTTCACAGCCAGCTCATTTAATCAGCCACACACACAAAAAAAAAATAAACCAAGAAAGATGTGTGTGTGTGCGTGTATGTGTGTGTGTGTGTGTGTGTGTGTGTGTGTGTGTGTGTGTGTGTGTGTGTGTGTGTGTGTGTGTGTGTGTGTGTGTGTGTTTGTGTGTGTGTATATATAAAACATGCCCCCTGTAAAAGGTGCTGTGAATTTTATATAGGTCAGCGAGGCAAAGCTTGAAAGAGCAATTCATCACTCAACATACGTCGTGTGTAAGCAGCTGGTGTCAGGAGAGTTAAGCATTATTTCACCATGAGATTGCTTGAACTCATCCCGTGGACTGTGATGCGGCTTTATATATATATATATAAATATATATATATAGAATATATATATATATATATATATATATATATATATATATATATATATATACATACATATATATGTGTGTGTGTGAAGTAAAAAAAAGATAAGTAGTTCGCAATGCCTGTAGTTGAGCCTTATTTCGGTCAGCAAGAAATTTTTACTCATATTTTTTACTAGTTTTCCTGAAAGCTAGTTGTGTGTATTGCACAACGCACACACACACACACACACACACACACACACACACACACACACACACACACACACACACACACACACACACACACACACACACACACACTAGCACGTCGGGACCTCAGTACGCTCATACCACACATTTAAGCGTGTCCGACCAGCTTCCTCACACTCACACTTGACGCCACTAGGCAGAAATCTCCTGTCGATTACGACGAAATTCTGACTCAAATAATCCCCTTGTACTTGTCTGACCCACGCTATTGTCCGAGGTAAGGTGCTAGCTATTATTACGAAATAGTAATTGGAGAGAATATGAGGACAAAGAATAGGGACAGGTCGAAGAAAATATATGGTGACCATCCTCCTGGACGGTCTGTTATTAGTAGATAATTTTTTTGTAAATGGGGCAATCTTAGCTCGCTCTTGTAATTACGCCAAATTTAAAAATTTCCTTAAAAAAAGAGTTACCAGTTTAAGTAATTTTTGCATTTGCAACTACATTTTTTTTTAGATCATTCGTTGTGAGTAGCAGGATTAGTAACTTTAACTGACTTACCACAAATGTAAACTGCCTTGTATAGAGACTGTTGTGTATATGTATATGTGTATTAACAGACCCTGTAACTACCTTCACTTGTTATTTGCTTTGCTAAATGAGCTGGAAATTTCATTTCCTGAGTCCATTATGTTCTCAAGATAACCTCAAGATAACCTTCATCTGTAACCCTTTCCACCACCGCCCACAGAATGGTTATGGGGTACAAAAATAAATAACTAAACTAACCTTGTGTTCAAGCTTGTTCATTAATTGATTTTTTCCAGCGTTATTTGCGTCACGCAACGTGGTCACTGACATGACGTCACCAGGCTGCTCTCAGGCCGCTTGGCTTGTTGTTTCCATATGTCCTCTACCTCGACCAAAGCTTTAAGGACCCGAGCTCCACCTCCTATTTTCAATGTTTTTACAGTGCTGATGCTTTATATATATGGACATAAATATATGTAAGAATTTATGTTGTTACAATTTAACGTTGTTACAGGTTTGTGCCGATAGGCTCTGAGACCCTAGGCGCCTGGGGTAAATGTGCACTTTAGTTCCTGAAGGAGGTGGTTGGGGTACTCATAAGGAAAACTAAAGACTCTAGAGCGGTCAGTTTCCTGTTCTAGCGTCTCAGTGTCGCGATTAGGAGAGGGAATGTTTGCTTTATCTTGTGCACGCACCCAACCTTGGAAGAGCTGGATGAATGGTTTGATCTCTCCTGGATCAAATCTCCCAGGAGAGATAGAGCCATACAAGCCAGTATTTACAAAGGAATCAAAACTGAGAGGATGAATAATAACATATGTGACTGAGAAGTTGCAGGACTTACTGGTTCTGAAAAATGGCTTCTAGATCTTAACCGAAGCAAATGTAAATATTTAAGAAACGTGCTAAATAAGTCCTGGTTACTAATTGCACACAAAACGGGTTAGTAATTGCACACGAAACGGGTTACTAATTGGACACCAAATGCAAATAAAATTTGGATCTGAGGATTCCAGGGAAGCTAGTTTGAATGCATGTCATTGCTTTTATATTTTATCATGACCCGGAAGCTTTTCTGAATATTTTACTGGAATCTGGAGTCCAATTACTGTTTCTTGATTGGCTTGGAAGCATGTTAATGATTCCTTTGTGATTTGGAAGAACATTAGTAATATCCTAGTGTTGGAGGACCGCTTGTAGCCAATCTAACCTGCCAATAATCCAAAACACAATTTTTTTAATCGAGATAAAGTGGGAAAAGTCCAATGCGTCGAAAAAAAAATATTTAGACCCCGAAAATACTTTGCAATGGCTGCTACTATTTTAATGTGAATTAAATTAATTAGTCTACCTTGTGAACGGGAGACAAGGTTTGGAGAGAGGCTTCAAGACAGAAGGTTGTGGCGAGAGCTAAAGCAGTGAAGGGAAACATTTGTATGGAAAATGGCTTTTGAGTAGATATTTCAAGAGGTCATCCTTTGTCCCTCAGAAGGCATTTTCGTTTCTTACGAAACGCCATCAGCAATTTCAATTAGGTGTCATTCAGGACGCATTAGAGCCGACACCTTGCATGTTTCGACCAATTACTTGGTCTAATGCACACAAAAAATATCACATTGACTTGAAATATAAGTGAGAACATCGGAAGGAACCGTGAGGAGGATTCGAACCTATGCTCTGGCTAATGCCAAGCAAAAGCCTTAGACCACTACACCCCAGCTTGACCAAAAGCAATGCAACTTAGGATTCAACTGAATCCTCGAGGGTTTTTGAGGTTTCCACTTTTTCACCTTGGTATAATGTTTCAGCATGGAACCCTCATTACATTGTTGAAATGAAGTAAAATTAATATCTAACCTCTTCTGTGTAGGACAGACGAAAGTTTATGAATGCTGGTTAGCATTGTAATTTGTCACTGTCAAAGGGCTGGAATCGCCTTTTGTGTTGAAATACTCAATAACATACTACGCTATATGCAAAGGATCTGGGGCCAGATTCACGAAGCAGTTTAGCAAGCCCTTACGAACCTGTACATCTTTTCACAATCTTTGGCGGCTTCTTTTACAATTATTAAACAGTTAATGAACACTGAAGCACCAGGAGGTTGTTTATAGCAATAACATCAGTTGATTGGGAAATTTTCATGCTTGTAAACTGTTTAATAAATGTAACCTAAGCCGTCAAAGATTGAAGAAAGATGTACATGTTCGTAAGTACTTGCGTAACTGCTTCGTGAATCTGGTCCCAGATCTCTAACTGTGTTCATAGAGGACAGGAACAAAATGTATACATTCAGGTTAGCAATATAAACTAACAATGGTTCCGTGTAGCAAACAAATACTAATTAGATGAAAAAAAACTAATTAAGCACATGCAGAAACTTGAAAAGTGCAGAGGTATGCTACCATGGAAGTCCCGAAACCGGCGGGCATGATCTTCAGAAGAGAGAACAGCTTTTAAACATTCCAGACTAGTGGAACAAACACGATGCAAGAAATACTTTCCAGCAGACAAGGGTGGGAAAGACAGACTAAAAGAAGAAAAAAACAAGGGCAAAGAACCACCGAACACGAGGTCGAAGTTGAACGTGAACATTAGCGAGTATAAGATAGCCAGGAAATATTTTCTTAATGTACTACTTTTATGTCAAAAGCAGGTATGTGTGTTATAGCTCAAATATACCAGACACCTGCAGGGCAAAGAGACGTGTCCAGGAGCTGAGACTCAACCCTTCCCTACCCCCAACCAAAGCGGCTTGGTGAGCTGGCAGACACAACAAACACCCCCCCCCACACACCTGCAAGACAGATATACAGACAAAGTCAGACAAACACAGCGACAGAAAGAGAGAAATTATTATCACAAAAATAGCTACAGAGGCCATTACTTTACATGCAAACACCGGCACAGACCCACACTGACATAATTAGCAGTCCACCAGACGCACCCGCCATAAACTGGTACTCTGGCTCTGGCCAACATAACCCAACCGGTAAATACTCTTCTCTGGTAGGTAAGATCGTGACCATCCCCTCCCTCCATTCTCTCTCTCTCTCTCTCTCTCTCTCTCTCTCTCTCTCTCTCTCTCTTTCTCTTTCACAGACTCACTCTACCTTCGCCAGTTCCTCGCTCGGTCACTCGGGCGAGCAGCTCACCGGACTGGTCATCCCGGCTTACCTGACGCACACACTGGAGATGTTAAAGACAGTGTGGTGAATCTCCCATTAAAATATTTCTCTTCTCTTAAGACCAACTCCACCATAAATCTAACGCTTTGATTATTTGTCTTGGAAGATGATGTCCCCAGTGAACGCTGAGGTCTTATCCCTGTCTCTTGTTTCATCTATTGTCTTTGCTTGTGCGGTTTGCTTTGTCTTTGCTTTGATGTGTTTGTCTGTCTCTCTGACTGTATTATTCTCTCTCGCTCTTTTAGAGAACTTGTTGAGATCACAGACAAAGACAAAGGTGATGATATATTTATTCATTATTCAAGGTAGAATCCATATTAATTATAAGGTTAACGTAAAAGCTCGTATCTGAAAATCGATATTAACCATAGAATTTAAGCCAGCCACTGTCTTAAATTAAATTAAAAACATTCACCGAACAAAAATTACGGAAGTTATTTAATAATTCATGTAACTGCATAAGCCAAACAATTTTAATACATAAATCAGAACGCATCATCCACAATTTATCTAATATATATATATATATATATATATATATATATATATATATATATATATTCATATATATATATATATATATGTATATATATATATATATATATATATATATATATATATATTATATATATATATATATATATATATATATATATATATGATTAATTAATTCCTTGTACAAATTGTTTTAATGCGAGGCATTTTTATTGCCCCAGATGATTCAGCACACCGACATTTCTTCACTCATTAGTCCCTTAATAATAATATAACTCCCTGTATCCCACCTTGTACAGGCCGGGTGTATATATAAAACACTCGGGTCAGAGACCTTAACAACAACAGCAACAGCAGAGATTTTAAAAGTCAAGAATTTCGGTGGGGTTGAGGCGGCGGGGAAGAAGAAGGGGTCACCCCCTCTTCACGACCCTCTTCCTCCTCCTCACTCTGTGGTGAGACAACACTTTACAGCGTGTAATACCATAATTAAACACGGTCACTTGGAAATGCTAAAGTCATCCGGGCGAAAATGGTCTAAGGATTGTCGCTGAGCAGTGGGTTCGATCCCCACTTGAGGTCAGTGAGTGTTTTCCCGGATATCACTCGGAACAGACGTGTTGAATATTCTATATATATATATATATATATATATATATATATATATATATATATATATATATATATATATATATATATATATATATATATATATATATATATATATATATATATATATATATGCAACACTGATCACAAAAACACTGATCCAAGTATGCAGAATAACCACATGTGAAAAATAGAAAAATTTATATTTCTTCTTATAATTCTTTCTTATAATTCCTTTCCTCCACTTATTTTTGGTGGTCAGGTGATCTGCCCAGGCGGATATAAAGGTCTGATCAGCAATGTTTTCTAATCTTCATTCTACTTTGCTCTGATGAAGGCGANTTGTAATATAAATATAAATCCAGAATTATTATAGTTTCATAATTGGCAAGATGAGCGATATAGATATAAAGCTGTGTAAAGTGCTGCCACACGCGGCGACTCATATTAATTCTCACAAACCAACTGTCTCTCTTTACGGGGTTTATAATCTGCTCGCGAGCTGTGCATATTCTTTCATTTCTTTACATTGTGTACGCCTTCTATTGGTACTTTTAATTAAAATTTACCAAATTATTGGTTCCAATTATAACTCCGTTTACTAAAAATATGAATACTTTTGTAAATATGTATACTCTCTAAATGCTTTAGCGACGTACTACATACGCAAATAATTGCCAACAGAACCAAAAACAGCTAACCTAACCTTCGTCTAAATATACAGTATATGCTAATATATAATAATGTTAATTTACATTTGAGAAAATTTCTATTCTGAATGAGCAGCATGTTAAAATTAATGAATGGGTCTTTGGAGTCGGCTGCTGGATGGGAATGAGCATAATCGGAGGACGGGTTATGTTGTTAGGTCTTTTTCTTGCTGTGATTAAATTTAAGCTTTTTACTCTATCTTTTAAGTTTATATTTTATTAATATTTTAATTTGGTGCGCATTTTAATCAATGTGTGAATTTTTATTTATGATTTTTAGATATTTTCATGTTGTTAAAGATTCGCTACTTGGAACAAAAAGTTCCACGTAGCACGGGCTATGGTGAGCCCGTAGTGGATGTTAAAGATATTTTCATGATAAATCATATTGTGTTATTTTTAACACTGATGATTGAGAATATTCTCTGAAACATTTAAAGATCTTTTCTCTGGTAATACTTCTCCTCGTAAGACTAAAATGTCCAAGAGGAAAATCTGTTTCTATTTGCCCGTTTTGCAATCACATGTACTACCGGACATACCTGTAACAGTTACCTTGTAAATCATACTGTGCGCACCTTTAGGCCAACCAGCTGACTGATATTTAGCTAAAGTTGAAATGTCTAATTGAATATCTAAGTTATTTTTTTTTTTGTGCGCAGGACTGTTTAAATTGTTTTATGTTGTGCAGAAAGATCCCTCACAGGATGGAAGTCGTTGTCCAATACGCTAGTTGCCCATTTTAGGGGAATAAGAATTTAAAATGATCCCAGCCACCATTATTTACCCTGGTGCATGCACTCAACATATTGACAAATCGTCACCATCTGCTTCGTCGCAAACATGTTAGTGTTGTAAGTTAGTGGAAGATGGGTATTATGTTCTCGGGTCACTTTGCCGGGTATTTTGACTACTCTCTTTGGACTATTATATTTCAGTACTTGTAGTTTTCATATGCAAATCATTGAAAGCTTAATGACGTAATCTTCATTAAAGATGTTTTTTGCGGTGAGAAAATCGAGAACGAGATTAATAACACCTGTTTTTGTTAGTGCCTCGTCCTGCCTGCTGTGGTGGGTTTGGAGAGTGAGGAGGGAATGAGGGTTTGGAGAGTGAGGGGGCCACTTCCTAACAATTCCAGGTTAAGGAAGGGGCCTGGTTGAGGAGATATATATATATACGATGAGGGAGTCAGGGTGAGGGAAGAGCAGAGAGGTGGGGGGGGGGGGTGATGGGCTGAGGGAGAGGTGTAGGGGTGAGAGAGAAGGGTGTAGGAGATGAGGGTATAGGGGACGATGGTACAGAAGAGTTAGTGGGTATCATAGGGATGGGGTTCAGTGGGAGAGGGCATAGATATGCGGGGTTCTGGAGGGGGTATAGGGGGATCAGGGGAATAGCGTGCAGGGGATGAGGAGTTAGAGGGGAGTGGGTGTAAGAGAAGAGGTCGTCAGGTATGAAAGAATCAGGGGTCAGGGTGTAGAATATAAGGTAATCAGGGGTCAAGGTGTAGAATATGAGGTAATCAGGGGTCAAGGTGTAGAATATAAGGTAATCAGGGGTCAGGGTGTAGAATATGAGGTAATCAGGGGTCAGGGTGTAGAATATGAGGTAATCAGGGGTCAAGGTGTAGAATATGAGGGAATCAGGGGTCAAGGTGTAGAATATGAGGGAATCAGGGGTAAAGGTGTAAGGTATGGTGGGTACACGGGTCAGGAGGGGAATGTAGCCTGTATGTAAAAAGGAGATTAAGAAATCAGAGGATTGTATTTCTGGGTGAGAGAGAGATTCTGTAAGTACTTTGCACCGTTATTCAGTCATAATTGTTAGTCGACAACTTTTGTCTATTAGAATATAATAGTAAACAAAGAGTGAAATTAAACCTGTTTTGCAAATATTGTGAACATTTAACGAAAAAAAAACTAACTGTATCACGAATGTTCAAAACAGTGTACATATTAGCAAGTTTTTTAATGGTAAGTAATTAATTGAACTACACTAAGTGTCTTACATGTGGGTTATAGATGAGTGAGGGATATAGTTGACCGCCACAAGATTACATTCGAACTTGTCGACATTTACGTGCGGTAAACGACAAACCCCAAGATGCTGTTCACTTGCACGACCACTTGGGCTGGACTGTGTATCTATGTAGTCATGTATGTAGGTTAGATTAGCCTTTTATAAGCACTATAATCACTTTCTGTGGTTGAATGTTCAATAAATCCCTGAAACAGATCATGACAATCCCTGTTTAACAGATCTCTCACCCTGTCCATGGAGGAGAGAAGAAATATTCAACATTCAGTATGATTGCTGTTGAGCAAGATTATGT
>WNGS01009631.1:7325798-7348726 GCA_020271785.1 Procambarus virginalis
ATAGAGGCAACACGCACCCAAATTGGCAGAGGAATATTGTTGAATATAAATCTTATTTTAGAACATAACTATAATTGCATTATCCTGAATTAAAAAAAAGTAATGAATTTTGTAATATAAATATAAATCCAGAATTATTATAGTGATAAACTCGTCTCGCTCTGTCCTCTTAAAAATAACGTCGCTTTCGGCCGTTTGCCCGTATGGCCGAAAGTGGACGTAATTTGAAAATGAAAAAAAATGAAAATAAATTTGGGATTTTCTATTTCAACAACAGTTAGTTAAGGGTCCTCTGGTAGGTTAGGTGGGCAGGAAATTCTCATAAAGTTTCAAATTTTTATGAAAAATGTTAATTAAAAGTTTACTCCTCTAACCTTTCCAAGAAAGCTGGACGACTCAAACAGAAAACGGAACAGAACGTCACTTTTGTGAGTCGATTTCATTTCAAATTATGTCCACTTTTGGCCATAGCGGCGCATACGAGCGAAAAGCGACGTTATTTTTAAGCGGACGGGTTGCACAAACAGTTACACCCCAAACACCTTCCAAATACCCCACAAACCACTCAATCTAACCCACAAACTCCCTCGAACCCCCAACCAACACACTCCTTGAACCCCCCCCCCTCCCCCCACAAGCCGCTCTCCCTCGCTGGCAAATGCCATGCTCCACACTCCCGACACACCGTTCTTTCAAGCGTCATATACAACACCTTACACCCTGTTCTGCATCCTTCTCCCCACACCCACACTTCTCAAAGCTGTACTGGCACTCCCAGGTCGACCTCCACCCACAGCTGCACGTACAGCTGCTTGACAGCGTTCGTAGCTGCACCGTCAACTCCTACATAAAAGAACGCTTGCATAAGAACATAAGAACAAAGGGATTTGTATAAGGCCTGTTCACCATACGAGGAGCTTCTATTTATATCCACCCACACATATTCATATATTTGTTTGACCTACGTTTGAAACAATCCAGCGACCCCATGTATATTTTGTTGCAAGGTAAGTTGTTCCTGCACCCAGAGCTGATCCTGTATTTCAAGCTGTACTTGTGCCCAGATCGTTGTGCATGTACCCCTCTGGTTAACCTGTACCGACAGTTACATTTGCATCCAAAGTTCTACCTGCTCCTCCCAGCTGTACCTATACCTACAGCTGTAGCTGTACCTATAGCTGTACCTGCATCTATGGTACTGATGTAAGCAGTCTCCGTGGCGTAGTGGCAAAACACTCGCCAGGCGTTCCGCGAGTGCTTTGTCCTGGGTTCGTATCCTGGCCGGGGAGAATTTGCTGGGCGCAAATCCTTAACTGAAGCTCTGTTTAACGCAACAGTAAAATGGATACTTGGTTGTAAAAACGATTCTTCGCGGGGGTCTTATTCCAGGGAACATAGGATTAAGGACTTGCCCGAAACGCTACGCGTACTGGTGGCTGTACAAGAATGAAAGAACTCTTGTATTTAAATAAATAAATAAATATACATGTACCTGCTCCTAAAGCTCTACCTACACATAGAGCTGTACCTGCGCTTACACTTTGTACCTGTACTTTAAGTTGCACCTGCACTTGAAGCTATCCTTACACCCCAAGCTTTACGTGCACCCACATCCACACCTGTAACCTCTGCTGTATTGGCATCCACAATATTTTTTGTACACTGAAAGATACAGGAGCAAACTATTTCAGACTCCTATGAGATGGCTAAGAGCTTACCCTTCCCATAGCTCATGGTAAGCCTTACCATACTAGTTTTCCCTGGAACACGACCCACCAGTCGGTTAACAACCAGGTACCCAATTATGGCTGGGAGAACAGGGGCGAACAGATAAAGAAATGGCACCCAGTCAATCCTCCTTGGCCAGGATTTAAACTCAGACCAAATTGCTTGTGAGGCTCGGGGATATCTAGACCGTTTGGTGTACCTTCACGGAGAGCTCTTCTTGCTCTCAAAGTCCCTCATGTGTATCTAAATCTAGAGCTGTACCACCATCTACCGCCGTATCTGCACTTTGAACTGTACCTGCATCCACATGCACCTACAGCTTTACCTGCAGAGCTTTAAGTGAATTCACAGCTCAACCTACACCCACAGGTATGTTAACACCTGATATACCAGCACCACAGCTGTATACCTTGTGGCACCTACGCTAATAGCTACACTTGCACCTGCAATCCCAGGTGTACTAACACCCTATTTGTACCGGCATTTATGTCTTCGCATGCTCTCCCAGGAGTATCTCAGCCAACAGTTGCCTGGCAACTCACGCATTGAATTTGGAGCAGTCTTTCCTGTTTTTTGTTGTTGCAGTCTCCCAGTTGCAGCACCTGTTATTTGCTGCAGTTTCCCTGTTGCAACAACAGTTTTTTGCTAGTGACGTCTTGCTAGCTCATTTAAGGCGACTGGATTTTTTTTTTAGTGAAACCAGAAATGAACACCAAGTCCTGAAATTTTTAAACTAAATTCATCCTGTCGAACTTATACTTTTGCGACCCCTGTTCGAGGCTCAGAGGATCTGGGTTCCAAGCTAATCGAAACAACAAAATACCCAAGAGCTGTCAGCTTCACTTCCAGCGCCTCAACGTGGCAATAAAGAGGGGGGAAACGCACAATGCATTCTGGCGAAAGTGTGTTTCACCCCAGTAAGTTGAGATATACTGAACTCTGTAAGTACTATCAGCATAGTGTCACACAGTGGTATGCTGGACTTGTAAGTTATAGCTCATTGATCAATTAGCATCAGCAAGTGTACTTCAGTTCTGACTGTGGTTCAGAACTATAGTAAACTCTGCCCTCTGATGTACCTGGACTCCCAGGTGTACCTTCACCCACTAATGAACCTGTGTGCATATATATATATATATATATATATATATATATATATATATATATATATATATATATATATATATATATATATATATATGCAAAAGAGGAAAGAATAATGAAAGAAATAATCCGTAAAGGAGTAAAAAGCACTACTCCTAACCAAAACATAAACCTGACAATATTCTATAAAACCAAGAAGACTTCCGAACTCCTTATCAAAAACAGCCCGAAGCCGACAGAGAACCCTCTACAGCAGTCAAGCGTTGTATACATGTACACTTGCCCCCACGAAGGATGTAACCTTCAATCTAAGTACATAGGTATGACGTCGACCAAGCTGACGAGGCGTTTGACATGCCATCTTCAATCCGGTGCACCTAGGAATCACATGAGACAAGCCCATGACATCACCCTAACACGAGAAATGTTGAACAAGAATACATGCATAATAGACAGAACCCAAGATGCAAGAAGATTACAAATTCTTGAAGCAATTCACATAAGAACAGAACAACCTACCATGAACACCCAAATCACGGAACTATTTACTCTTCCCACAATGAGAGTAAGGACAAGACCAGAACATAACGATGCCAACACAGAAGACAATGTTCAACATAACAGGCCAATTACACTGGATTAATCTTTGTATGTAGATGCCAGTTGCCTCGTATGGGCCAATAGGCCTTCTGCGGTTACCTCTATTCTTATGTTCATATGTTTCACCCCATTTATCCCCTATGTTTTCACCTTTATTGTCTTATCACCTGACCCAGTGCGGGTATATAATCAAACCACATTGTAACATTTCCTCACTTGAGAATGAACCATGGAGGTTCGAAACGTTGTGCAAATTGTTTAAATAAGTGTAATACATTCTATAGTAATCCACATCTTTTCTTCACCCAGAAATTACGAAAATGAGTTTTGGAGAACTCCTATTTCAGCTAAGCCCTGATGCTAAGAAAATAGTTAGAGGGATAGAAGCCCTAAATCAGAAGATAGTAAATACAGAATATGCGGTCATATTCAATGAGACATGTTTAAAAGAAAACCTACTGCCAGTATACACCAATATATATATATATATATATATATATATATATATATATATATATATATATATATATATATATGTGTGTGTGTGTGTGTGTGTGTGTGTGTGTGTGTGTGTGTGTGTGTGTGTGTGTGTGTGTGTGTGTGTGTGTGTGTGTGTGTGTGTGTATGTGTGTGTGTGTGTATGTGTGTGTGTGTGTGTGTGTGTGTGAAAGCTGCATGAACGCGCAAGCCATAGATCACTAAGAACTTTAATTGACCCGGCCAGTATTCGAACCCATGCTGTCCAAGAGTACCCCTAAACGTACACAGTACCGTGACCATCGCGGTACAGTGGTCATTCGATCATTGGTGGGGTGGTCACGGTACTGTGTACGTGGGGTGATCCTGATATATATATATATATATATATATATATATATATATATATATATATATATATATATAATATATATATATATATATTGGTGTATACTGGCAGCAGGTTTTCTTTTAAACATGTTTCATTGAATATGACCGCATATTCTGTATTTACTATCTTCTGATTTAGGGCTTCTATCCCTCTAACTATTTTCTTAGCATCAGGGCTTAGCTGAAATAGGAGTTCTCCAAAACTCATTTTCGTAATTTCTGGTGAAGAAAAGATGTGGATTACTATAGAATGTATTACACTTATTTAAACAATTTGCACAACGTTTCGAACCTCCATGGTTCATTCTCAAGTGAGGAAATGTTACAATGTGGTTTGATTATATACCCGCACTGGGTCAGGTGATAAGACAATAAAGGTGAAAACATAGGGATAAATGGGGTGAAACATATGAACATAAGAATAGAGGTAACCGCAGAAGGCCTATTGGCCCATACGAGGCAGCTGGCATCTACATACAAAGATTAATCCAGTGTAATTGGCCTGTTATGTTGAACATTGTCATATATATATATATATATATATATATATATATATATATTATATATATATATATATATATATATATATATATATATATATATATATGTCGTACTAGTAGCCAGAACTCACTTTTTGGCCTACTATGCAAGGCCCGATTTGCCTAATAAGCCAAGTTTTCCTGAATTAATATATTTTCTCAATTTTTTTCTTATGAAAAGATAAAGCTACCCATTTCATTATGTATGAGGTCAATTTTTTTTCATTGGAGTTAAAATTAACGTAGATATATGACCGAACCTAACCAACCCTACCTAACCTAACCTAACCTATCTTTACAGGTTAGGTTAGGTTAGGTAGCCGAAAAAGGTAGGTTAGGTTAGGTTAGGTAGGTTAGTAGTCGAAAAACAATTAATTCATGAAAACTTGGCCTATTAGGCAAATCGGGCCTGCATAGTAGGCTGACAAGTGCGTTCTGGCTACTAGGTACGACATATTATATATATATATATATATATATATATATATATATATATATATATATATATATATATATATATATATATATAATATATATGTCCTTTCTAGTAGCCAGAACGCACTTCTCGGCCTATTATGCAAGTAGTACGATTTGCTTAATAAGCCGAGTGATTTTCCTAATTAAAAAAAAATTCCAGTTGGTTCATTTGAAATATTATTATTATATTATATAAGGACATAAAGTATTGACTTAGTTATGTTAGTTTAGGTTAGGTTAAGATAAGATAGGTTAGGTTAGGTAGGGTTGGTTAGGTTCGGTCATATATCTACATTAGTTTTAACTCAAATTAAACAAATTAATTCAAACTTCACGAAATGAATAGCTTTATCATTTCGGAAGAAAAAATTAGAAAATTATTATAAATTCAAGAAAACTTTGCTTATTAGGCAAATCGGGTCTTGCATAGTAGGCCGAGAAGTGCGTTCTGGCTACTAGGTACAACATATGTCAATTCTTATTGAGCATTTAATGATAATAACCGAACTAAATTGTTTACTGGTCAGGGTTCATAGACCCAGGATGATAGGTGAAATTTGTGAGTTTTCAAGCTTTTCACAAATTTTGCATTTGTCTGAGCAGAAATATGTACATTATTCTCCTCTAGCGTAGAAAGGCTGTCACTGTGCTAATTGAAAACAAGTCTCTTTTTTCTACCATAAAAACAATCAGTGGAGTCGAGTCAGGTATTTTCTCTGCTTTCATTTCTAGCGAAGATTAGAGTAGTCGATTCATCCACAGATTATATAAACGTCCAATGGGTGGCCGGCAATTTTAACGTATTGTGGTTCTGAAAAAAAACTATGTTTTCTAAACATGACATTAATTGTATTATATTTATAACTTTGTTCAAATTAGGTTAGGTTAGGTTAGGTTAGGTTAGGTTAGGTTAGGTTAGGTGTTTGGTTCTTTGATAAATTATTTGTATTTGCAGCATGTGGATATGGCCTTTAGGAAAGTGCGTTTCCAGCAAAAAAGAAGGGAACAATGCAGTGTTTAACAAAAGTTTGAACGTAATCAGTTGAGTCATCAATAAAGTGATTTTGCATTAATTTAACAAGGGGTTTGGCGACTGAATTAACGAGCATTTGACCATTGTTTACGAGGACAGGCTGAGTCATTCGATGATCACGATTCGAGTTTAATCATGTGAAGAGAACATGAAACTTGAATTGGACTCGAGTAATTACAACATAGCCTCGAAGAGAGTGGAATATTCCATTTTATCAACGAAGCCCGTCCTTAAAACACTGGACAGATATTCGTAAATACAGCATTCGCTCCCGTTATTTATAAATTAAAAACAATTTTACCATGACTTACAACTTTCGAGTTTTGCTCAAACAGTGCTTCGTTCATTTAAGTTCAGAGCACACTTCTTTTTTAATATTTCATCCACGTACAGTAAATACAGCAGCCCATCCTAACAAGCAATGCAACTCATCCTCCAGCAGTCCGTTCTCATGGTCCAATCACATCTCTCTAAATGATTCCCCCTACGTCAGCCCGTCTTCATCAACAAAGGTCAAATGCCCATTAATCCAGCCCGTAAACCCCCAGTTTAGAAATTGCCCACAAAGCCGAACCACCAAACCTAAACTGTCATATGAGTAATAAATACATAAAAATAAACAATATTAAATAAAGTTGGAAAAAAATATTGTTTAAGGCAGCAAACAGCGTTGATAAATGTGTCTTTGCAGTTGGCCACAGCTTATACGAACACAGACTGAAGATGTGTTGAAATAAAGTTAACTAACGGCAAGATCAAAACACATAACTTAACCCACCCTAGACCTAACTATAAATGAAACTATAATAAATAAAAATAACTCGTTACATATAAGAAAATGCAGTGTTTTACATCAACCTATTAATGACGTAAAAAGAAATTCTGAATACTTCTTTGGGCATGGGCTCAGTTATCTTGAGGTTATCTTGAGATGATTTCGGGGCTTTTTAATGTCTCCGCGGCCCGGTCCTCGACCAGGCCTCCACCCCCAGGAAGCAGCCCGTGACAGCTGACTAACACTCAGGTACCTATTTTACTGCTAGGTAACAGGGGCATAGGGTGAAAGAAACTCTGCCCATTGTTTCTCGCCAGTGCTTGGGATCGAACCCAGGACCACAGGATCACAAGTCCAGCGTGCTGTCCGCTCGGCCGACCGGCTCCCTTCGATCTTGTCAGTTTGCTAAACAATCTTGTCAGTTTGCTAAACAATCTTGTCAGTTTGCTAAACAATCTTGTCAGTTTGCTTTATTTGGTGAAAATAACCTTTCTAATGCTGTGCCAGATGAATTATTTCATTAAATATTAAGGCCCATGTATACTCTCAACGATATTTGCACCTGCTGATGTACCTGTACTCAAAGCTGTATCTGTACCCACAGCTGCACCTCTACCCTCTGCTGAACCTGTACGCCCTACTGTGCCTGTAAATACAAATGTGTTTTATGCACCTACAGCTGTATTTGCATCCACAGAGATGCATGAAGCCCACATGCATCCCAAACTGCAACAATCTCCACAGTTGTACCTGCACCGCAATAATTATATGTCATCAGATAGAAATTGGGCATTACAAAATGACCTGATATCCGAGGGTAATGATGACAATTTATCGGTAATTGGAGATCAATATATTCGTTCTCTAATCGTGTGTTGAAAGTATTGATGAAAATATAATGAGCGAAGAGCCGTTCTTTGTACTAAGTTCCGCTGTTGTTGAGTAAGACTCCACTGAGAGAAATAATATTATGCTGTAATGAGGGCTCCATGTCCCCTGCAGTATTGAATCTTGATCGATCAAAGCCTTATGATCGTGCCTTTGCAACGTTTCTTGCTCGAGGTGTTGCAAGTATTCAATCAGCAATTTGTGTCATGGATTGTAACATTATAATACGAGTCGTTCGTGATGTTAAGAGTCAAGCTAGTTGGTACAGTCAGATGGTTCTCACGCTGTGACAACTGTACGATACGTAGTGGTTATAGCCTCGTCAGAAGCGTAACAATCTTGTCAATCCACCAAACCTAACCTAACCTTACATAGGCCCAAAGGTTTATGTTAGATTTGTGACTATGACAAAAGTTGGGAAGCATGTGTAGAGACTTTGAGTAGGGAGCCGGTCGGCCGAGCGGACAGCACGCTGGACTTGTGATCCTGTGGTCCTGGCTTCGATCCCAGGCGCCGGCGAGAAACATTGGGCAGAGTCTCTTTCACCCTATGTCCCTGTTACCTAGCAGTAAAATAGGTACCTGGGTGTTAGTCAGCTGTCACGGGCTGCTTCCTGGGGGTGGAGGCCTGGTCGAGGACCGGGTCGCAGGGACACTAAAAAGCCCCGAAATCATCTCAAGATAACCTCAAGATAAGGAAGTTAAGTGTGTGTCATGTGTACTGAGGTAGCATGTGGCACAGTGGCACCAGGCTGAACAGTGTTACCAAGATAATGTTCCCATGTTAACACGACCACCACTTTGGTTATGTCTGGGAATCCTCCTCCTCCTCCGCCAACACAGTTACCAGTTAAGATTTATCCCCGTTGTAGAACAGTGGTAAGATAACAACCACTGTGTTCTCTAATTACCTTCATTACCTTGCAAAACGTCATGTTCAGCCTTCAGGCACTCGTGCATTGTTGAAGGTCCTGAGAAATGACTTATGCGTCTGTGTTGCTTCTGCTGCTAGAATTAAAAGGTAAAATCATAGCATTTTTTCTTGTTTTGAGGAGTGGTAAGTTCCACGGTAGTATTTAGTTTTATTTACATATTATTAGTAATTATTATGTGCAATTAGCTTTATTAATTTTCACCAAACATGAAGAGTGTCCCGTAGGCCACGAAATGAGTCACTAGTTCGAGCGACCGAGAAGCATACACTATGTAACCCAGCTCCTTCACGCCATGTGACATACGTAAAATTTGTAGTGTTTTTTCTTCCTAACCCGCAGCGTACGAACCTGAGGAACTGTTCACACCTATCAGTGCCGAGGCTCATTAGTCCAAGATACCGTAAGCAACTACTGTGCTTGAAATTGATCTACAACACCGTAATTTTAACGTTGAGGATGCAGTCTTTAAAACTAATGTGCATTAGGTGAGAGACCAGACTCTTAACACATGCTCCACCTCTCCAAGTTCACCTGTTTACAGTTAACAGTACTGTGAAGACCACCTGACAGTCCGGACCATTCTAACATGAAATAATTTGAGAGAGGAGAGGCAGGCAGACTGGCAGAGAGGGAAGGAGTGTGAGAGGCAGAGTGAAGTTTCAATTACTCTCCTCTTTAAACTTTCGTATATAATTTCGAATCATATATTTTTAGGAAAAATAAATAATCTGGACAACAGAACACGCGTCGACACACGAGGACAGACTCGTGTGTTCCGATCACTAAAGTTACTTGAATAAACAAATAAGTTAATTAAGCATTAAGCGCGCTCTGCCAATTCAGCTTAAACTGCCTCATTTGAACTGAACACCAGATACCAATTCAGTTTAAATAGGCTAAGTGGGATACAACGCTCTCGTTCTCAATCCAGGTAAAACAGGTTGAGTGGACATTAAGAACTAGCTATCAAATTCAGCTAAAATAAGCTTATTGAGCACTAAGTGCTAGTTATACTGACTGACCAATTGAACTAAAACTGACTGATCGGATACAGATCTCTTCCACAAATTCAGCTAAATCGAACATTAATGATAGACTTCATATAAACATATTTATACTACGTCGGAAATGCATTAATCTGAACACTATCATGTCTTCACCCACACTACCGTCTGGTGGCTCAGTGTATCTGGGTCTCAGTCGAACAGCTTGGGCACTAAAGGTCCATCAGGTTGTGTTGTTGTGTGTTGCTAGTTATCGGAGATTGACCGGTTTGTGTTATGAAGCGTTGCTACTTTTGTTTTGTTCAATAAAACAATAAAAAGCTTAAACTCTGCTTGAGCACTAACTAGCCGCCAGGCTAAATATGGTAATTGAATTAGCATTTTTGCTCGTAAGGTATTTAGGATAATTACAGATAAGTACCACGGCCACTAACAAAAACTCCGGGCACGGGTCGGCTAGTAATAAGCCCAGTGGCCGGTCCTTATAAATAGTATTAGTATTATTATTATTTGCACGTTGGCCAACGAGAGCGATCTTTATTTAGATTAAATACCTGGTGGCTTCCAGACCCGGTTCGACACCACCTCTCTGCATACTTGGTCCACAGAGCCGAGTCGCCAACACAGAACCGGACCTGTGAACGAGCACTTGCAGCCAAGTAATAACCAGGCAATCATTGTTGGTTTTTCAAATGTGCTTTTGCTGTCATAAATAATACATAACGTCTATAAGAATTTTTACATATGTATATACGTGTTTGAAGGGGGGGAGTGTATGTGTACTCACCTATTTGTTCCTGTTGTTGTTGTAATAGATTCAGCTACTGGGAACAAAAAGTTCCAAGTAGCACGGGCTATGGTGAGCCCGTAGTGGACTTACCTGGCACAGGAGCGGGGCTGTAACTTGTTGTATATATTTGTTCCTGTTGGATCAAGCTTTTATAACTCTTGGAGCCCCACCTCTCCAGCCGCCGCGGATGTCTAATTTAATGACTCCGGATCTATTTGCTAACAGACACAGCACCGCTCCTGTGACAGGTAAGTTCACTTCGGGCTCACCATAGCCCATGCTACTTGTACCGCTCGTGTGCCAGGGCTCACCATATCCCGTGCTACTTGCCCCGCTCCTGTGCCAGGCAAGTTACGGGCTCACCTTAGCCCGTGCTACTTGGAACTTGTTCCGAGTAACTGAATCTATAACAACAATAACAACAACATATTTGCTAATCATATCTTCTTCGTAGAGGCAAACTCTAATTTCCAGTTTGATCGTTTGGTTCACGTGTGTACGTGTACTCACCGAGATGTACTCACCAAATTGTGCTTGCAGATTCAAGCATCGTTCGTCAACTAGTGTAATCCTTCTTCTTCAATTTTTATCTGATATTTACATTTACAATTATGATTTTAATTAACATCGACAACTTTCTCATCTAATCTATTCCATTTAGTAAGAAACTTGACAATTAAGAAGTTTCTTCTAATATCTCTGTGATTTATTTGTGTTTCTAGTTTCCATTTGTGTTCCCCCCTCGTTCCCCTCTTCCTTACTTTGGATGTTAGTTTCTCTTTCTCTGCTTGACCTTCAGAATCTTGTATATCGTTATCGTTGCTTAGCTATTTCTTATTTCCTTCAGTGTAAAGTGAAGTCATTTATCATTTGTTAACTCATGAACAAGCCTATTTGAATGTCTCTGGAACTTTTCTAGTCGATCGTAAGGCTCCTTGGTCCAAGTTCCCGGACCTTATTTTAAACTCTGAATGAAAGTAACCATTATAATTTCCCCTTCTAGTTTGTACCATTTGCCAAATGCTCTCACACAGAAGAAGTGTTTCCTAACGTCTCTGTGTCTTCTCTACGAGCATATGCTTGGAAGAGGCGCTTGAGCTCAAGAGAAACATTTTGTCTATTTATTATCATCTCCTGTCTGTCAGTGTTTAGGGGGGTTCGACTCTTTTATAATTTGTTTGAAGCTCAATTCATTTAATTCAGGGACGACTAGTCCTGTAACAAATACCTGTGCATTATGCTTTTTTGACGTCGGACTTATGCCGTATAAAGCATTTTGAAGGCGTCCATACTTAAGCTCATAAAAGGTTCCATTCACCTGGGCTGTAGGAGTCTCGAACCGTGGGCCCCACGCATGCGAGGCTGAAGCTCTATCGACTGAGCAACGTCGACTGGGTCTTAATAATTTGGGGGCCTGATGGCTGAGTGGACAGCGCTCGGTGTTTGTAGTCATAAGGGTCCGGGTTGCATCCCCGGCGGAGGCAGAAATAAATGGGCAGAGTTTCTTTTATCCTGTTGCTCCTATGCACCTGGCAGTAAATAAGTACCTGGAAGTTAGACAGCTGCTTCGGGCTGCTTCCTGGGGATGTGTGTGTGTGTGTGTGTGTGTGTGTGTGTGTGTGTGTGTGTGTGTGTGTGTGTGTGTGTGTGTGTGTGTGTGTGTGTGTGTGTGTGTGTGAAAATTGGGATTAAGGAGTTGCCCGAAACGCTATGCGTGCTGTACAAGAATGTAAGAACTCTTGTATACATAAATAAATAAATAATATAATCTTTTCTTTTCATAAAAGGTGTCCTGAAGTTCTTCAGCATTGTATACGCTGCTGATGTTGTTCAATTTAGGTGTCTCTCCTTTGGTCTCATTATTTCAATCCCCTTCTCATCACTTTGCATTTATCTGATATGAAATCTTACTGCCATTTGTCAGTCCTGTAACTCATCCTCGTCATCCTGAAACCTTCTGCCATCCTGACTTGTCCTGAAAGACCCCATCGAATTTACAGCGTCAGTTGTCTTTAACGTATATAATGAATAGCGTGGGTCCCAGCACTAGCCCTTCTGAGACTCCACGTCTATCCTCAAGAAAAGCAGAAAGACGTTTAACAGAAAACTACAGAGCAATTAGCCTAAACTCACAATTAGTCTGTAAGCTCATGGAAAGATTCCGATCAGAAGAAATCATTCGCCATCTCGGAGTGCACAATCTCGTGATTACATCGCAAAATGCTTTGTAAAAGTTGAATTCTCCCTAATGAATCTGCTCATTTTTTTTGTGGAAGTTGTAACCAACTTTTAGTAGATGTAATGTGCATAGACCTTTTCTAAAGATTTTGTATAATAATCCACACGAAAGACTGGAACCGAAACTGCAAACACGCGGAATTGAACTAAAATACTTTAATGGATAAATTAGTGCTTAAAAAGAAAGGAAATAGTTCCTCTTAAACGTAAAAGAACCTGAATGGAAATTTTTTGTGAGTGGAGAAAGTAACAAACATGAACAAGCTCGTAGATGACACGAAAGTTCTATGGTAAACTGGACAGCGAAAATGGAGGACTATTGAGGACTTGCCAAACACTCTAGATGAAATCCGCAATTGGGCACCTGCAAGATCACCTAAAATGTTACAATGTTGGAAATAGTCATCTACAATGTTGCAAATAGTTACTTACACGATCACCTACAACCTTACAATGTTGCAAGTGATCACCTACACAGTTACAGTAGTCGTCTGTGAATTACCAACATCACGCCCCCGGCTCCACGCTACGTTGCACCTAGTGGACGCGTGCGGCCCAGGAGAGTCCAGCTTTCTCGGGCGAGAATATCACTTCTTCGTGCTGGGCTTGGGATTTTCACTTGGAGCTTTTCCAGGGGGTTTCACTGCAGATGTTACGCCGGCGGCTGTTGTCGTCCGGATGGTTGATCACTAGCTCCTTCACTCTAGCTCCTTCACTCTAGCTTCTTCACTCTCTCTCGGGAAGAGCGGTGTTCCTTGAGAGGGGGGGGGGGGGTCCGGGGTAGCTATGTCCCTCTTTCTTTGCTGCATCTGTTAATACTGACCATTTTTCTTTTAGTTGTCAAGTCGAGTAAAATCAAACCTATACTTATGAGGTCAGAAATTCATGAGTCTGGCCGAATCACAAAACTCTTTTTAAATACTGTATGCAGCAGCATTTCTGGCTAGGATTTGCACAGAGTATTCAAGTGAATGGTGAGGCTCACTAAACTCACGATATAATGCTTGCTGTGTTGAACTTTGCCGGTGTGTTTGAGGAATGCTGTATTGAACCGGGTATATAAGTGTGGGGAGGGCGGGGGGAGGAGAAAGGCTGTTGTATTGTTGTATTGAATATGGTGTGTGTGGGGGGGGGGGTTAAGTAAGAGCTGTATCTGTTGAAAGACAATATACTATATACTTTATACTATGTAGTCTCTTTTCAGATTCAAATCAATACTACACACACTATGTATTATATAGTGTGTGTGTAGTGTTGCCTTGTATCTGTTATGAGATTGTAGCGTTCCTCCCTATAGTAACACCATAGTCAATGGTATTCTTAAGCTCCCTCCCCCCCCAAAAAAAAAAATTGTATCATGGTATCACTAGTGGTAAACTAGTGGTCTTGGGGGATGGGGAGATAAGATGGTAGTTTGGTTGGTGTTGTAGTACCGTGGGAGTGCGTGGGAATATCCACCGCATAGGTTCGATCCCTCATCAATGCTCCTACGGATTTTCTCAGGATCACTAATATTTGAGTATATGGATGAATGAAACTCTACAAGTATTTGCGTGTGAATTATGCTGGGTAGAACTGGATGATGAACGAACTTGCTTAGAGCCCCTCAACCCCCCCCCCCTAATAGGCTTAGACTTGTTTGCTGGCGAAGCTGCAAGTTGTCAACCATGACATACAAGGGAAGCGCGTGTGTAACTCTCAGATATACATATAAACATTGGCTACAAGTAAGGCTGCTGCTTTGAAGCACATAATTAGGTTCATGCATAAGCAAGATCGTACATTAATATGCGGCATTTCTATGTTTATGTGCTCTGGCACCTCATCGTTGGAAGTATATATACATACGTAACGCAAGCACACACACACACACACACACACACACACACACACACACACACACACACACACACACACACACACACACACACACACACACACGCACACACACACACACACACACACACACACACGCACACACACACACACACACACACACAAAACAGTTGAGAGGCGGGACCAAAGAGCCAAAGCTCAACCCCCGCAAGCATAAATAAGTGAGTACATGTGTGTGTGTCTGTGTGTGAGTATGTGTGTGTGTGTTCATGGGTGGGTGGTGGCTGAGTGAACAGCGCTCTAGGATCGTGGACCTAAGGGGGAGACCGGGTTCGATCCTCCGGCACCGCCGGAAAAACAAATGGACACTTTCCTTCACCCTGATGTTCCTGTTACCTAGCAGTAAATAGGTACCTGGGAGTTAGACAGCTGCTACTGGCTGCATCCAGGGGATGTGTGTAACGCTCGATGGAACATCAGACTACATTACAATCGCTGAAGAAGTGGTAAAAAAACAAAGCAAAACAAAAACACTTGGAGAAACAAGAAGTAACCTGTGGGACTAGACTTATATCAACGTTACTGAAGAAGGAGGCTGCAGAGGTTCTTAGTCATCAACCTAACACAATTTTAAATAAAACTCTCAAGACCGGAAATCTTCCTAAATTCTTGAAAAGAGCAAACCAGTATTCAAGCAAAGGGAACAAAATCCCAGTATTCCACAGAAGGGACAGATAGGAAGCATTAAATTACAGACCAGTATTACTGATAAATATTCCTTGTACTGTGCTAGAGTGATCAGCACATTACAGTGATTTGACAGATTATGATTGATGGACCAACTGGAGAGGACTAACTTTCCAATGAAAGACCACACAGGAACCAGTTCTTTGACAAGGTTACTAAAATGAGATATGAAAAAGATGGCTGTATAGACTGTATTTTCTATGTCAAGGAAGCTTTTCTATGTTTTCAGGAAGCAGTTACGCAAGTACTTACGAACGTGTACATCTTTTCTTTTGTTACAAACATCCTCCTGGTGCTTCGGAGCTCATTAACTGTTGAATAATTGTAAACAAAGCCACCAAAGATTTAGAAAAGATATACAGGTTCGTAAATGCTTGCGTAACTGCTTTATGAATCTGGGTCCTGGTGTACAAGATGGGGTAACTGAAAATACTGAACTGGAAAAACGCGTACATAAACGAAAGAAAAAATAAGGAGTAGCACCCAGAATGGAAGTTTCGAGCTGGAGGAATGTAGCAAGTGTAGGGTTCTCCAAGGCTCGGTCCTAGGACCAATACAACTCCTGATTTGTATAAATGACATAACCTACGAAGTGAGCTCGTCAATGTTTGCAGAAACCAGAGAGAATGCTTTCTGAGTGGATATATTTCCAGGACAAACATGACCAGAGGCAAACATGAACAGGGTAACATCAGCAGCATATGTGACGATGTGAAACATTAAAACATCTTTCAGAAACATAAATACGAATACTTTGTAGGCAATAAACGCAACCTTCGTTTGATCAATACTTGAATGTGCAGCACCAGTCTGAAATCCATACCCAGTGAGCATAAAAAGATAAATTTAAAATTACAGAAGTCTGCAACAAGATTTGCGGCAGAGCTAAGAGAGTTGAACTATGATGATAGGTACCCCTAGAGGAAAGAAGAACCCTAGAGGGTAGAACAAGCATAGAGGATATGATCACTCCATACAAAATGCTGAAAGAAATAAAGATGGGCAAAAACAATCTCTTTAAACTAAGAGAAAATTGGATGACAGGACATAAGTGAAATTTGGAGACGCAAATAAATCGAATATACTGTATTGTTAGGAAATACTCGCGCCCAGTACGGGTGGTTAGCAAAAGGGACGCATGGAAAGAAGAAGTTGGGGAATTGACCTCCATCCACAACTTCAAGACCAGATTAGGGAAGAATTCGAACGTCAGACTAGTTAAATTATATCGCATTACGTACTATACAGCTAGCAGGCGGGGCACCAAGAGCTAGACCTCACTTCCTTCCAGTCACTGATAAGATTTGTGGTGAAAGAGAAGGTAAGCACAAAGACACATACTCACCAAAATAAGGAGGTATTAGCCTCGCTCAAACCACCTATGTAAGACTGATCCTAAAGTTTGTAGCACCATCGTGCATGCAAATATGCACGATTTTCCATTTACTTAAAAGACGACATAAAAAAATTGAAAATGCAGAGAGGCTTGCAACGAGGCTCCTCCCAGAATTACGAGGGAAGATGGTATGAAGTAAAGCTGAATGAGCTAGACCTAACTGCGCTAGAAAATAGGAGAGAGAGAGAGAGAGAGAGAGAGAGAGAGAGAGAGAGAGAGAGAGAGAGAGAGAGAGAGAGAGAGGAAGAAGAAGAAGATATGATAAAGATATATTAATAGATAATAGAAAATAAGTGCGTTGATGGAAGCTGAGAAACAGATGACACATAATGAAGATTTATTAATGGTAAATCTAATTAGAAAATGGAATAAACTAAACGAGCAAATTGTAGAAATGAACTCTGTTCATAATTTCATACGTAGACTTTCCCTAAACGACCAGCGATTGTAAGGGCAGGGGTCCAAGCTGGAGCCTGCATGCTCAATAGGTGAGCTGACATACATACATACAAGGCTAGGTCTTTAAAAGACCTGAGCATGAGGACACTCTTGGAATCAAAGTATATTAATGAGTTGCGTGGGATATTATAAATGTTCCTTTCAGTGTCATGATGTGGTAAAATAATTGGATGACTCGGCAGTAAAGTGGAGAAGGCCTGGCAGGCAGGTCTTATGCATGCATTCAGAGGAAGGTTTCAGGACCCAGGATGTAGCCAAGAGCTGAAACTCATCCACCCGGCAAGCACATCTTGGTAAATACTCTTAATAGCGAAGCGATCAACACATAATCCCCCTCATTCTCTGTAATATTGTGTCCCAGCCATCACTTTTTCTTTGGTGATCCCATCCCTTCCTGTATGGCATACAATAACACCAGAATAGTGCACCTCACCTCCTGTATGNGAGCGGCCTCCCTGTTGCCCTAACTGGATGTGACAGGTCCGCCACCTTAGCATACAAAGGGAAGGTGTACCGTTGCATATTTAATGAAGGTTTTGACAGATTTGAAGACCTCAGGTGTACCCTCTCCCGCCCGTCTTGACTTGGCAATAGACAGGAAATATGTGGTATATCGTCTCTCGACTTCCTTGATCCTGAGAGTGTTCGGTTTAAATTATCGTTGAGTACAAGAGGCAACAAGGTACACTGTTCTAGTAATAACAGTATTTGAGCGTTTCAACATGCAAATGCATGAAAAAAAGTAAACAAAAAAAGTATTGTGTTGAGACAAAATAACTTCAGCTAAATCTTGCCTCAGAGAGTAAAAAAGAAACTCATATCTCCACCCTTGTGTTAACACTTGCCTCATTACAATAACCGTCTGGTATTTTAGTGTGCCATAAATCACGTATTCCCGCGACAAAAGCCACGGGGGGGGAAAAAAGATGCATCGAAAACAATTTTAATACAATGCTTTTGTGTCGTAGTGCAATATGGATATTCACCGAGGCTCAAACTACTGGCACGATTGATCTAATCCAAAACATCTGATCTTATTTATCCCGTGTGTCGGCCTGCGTGCCTCATTCTCCTGAGATACTGTCTGCGTGGTACGGCTTTCTGCATTCATTTGGTGGCCCTCATAAGGAGATCTCGACATTTGTGTCTCCCTCCCCCCCTCCCCCAGTTACAGCGCCGCTCCTGTGCCAGGTAAGTCCACCATGGGCTCACCATAGCCCGTGCTACTTGTGAACTTTTTGTTCCGAGTTGCTGAATCTAAAACAACAACATCTCGGGCTTCTCTGATATATGTGACTATTGATACACTCGTCTCGCTCTGTCCTCTTAAAAATAACGTCGCTTTCGGCCGTTTGCCCGTATGGCCGAAAGTGGACGTAATTTGAAAATGAAAAAAAATGAAAATAAATTTGGGATTTTCTATTTCAACAACAGTAAGTTAAGGGTCCTCTGGTAGGTTAGGTGGGCAGGAAATTCTCATAAAGTTTCAAATTTTTATGAAAAATGTTAATTAAAAGTTTACTCCTCTAACCTTTCCAAGAAAGCTGGACGACTCAAACAGAAAACGGGACAGAACGTCACTTTTGTGAGTCGATTTCATTTCAAATTATGTCCACTTTTGGCCATAGCGGCGCATACGAGCGAAAAGCGACGTTATTTTTAAGCGGACGGGTTGCACAAACAGTTACACCCCAAACACCTTCCAAATACCCCACAAACCACTCAATCTAACCCACAAACTCCCTCGAACCCCCAACCAACACACTCCTTGAACCCCCCCCTCCCCCCACAAGCCGCTCTCCCTCGCTGGCAAATGTCATGCTCCACACTCCCGACACACCGTTCTTTCAAGCGTCATATACAACACCTTACACCCTGTTCTGCATCCTTCTCCCCACACCCACACTTCTCAAAGCTGTACTGGCACTCCCAGGTCGACCTCCACCCACAGCTGCACGTACAGCTGCTTGACAGCGTTCGCAGCTGCACCGTCAACTCCTACATAAAAGAACGCTTGCATAAGAACATAAGAACAAAGGGATTTGTATAAGGCCTGTTCACCATACGAGGGAGCTTCTATTTATATCCACCCACACATATTCATATATTTGTTTGACCTACGTTTGAAACAATCCAGCGACCCCATGTATATTTTGTTGCAAGGTAAGTTGTTCCTGCACCCAGAGCTGATCCTGTATTTCAAGCTGTACTTGTGCCCAGATCGTTGTGCATGTACCCCTCTGGTTAACCTGTACCGACAGTTACATTTGCATCCAAAGTTCTACCTGCTCCCCCCAGCTGTACCTATACCTACAGCTGTAGCTGTACCTATAGCTGTACCTGCATCTATGGTACTGATGTATGCAGTCTCCGTGGCGTAGTGGCAAAACACTCGCCAGGCGTTCCGCGACTGCTTTGTCCTGGGTTCGTATCCTGGCCGGGGAGAATTTGCTGGGCGCAAATCCTTAACTGAAGCCTCTGTTTAACGCAACAGTAAAATGGATACTTGGTTGTAAAAACGATTCTTCGCGGGGGTCTTATTCCAGGGAACATAGGATTAAGGACTTGCCCGAAACGCTACGCGTACTAGTGGCTGTACAAGAATGAAAGAACTCTTGTATTTAAATAAATAAATAAATATACATGTACCTGGTCCTAAAGCTCTACCTACACATAGAGCTGTACCTGCGCTTACACTTTGTACCTGTACTTTAAGTTGCACCTGCACTTGAAGCTATCCTTACACCCCAAGCTTTACGTGCACCCACATCCACACCTGTAACCTCTGCTGTATTGGCATCCACAATTATTTTTTGTACACTGAAAGATACAGGAGCAAACTATTTCAGACTCCTATGAGATGGCTAAGAGCTTACCCTACCCATAGCTCACGGTAAGCCTTACCCTACTAGTTTTCCCTGGAACACGACCCACCAGTCGGTTAACAACCAGGTACCCAATTACGGCTGGGAGAACAGGGGCGAACAGATAAGAAAATGGCACCCAGTCAATCCTCCTTGGCCAGGATTTAAACTCAGACCAAATTGCTTGTGAGGCTCGGGGATATCTAGACCGTTTGGTGTACCTTCACGGAGAGCTCTTCTTGCTCTCAAAGTCCCTCATGTGTATCTAAATCTAGAGCTGTACCACCATCTACCGCCGTATCTGCACTTTGAACTGTACCTGCATCCACATGCACCTACAGCTTTACCTGCAGAGCTTTAAGTGAATTCACAGCTCAACCTACACCCACAGGTATGTTAACACCTGATATACCAGCACCACAGCTGTATACCTTGTGGACCCTACGCTAATAGCTACACTTGCACCTGCAATCCCAGGTGTACTAACACCCTATTTGTACCGGCATTTATGTCTTCGCATGCTCTCCCAGGAGTATCTCAGCCAACAGTTGCCTGGCAACTCACGCATTGAATTTGGAGCAGTCTTTCCTGTTTTTTGTTGTTGCAGTCTCCCAGTTGCAGCACCTGTTATTTGCTGCAGTTTCCCTGTTGCAACAACAGTTTTTTGCTAGTGACGTCTTGCTAGCTCATTTAAGGCGACTGGATTTTTTTTTTAGTGAAACCAGAAATGAACACCAAGTCCTGGAATTATTAAACTAAATTCATCCTCTCGAACTTATACTTTTACGACCCCTGTTCGAGGCTCAGAGGATCTGGGTTCCAAACTAATCGAAACAACAAAATACCCAAGAGCTGTCAGCTTCACTTCCAGCGCCTCAACGTGGCAATAAAGAGGGGGGGGGAAACGCACAATGCATTCTGGCGAAAGTGTGTTTCACCCCAGTAAGTTGAGATATACTGAACTCTGTAAGTACTATCAGCATAGTGTCACACAGTGGTATGCTGGACTTGTAAGTTATAGCTCAATGGTCAATCAGCATCAGCAAGTGTACTTCAGTTCTGACTGTGGTTCAGAACTATAGTAAACTCTGCCCTCTGATGTACCTGGACTCCCAGGTGTACCTTCACCCACTAATGAACCTGTGTGCATATATATATATATATATATATATATATATATATATATATATATATATATATATATATATATATATAATGTGGGGACCCATAGCCTCGGAGAAGAAAATAAAACGTATTCAGAGGAGACCTTGTGGTTTCTCACTGAACACTAATATTTTCTTCTCCTACCACCCCCATTCTTTTGTATGTACACATATATATATATTTGCTTTATTTGAACTGTGTTACAAAAAAGGAGTTACATATAGGTTACAAAGATGGTTATCATAGGTTGTCGAGTTCCTCCAGCTCCTCAGATGGCGGGCAGGAACCCTGGATGCAGTGCGCATTTCCCCTCTGTATCGCCACGCTGAGGCGCTGGAAAAGAAAGCTGGCAGCTCTAGGGTCCCTTGTTGTTTCAATGAGCCTAGAACCCAGTTCCTTCAAAAAACTGGTAGCACTTTTACCCCAGGCGCCGAGTGTCTCAGAAGCAATGGGGACAAAATTGTAGTGGTGATCAAGTTCTCTATACTTACGGGATTTGGCTGCTTTCCTGTGGGTGGCAGCGCCACCTGGTTGTGCAACACTGAGGTCAATGTAGGTGTTAGCCAGGGTTGATACGCACGTGTAGTCCCATACCAACTGCTTGCCATTCATATATATATATATATATATATATATATATATATATATATATATATATATATATGTGTGTGTGTGTGTGTGTGTGTGTGTGTGTGTGTGTGTGTGTGTGTGTGTGTTCTAGTAGCCAAACTCAAACTCACAAACACACAAACACACAAACAAACAAACAAACACACACACACCGTCCCGTGTGTGTGTGTGTGTGTGTGTGTGTGTGTGTGTGTGTGTGTGTGTGTGTGTGTGTGTGTGTGTGTGTGTGTGTGTGTGTGTGTGTGTGAAAGCTGCATGAACGCGCAAGCCATAGATCACTAAGAACTTTAATTGACCCGGCCAGTATTCGAACCCATGCTGTCCAAGAGTACCCCTAAACGTACACAGTACCGTGACCATCGCGGTACAGTGGTCATTCGATCATTGGTGGGGTGGTCACGGTACTGTGTA
Organism: Procambarus virginalis; assembly: GCA_020271785.1. Taxonomy (NCBI): domain Eukaryota; kingdom Metazoa; phylum Arthropoda; class Malacostraca; order Decapoda; family Cambaridae; genus Procambarus; species Procambarus virginalis. Next base: position 7,348,283 of record WNGS01009631.1, read on the forward strand.
CGTGGGCTGATCCTGATATATATATATATATATATATATATATATATATATATATATATATATATATATATGTATATATATATATATATATATATATATATATATATATATATATATATAAATATATATAAATATGTCCTTTCTAGTAGCCAAAACGCACTTCTCGGCCTATTATGAAAGTGGTACGATTTGCTTAATAAGCCGAGTGATTTTCCTTATTTAAAAAAATCCACTTGGTTCATTTGAAATATTATTATTATATTATACTAAGAACATAAAGTATTGACTTAGTTATGTTAGTTTAGGTTAGGTTAGGTAGGTTAGGTTAGGTTAGGTTAGGTTAGGTTAGGTTAGGTTAAGTAGGGTTGGTTAGGTTCGGTCATATATCTACGTTAGTTTTAACTCAAATTAAACAAAATTAATTCAAACTTCACGAAATGAATA
>WNGS01009631.1:7362383-7377383 GCA_020271785.1 Procambarus virginalis
CATGCCGCATCCGGAGCTGCCGCCATTGTTCAAGGGACTGTGGCCTCAGCAATAAGATATAGATGATGAGGAAGCACCATTTGTGGCGGGCGCTCTACAGGCTATTTCATTATTTAAAGCTGTACCTGCTTGCATGTCAGGGGGCTCCAAAGCATAAAACTTTTCAACTAAGCTTATTGTGGTGTCTACATGCAAGCGATATCTCACAGCTGAGCCATATCTAGATATATAGGAGGAATTAATACAACGTTCGTTATCTGTAAGAGTGTGTTCGTTGACGCCTTGGCTCTAATTCACAACCTTCAAGAAAGTATAGTCCCTTCTTGCAAGCAGACGAATTATGCATTCCTTGTTGATTGTATTTACATGCAAAATGTTTCACATCAACAAATTAATATTTCAATACATGGCTTGTTATATAATCAGTGTCATTATTATAGGAAAGAGTTCAGTGAAACTGGAGAAATATATTCATATTACTCCTTCAGCCAAGTTGTGAAACAGTGTTGAGTGGTGTATCCCGCTTCTCGAGGTATATACAGAGATTACTGAAGTTTTGAACTATATTCTGAACGGAAGGGATATACGTGTTAGTGTATCAATAACCTAATCTGGTGTCCTGAGCCCCTCCAGATATTTGGTGATGATGAGTTTGATGATTTGATTAGCGATCAGTGTGCAGTATAGCAACACAGCCAAGGCTGCGTTGCTATAGCTTGGTTTGGCTGTTGAGCTTAAGGCTTATTAACACCTGAAAGGTTACCAAGACTACACAGGGCTTACTGACCACCCAGCAAGTTTACTTTAGTCGTAGACTTAGTCCAAGGTGTATAAGCCTTGTCCATATTACAGCTTGAGTATAGTTCATTTGTTCTAAGACTTGTTCTATAGTGAAACATTCGGTAGCATTATAATCCTTTATACAGTGTACTGTATAAATGTACTTACATTATATATATATATATATATATATATATATATATATATATATATATATATATATATATATATATATATATATATACAGCTGCCTTTATGTAATATTCGTTTATATACAATTTCCCATTTTAAACCTACATGTATACCTAAACATGGACTCAGACCATTATAAAACAACACTCGTCCAAACACAACTGTCACATATTATACAAACACACACACACACACACACACACACACACACACACACACACACACACACACCACACACCACACACACACACACACACACACACACACACACACACACGCACACACACCTACATGCATAAATTCAGCCCATATAAAGCAGCAGCAATATTGCTAATCTGGCACACCTTAGTATAACCTGGAAATTGCCCAACCACTTGAACTGGACGGTAGAGTGACGGTCTCGCTTCATGCAGGTCGGCGTTCAATCCCTTAGCGTCCAAGTGGTTGGGCACCATTCCTTTTCCCCACCTTTCACTGGTTCCGTCGTCGTTCCTGTTGACAGTTCTGCTGTTAGGAAAATGTGTCCAGGAAATGGTTGTGAAAACATTGTGAAAACTTGTGTCTAAGTGTTTCCTGCTCATTCTGTGATATAAAATGTACACATCCACGAACATTCAAAACACATTTACACAAACACATACACAACAAAACCCACTCACTTACACAAGAGCTAGAGGTCGATCCTGCAGGCACAAACAGGTGAGTGCATAACCTACATGAGATCAGTTCTAGAGTATGCAGCCCCATTGTGAAGCACCATTGTGTAGCCCTCACCTCAAGAAGTACATAAATTCCAACGAAGTTCGTCCCATTTTCTCTATGGACGGAGTGTGAATAAAAAGGATCAGGAAAGGAGAAAACAAGGAAAAAAGAGAAGAAATGTTTGAAACATTACCAGCGGGAAATGACAGAATGGAAAAAGAGGAAATATTAAAAATGAACAAGAACAAGATCGAAGCTTGAGAAACAGATGAACCATAAATTTGTTTAGCATACGAGAAGTTGGTAAATTAAATTAAGTAAATGCGCATATTGTATAGGAGATCTCTATACTTATTTTCAACAGTAGATATGATAGAACACTATGTCAGGAGTCAGTGCATTTGACATAACAGGCGGCTGGAGAGTTGAGGTTGAAAAGCTTAAGTTCTGTTCAGCACGTAAAACACACACACACACACACACACACACACACACACACACACACACACACACACACACACACACACACACACACACACACACACACACACACACACACACGAAATGTAATCCTACCACACTATATTCAGGGCAGAAAATCGAACCCCACGCACACCCTCACACCGATCTCCCGCCCTGACACACTTCCCTATAAAGGCAGACCTGCACACCACCACCACCTCGCACACTGTCCCTATACCGTCATGTCTTTCCCTACCGTCTGCCCCATTCCGCTTCCGCTCTCCACATGCATCAAGAAATCAGTTATTTAATGGACTATTACCCCGTTGAAGGTGCCAACACCAGAGAGGACTTACGAGCCTGGCAACGCCCCAGCCATGCGTCACTCAGGTAGCAGGGCACTGACAGCACCGCTCTGAGTCACAAATTCCCCTTAACCCAGGACGCAAACAAGAACATTAACTGCTGGGGAGTACCAGCACTAAATCGGCGCCATTTATGGCGGAAAATTATTCATTTTGTGGGTTAATGTTGGCAAGGGTTGTAGAGGGTGTGTAGTGGGTAGGGGGAAGGGGGATTGGCCTGAGATGTGGGGAGGCGGGTGTTGTTGGTGGGGGGAATGGAAGGAAGGGGGTGTTGGTTTGTCGGCTAGAGGAGGGGGAGGTTTGTGGGTGAAGGTGGGGGTGGTTTGCCGATGGGGTCTGAGGTTAGCGGTGGCGGAAGAAACGGAGAATTTTGTTGCGGGGGCGGCGGGGTAAAGCTCGATACTGTAGACACAAATAANGGTTCATATAGCCTCGGCTATCACTTCCTTTTGTCCGGTCGTGATGGTCAAGTGGTTTAAGGCATCCCTGTACATACCAGTTGCGTTGCTCCTGGGAGTATGGGTTCGAGTCACTTCTGGGGTGTGAGTTTTCAGTTGTATCTAGTCCTGGGGACCATTCAGGCTTGTTTGCATTTGTGTTCCTCACGTGTTGCCCCAAAAAATGAGGTGATTTGATAAAATGCTATGCCCAAGATAACCATCCAGGTGCCGGCGGGGAAGTGGTTCATATAGCCTCGGCTATCACTTCCTTTTGTCCGGTCGTGATGGTCAAGTGGTTTAAGGCATCCCTGTACATACCAGTTGCGTTGCTCCTGGGAGTATGGGTTCGAGTCACTTCTGGGGTGTGAGTTTTCAGTTGTATCTAGTCCTGGGGACCATTCAGGCTTGTTTGCATATCTATATATATTATATATATATATATATATATATATATATATAATATATATATATATATATATTATATATATATATATATATATATACATATATATAGTTGTAATTAGAAGAACAATGCTAAAACCATCCTAGCCCGTAGGAGTGTCTAAGTGTGTATATTCGTATTTGTGTGCACGAATCCATAAATTATCCCAAGCTAAGCAGCATTGCAAATGAGTCATAATTCATCACAAAGGCAAAGTCATTCACGAGACGAGTCAAGATAATGTTCAATAAATGGATGTCAGACCAACTCCCCTCAGTCTTAATGATTTACTACCACACAACTTATTCTTAATCATAACAAGTGCTAATTTTTAAGGACCATAAATTCTGATAATAAGGAAAATGTGCGAAGGGAAAACATATAAGGAAGAAGCGTATGCAAATAAACAGTATGCCATTAACAAATAACTAGATTGGTAATGATTAATTATTACCTCAGCAAACTACACTGTGCAAACTTGTTTATTACACTTTATTGTGTAATAAACAACATTATTTATCAACATTATATGATGCTGCTAATTTGAAAGACGTATGTGATTCATTTCTTCGCAGATTTATAGTCACACAAAATGAAACCGAGACAGTAATTGCCTCAGTTAATTTTAATTTAGAGTTTCTATAGCAATCAATCTTAAATTTCGTCTGTCTGCATTAAACTCTCTTCCTCTCTAAGAAGAATAACATTACAAATGCAAAAAAAAATCACATTATAAAACGAGCACTAATGAACGAAAAGGGAGAACAGTTTAATAACATGCTGAAGAACACAAGAAGCCTCTTCACCAAGGGGAAAAAAAAAGAACTGATGATTCGTGCATGTATTCAACATGTGGTGGAACCCAAGTCAAAATTTAACCAGACCAGACCATGCATTCTTTTTTATCTCGGTCTCATCGACCCGTTCAGGGGTGCATTGTAGGGGGAGATCTTATCAGCTTTGCCCGGTATACAGATACTTCATCTGGTGTTCGTGACTGGAATAACTTTTCAGATATTTCTGTCATGGATATTTTATCCATGCCAGGCATACCTGAAAATCCAGGCCAAACCAGATTTTTTATCAAGTATACCTGGTTGATATCTGGTTGATGGGGTTCTGGGAGTTCTTCTACTCCCCAAGCCCGGCCCGAGGCCAGGCTTGACTTGTGAGAGTTTGGTCTACTAAGTTGTTGCTTGGAGCGGCCCGCAGGCCCACATACCCACCACAGCCCGTTTGGTCCGGCACTCCTTGGAGGAATAAATCTAGTTTTCCCTTGAAGATGTGCACGGTTGCTCCGGCAATATTTCTTATGCTTCCTGGGAGGGTGTTGAACAACCTCGGACCTCTGATGTTTATACAGTGTTCTCTGATTTTGCCTATGGCACCCCTGCTCTTCACTGGTTCCATTCTGCATTTTCTTCCATATCGTTCACTCCAGTACGTTGTTATTTTACTGTGTAGATTTGGTACTTGGCCCTGCAGTATCTTCCAGGTGTATATTATTTGATATCTCTCTCGTGGTCGGTAGGGATATATATTGTCATACAAGGCCGTTATGGATATATTTGTTCAGGTTTGGCCAATTGGGATATATTACCAGATATGGCCAGTGAGAATATATTATCAGGTATGTCATATAAGGTATGCCCAGGAGGAATACCTTTTCTCGTTGAAATAATATACATATAAATTTTTTCCGAGGCCTCTATATACTGAGTATATAGAGGCCTATATAGTATATAGAGTATATCATATATACTAATATATAAAATATACTGAGAACGCATAATTCTAGTAATTACGTTAGTTTGATCTTACCTAGAAGAGGTTAGATCAAGCAGCTAGCCAAAGGCGATGAGGCTGTGAGGCTGATAACGCATTTTCTCATCGTTTCATGAGGTTGACCAACACAACGGTGAGAATCCCCATGGTAACATGATATATCGATGAGAAAATCAATTGTAGCCTTGAGGAGGACTCGAACCAGCACCCTGGATACTCCCACGCACACTCCATAAACCACTGGACCACGATGGGATTCAACTGAATCCACAAAGGAGGGGGGGGCTCTGAGGCATCGACGTGATACCAAAACGAGTTGTTTTTTTCTTATTAACAATGAGAAACTATCGTGGATATCGAGAATCTATCCCGTTCTATCGTGACCGCGATAGAACGAGATCAGTATTCAACAGAGCGGGCGGCAAGGTTTGTCCTTAGTGATCTCTCTGATGACCGGTCATACGTTTTGTCAGCTCTGTTTGTAAATGTATACATAGCATTAGCAAGGTGTTATTTGGTAAGTTATTTCATGTGTACTATTTGATTAGGGAAACGTCCTCTTTTCTCTAAACCCTCGGTGATTTTTACCACCTTGGTGAGTAGCTTCCCGGACATGAGATGTGGGTCTTTAACAAAGGTTTTAATTTGACTTATTTTCATGTTTTTTTGTCTATATCACCAATTATTATTATTCCCACCATTTCATGAATTTCCATTAAGCTCTCGTTCTAACTTTTTTTTGCGGTTAATGTACTTACTCTCTTCTGCCACATTGGTAATTTCTTCGCTCTTAATCATATACTTCTCTTTAATGACAGTATGCATTATTTCCGTTTTGTTTTCCCAGCATCTCTAAACTTGCCTCCCATTAGCTTGCCTTAGCACATTGTTTGATTCACGATATTTCTTGTTCATTGACATATTATTGATCGGTAATTAATAGTCATTGGGCCATACGAATCGTCAGATGTAATAGATTTATTTTTTATCCATTGATTATCATTGCACTCGTATGTGTGTGTGTGTGTGTGTGTGTGTGTGTGTGTGTGTGTGTGTGTGGTGTGTGTGTGTGTGTGTGTGTGTGTGTGTGTGTGTGTGTGTGTGTGGGGCCAGGTAGCCTGGTGGATAACGCGCAGGACTTGTAATTCTGTGGCGCGGGTTCGATTCCCGCACCCGGCAGAAACAAATGGGCAAAGTTTCTTTCACCCTGAATGCCCCTGTTACCTAGCAGTAAATAGGTACCTGGGAGTTAGTCAGCTGTCACGGGCTGCTTCCTGGGGTGTGTGTGTGGTGTGGAAAAAAAAAGTAGTTAGTGTAGTTAGTAAACAGTTGATTGACAGTTAAGAGGCGGGCCGAAAGAGCAAAGCTCAACCCCGTAAAATACAACTAAGTGAATACAACTAAGTGAATACACACACACACACACACCACACACACACACACACACACACACACACACACACACACACACACCACACACACACAAGCCCAATTAGAGCCCAATAGGCTCAGGAAACTGTACACCTGTTGATTGACGGTTGAGAGGCGGGACCTAAGAGCCAGAGCTCAACCCCCGCAAGCACAACTAGGTGAGAACTAGGTGAGTACACACACACACACACACACCACACACACACACACACACACACACACACACACACACACACACACACGCGCGCGCGCGCGCGCACGGTTTCTGTGTGTGTGTATTTACCTAGTTGTATTCACCTAGTTGTGCTTGCGGGGGTTGAGCTCTGCTCTTTTGGCCCGCCTCTCAACTGTCACTCAACTGTTACTAACTACTAATTAATTTTTTTCCCACACACACACCCAGGAAGCAGCCTGTAACAGCTGCCTAACTCACAGGTACCTATTTACTGCTAGGTAACAGGATCATCGGGGTGAAAGAAACTGCCCATTTGTCTCTGCCGGCTCCGGGAATCGAACCCGGGCCACAGGATTACGAGTCCCGCGCGCTGTCCACTCAACTACCAGATTCTAAAAACACACACATATCAGAATGTGTGTACTCACCTAATTGTGCTTGCGGGGTTCAGCTTTGGCTCTTTGGTGTGTGTGTGTGTGTGTGTGTGTGTGTGTGTGTGCGTGTGTGTGTGTGTGTGTGTGTGTGTGTGTGTGTGTGTGTGTGTGTGTGTGTGTGTGTGTGTGTAATTACCTAAGTGTAATTACCTAAGTGTAGTTACAGGATGAGAGCTACGCTCGTGGTGTCCCGTCTTCCCAGCACTCTTTGTCATATAACGCTTTGAAACGTGTGTGTATGTGTGCCCCCACTGTACCCTAGCTCAACTAGGGAGTGTTGTTTTAACATTTGAATCAAAAGGTTTCATATGCGCACCTTTGAGCGACTGGTGTTAATGAGGCGAGCTGTGTACGCCCCATTATCTTGTTTGTACGTCTGGTTGGTAAAACATCGCTCCCCTTGGTGCCAGCTCTGGGCTCCGGCCTGAAGCTTGTGAGCTCCTCTGCTATATAAAGCAACATCTTTTCTCTTCAGGTACGATAACGCGAGAAGAATGTAACAAAGTACGAGACTGAGAACGGTTGAAAACAAATTGTATTATGTTAAATGATTTGTCGTGAAAGAAGGTGCAGAGAGAGAGAGAGAGAAGTCGTGGAATTTTGTTACTGCAATTTACTTGTAGTGTACCAGGTCGTAAGCTCACTAAACGCGCACACAATCTTACATTCAGGACCACACATATACCCAAAGATACACACTGATTAGGCATAAACATAAACATAAATATAGATGAACAAAGACACAAACAAATAGAATCAAGTAAAATGTTGCAGTGAGGAGACAGTGACCATGCAGCGTACAAGTTATGTGACTTTTTTTTTTTTTACTCAGAAAGTGGATTATTTGGTCCACTTTCACACCTCGAGCAAAAGCTGTGCCACAGGACTGTTTGTGTGTGGCAGAGAGAAAGTTGTCTGAAGATTAATGTCGCGCTAGAGACAGCGGGGAGCTATTTGATAATTTTTTTTAGTGAGATACACATTCATATATTAATATGATTTATGACTCTCTGGTTCTCGTGGTTCTGAGAAGGCAAAATGTGCGGGTGCTAGAAAGTTGATATTATTATATATGTTGTGTAGTACTTCGCTTCAAAAGGTGAAGCAATTTCGATAGCCTGAACTCCCGACCTTAATGTTCTGAAGGAGCATTAATGCTTCATGCTCCTGAATGCTCAAAAGGAGCATTAAGGAGCATGAAGAAGCATAATGGTTGAGGTGTTAGGACACCAGAGGAAGGCGATACCAAACGCTCTCTGTTCCTTGATATTTAAACTATGTTCTGTATTTTCATATATGGTCATTTCAAATTATTTTATCTTTTATGCTTATCGAAAAGCTACAATCAATGATATTTTGCGGGTACTTTTCTGACGTTAACACCTATTTAAATGCCACAGAAGTTTGTGGTGACAGTGTATGCGAGGGGTACCAGAGGAGAACAGTTTGGCTCTGATCTCACTTCAAGAACCTTGAGAATTAAAACTTAACAATGTTTATGCATGAAATTTTGTGTCATTAGCTGTGTGAACTTTTTTTTCTCAGTCATCTGCATGCTTATGGGATAGTGCATTGTTAGGTAGACGTTAATTGTGATTGCTTATGTGTTAATTACTTATTATTTAGTGGCTAATTACTTATTGTTTAATGATTAATTACTAATTGTTAAGTGGCTAATTATATATTGCAGGTCAATTGTTAATGCAAGCTGGTTAATTTTTAATTGTTGCTCTTTACTCGTTAGTTGTTAATGAACTTTTGTTAGTTGTTAATGAACTTTTGTTAGTTGTTAATGAACTTTTGTTAGTTGTTAAGGATCTTTGGTTAGTTGTTAAAGAAGTTTGGTTAGTTGTTAAAGAAGTTTGGTTAATTGTTAAGGAATTTGGTTAGTTGGTAAGGAGTTTTTGTTAGTTGGTAAGGAAGTTTGGTTAGTTGTTAAGGAAGTTTGGTTAGTAGCTAAGGAATTTTGGTTAATTGTTAATGTTTGATATTAATTATTAGACGCTTTCTGGTTAATTTGTTTTTGTTGGCTTAGAATAGTTATCTATCCAGTTGGTGAATATTAATTTTGGTTGACATGAACAGCTAGTGAACAAGTGGTGCTCTCTCAGTGTTGGTCAATGTTCACTTTACTGTTATTAACATTATTATTAACTTTATTGTCATTGACAATAAAGTTAATAATAATAAGTTAACAATAAAGTCGTTAACTGGTTATTATTATATTATAATTGACATTATTTTATTAATATTATCATTATTAACATTACTGTCATCAGCATTATTATTTATCATATTAGCATCATTAACCTTATTTTTAACATTAATCATTTTATTTACAAAAAATGTTATTGATTGTAAACATTATTATTAATCATATTATCATCATTAACCTTATTATTTATATAAAAATGTCAATGATTGTAAACACTATTATTATTACTATATTAATAATATCATCATTTTTACCAATGTTGGTTATTCACATCCTAATGTTTATGCGATTCGCGAAGGAATCAAATACAGTATAATGAATAGTCTGTCCTTTACACTTGTGTGTGTCAAGGAATTCACATTCTAACACTTTAGTAAATATACTGAACTCTCTTATGTAATTAAGTTCTATTTTTTTCACATATTATGGTAACGACTGAGAATTATTGCAGCGATCATTAAACAGCCTTATTGCATCAAAGTTTTGTTGCTCACAACACTTTGTGATTAATATTGCCTGCTTTCACCTGTCACAAGAGATTCATTAATCAAATTTTATGCTTCTTTAATGTCAGGACAGTTGCATTAATTTAATTTTTGATATATATGTCTCACTTTGGTATAGGGCACTGTAATCACTGCAACATCATTGGACCTTACCTGGGTTACTGGTTCTTAAAATATGCCATCTTGTATATGTTGTCATTGAATGACTCCATCACGTAGCTGCTGCTCCAGCAGCTCCAATTGGCTACTGAATACAGGCGCCTTGCTACATTACAGTTAAAACGTATCCTTGTTTCTTCACAGAATTCTCTTACCCTCTCGAAGGTCGCGTCCAGTAGAGACCTGCCAAAAGATATCAGGCCTATATCAACTAATATTTCGTCTACCCCTACAGATACGAAACAGGGCAAAATATGGATCTGAAGGTGAATAGCTCTGTAGGTGAGAAATTATGCTGGAATGGGAAGTCATAAAACTGGCAAGTATATTTTTGTCTTTAATATAGTCCAGGACAAAAGTAGACTCATTTTCTGCACTCTGTGAAGTGTAAGATTCATCTCGGCATATATTACAGCAATAGTGACTGGTGCGCTCCAGTTAAGACTCTCTGCTCTATATAACAATTTTGATTATTATGCACACTGTAAGTTTTTACCAATTATCGTAATCTAGTACTGTTGGGTTCGTTCTCGACTCATAGTCAGAAATTCAGGGTTCGAATTCCGGGCGGGACATATATGGCTGAGTGATCTTCTTATCACTGAATGTCCCCGGTTCACCTAGCAGTAAATAGATACCCAGGAGTTAGTCACTTCTTTGTGGGGTTGCATTCTGGGGAGGGAAAGGAGTCTGACCCTATAATATTGTATAGCGAAAATACAATTACGCTATACAATATTGTGTTCACAAGTTTGAAAGGAACTTATGAGGGGGTTTCATCCTTTGCTTGATAATTAGGAAGTTAATATACATTCATTTTCCACTGAACTGACGTAGCATCTCGTTGGTGGTGCATGTAGATGGCGTAACTAACTGGTGAAGCTAAACAGCTTAGTTAAGTGGATAAGAGGCGTAGCTAGGTGCCATGACTAGGAGTATGTATAGATAGAAGAGGTAGTTTAGCTAAGACCATAGATAGTATAGGTGCCCGTTAAATAGCTTAGCTGATGCGGGAAAATGGTTCTACTCGATGCTGTAGAGTATAGATGGTGTAGATGGAGTGATGTAGCTCCTGGGGGTTCGTGGGTGGTGTAAATGGGGGTGTTGCTAGGCTGTGTGGTTGAGTATAACGACTAGGAAGTGTAGTTGTGTTGTGTACCACGGCTGTGGGGAGAGGGGAAGGAGTGTGAAGAGAAAGATAAAAATAGGAGATTAAGCGAAGAGGAGGAAGAGATAAAAGCGAAGTAGGAGGACAGAACAATAGGTGATGATGGGGAGAAGAAAGAGAAAACAAATAAAGATAAGTGGTATTAGGAAGAATGGTAGAGTGGAACGAGAGGAAGACGAGAAAGAGGGGGTGGGAGAGGAAATTGAGCAATAATAGGAGGAATGGAAAGCATAGAAGGATAAGGAGGTGTAGGAGGAATGAGGTCACGGGACAGAATATAGTGTGGCTGAGGGTGGGGCGGAAACGATCGTTTAATAAGGCAAAACTGTGGGCTGGGGCGCTCGATACCCCAGTTATGGTGTGTGTGTTGTGTGTGTGTGTGTGGTGTGTGTGTGTGTGTGTGTGTGTGTGTGTGTGTGTGTGTGTGTGTGTGTGTGTGTGTGTGTGTGTGTGTGTGGTGTTGTTTACATTTATTATTGTGCCTACAGGTTCGAATTGTTAAGTGTTTTCGAGGTGGTTTGCTGTTGTAGTTTCGATGCTCTGAGGATGTATGTTGACGTGGAACTTGAAGAAGAAGGAAATGTGGTAGGGAGAGGGTTATGAGGGAAAAGGGAGGGAGAGAGAAGAAAGGAGGGTGAATGAATGTGAGAGGAGGGAAAGGGAATGTGAATGGTTGAGAGAGGTGAACAATTAGAGTGCATGGTGTTGTGTGGAGAGAGGAAGTGGGAATGGAGAAGTGAGAGGGTGATGTACATGGCTTTCACTGCTCATAAATTCTGGCTTATGTAGGTCACAGAAGTGACCTACAAAATTTAACTTAAATTTAACTGACAAAATTTAGCAAAATAATAATTTAGCAAAATAATAACTGACCTGACAAAATTGTCTTATAAGGTATGTTTAACATTATGCCACTAAGTCACTGGTTTCAAAATGATTGGAAACACAGATTCACCTTTCTGGTATCAATCTTAAAAATATCACTCTGAATATTCGTGTTTTTTTCGTTCACTCTGGCAACGTCTTCTCGAGGACATCACCATGCAGTATGTATCGTTATCAAGTACATCACAGTATCTCTCCGTAGGACATCACTCTAACTGTATCTTATATAAGGACATGACTCAAACTGTATCTTTCACAAGGACATCACTCTAACTGTTTTCTTCTACAAGAACATCACTCCACAAGCAACCACTCGTCTCCTACCCGACTTGCATCTGCATTATGCTCTCAGAGGCAGAAACATGAACCCATTTACATAAAAAAATATATCATAATGCTTCTGTTCACCTAGCTGTAAATAAGTACCCGAGTGCCAGGCAATTGCTGCGGGTCACATCCTGAGGGGGGGGGGGGGAGGAAGGTCAGTAGTTGACAAAAGAGGTTTACCTCGAATTGTCCAGGTACAGGCTTCCTGTCCCGACAACGGGACTGATACTACACAACTACTACTACTGCTGCTGCTGACTGATACTGGTGTTGATATTTCCCCATAACAATGGGTTAGTTATCCTGATAAGCAGCACCCTTTCAAGGGAGCTCACTCGGACTAGATGCAGTAGAGAACATTAGGAGCTATTATGTAATGCTTATTCTCGCAAGATTGATGGAGGACAGCCACACTCATCACTGACACCAGGCCACACCCACCACGGACACCAGGCCACACCCCACTACGGACACCAGGCCACACCCACCACGGACACCAGGCCACACCCCACTACGGACACAAGGCCACACTAGCCACACCCACCACGACACCAGCCACACACCACCAGAACATGCCAAGTGGGGTTTAATAACATGGCTTGTTTAAGTTAAGTCTCGCACATTTCTTAAAATGTAACAGGAAATATTTTAAAATTTTCTTGAAGAAAACTTGCTTGTTTACCAGAGTTTTCTCTTGTTTTTTTATAACTTCACATTAAGAAACACTGGTCTTCTAGCAGTAATTAATGAAAACACTGAACTGATATTTCTTAGTGTAACTATAAATCTTGCCTGTAAATAAATCTAACTGTATCTTCCACAAGGACATCACTTATACTGTATCTTCCACAAGGACATCACTCATACTGTATCTTCCACAAGGACATCACTTATACTGTATCTTCCACAAGGACATCACTTATACTGTATCTTCCACAAGGACATCACTCATACTGTATCTTCCACAGGACATCACTCATACTGTATCTTCCACAAGGACATCACTCATACTGTATCTTCCACAAGGACATCACTCATACTGTATCTTCCACAAGGACATCACTCATACTGTATCTTCAATGGACATCACTCATACTGTATCTTCCACAAGGACATCACTCATACTGTATCTTCCACATGGCATCACTCATACTGTATCTTCCACATGGACATCACTCATACTGTATCTTCCACAAGGGCATCACTCATACTGTATCTTCGATAAGGACATCACTCATACTGTATCTTCGATAAGGACATCACTCAGAGACTGAGATGAGACTGAGATCTAATCTTTGATGAGAGAGATCTCAATCTTAAATGCAATTGAGATAAAAAATAAAAACTAAGGTCTCTGAATACTTCACATTCCTGCTTAGCCTGCTGAGAAGAATATACTGTATATTCCATGGATATTACTGGTATTATTAAGCTGCTGCTGCATTTGCCACTACTAATGTAAGCTGCCAAGACAACAACAACCACCACAATTATTCCTATGGTGCCATCATCACCACCCACCACCTCCAACAACCACGACCACCACACTACTACCACCCCACCAATACTACTACGACAATTACTCTCACCATGATGTTCACCAATGATACTACCACCACCAACCACCCCCCACCACAACAACCTACAACAGCCATCACCACCAACACTACCACCACGACTGCCAAAGCTCTTATTACACCACCACAAAGGCCAGTTAACCCATTGTCCTTCGCCTGTCTTACGCATCTGATGGCCGAGTTTTAGTATACTGCATTTAATTAAAATTTATGGCCTCAAAAATGTTTATTTAGCCCTTTCTTAAAGGTCCGGATTGTACTTGTATTTAATCCAGTGTTTGGCTACAAGTACTTCATCTACGTGTCCTATTTCTTACCAGTATTTCTCATTACCAAGACGCCTCGTAGTTCCATAACTCTTAGAGCAAAATATTTCTTACAGCGTCATCAGAGGTTATATGGGTTTCCTGGTAATATTATCTTCGTAAGGGGAAGTAGTTATTTATCAGAAGAAAACGGAATGAGAGGAAAGACAATGTGGAACTTTGGAAGGTATATGAGGACAGGAATCTGGGGTATGAGTACATGGAGCTAGAGTGTGAGGACATGCAGCTGGGGTATGCGGATGAGGAGCTAGAGTATGAGGACGAAAAGCTGGGTTATGAGTACAAGGAGATGGGTACGAGGACAAGGAGTTAGGGTATGAGGACAAGAAGTTGACATATGAGGATAAGAAGCTGGAGAATGAGGAAAAGGAGCTGAGGTATCAGGACGTCAGTACACCAATCCAGATCCAAGCTTTCTATTTGGCTGTTATTCGCAGTTAGACCTTGCTTGGCATACGAATAACCTTTACAATTGTCCATACGAATGACTTTCAACTCCTTTTGCCTAGGCATGTATTTTTCCAAGCATGATGTATTCATGCATACGATGACGGCATATATACTTAAAAACCTACCTGTATTGAGACTATGTCTGACCGCTTGATCTAGCTCGTACTGGTCCCTCTGAA
>WNGS01009631.1:7395216-7420003 GCA_020271785.1 Procambarus virginalis
TTTCTAAATTACTTATCCTTCACTATGACGGGCGCAGAATATTCCCAAATAATTCATGAATAATCACCTTCTTAGAAATTATTATAATTCTTCCGAGAAATGTAATTAAAATATACATTGAAGATATTTGAAAGGCAGATTCGTTCTCGCAAAACCCGCGAGTTTATTCAGCAGGACTACTACCAAATGTTTAAAGCGAAGAAAAAAATTCAATGTTTCTAAAATCTATCTCTGACTAATGCAGAAAAGAAAACCAAAATCTATCTAAAATATAATGTTTATTTCTTTGTCTGTCTGAAGCAGCTCGAACTTTGCACGGTGAGAGCTGAAGGGTAGAGTGCCTAAAACGTGTGGGTCAGGTTCGGCAAATTTTTTTTCACTAAAATATCACCGACTTCCATGTTGCCCCCGTGAAGCTAGTCTGAAGCTGGGTCGTCCCTTAAAAAAATCAAAATAATTATTTTTTCCTCCCAGTATCGTACAAGATTATGCACTGATTTCGCCGAAATGAAACAAAATAATTTATTTTCATCATAGTTTACCTTCGTTTTAGCCTAACAAATGTTGATGACTCGGAAAATAGACGCTGACAGGCTGGGTTGTGTGCTGTGTTGACATTCCTTGGGATGCCGCTCAGAAATGTTTCCCTTTATTAATATTATTTATTACCATACTTGCGTCGGCTCGGGCATCGAGCTGACTCTAACAATGAGTCCACCGGGGCACCACCATATCTGGTTGTGTTTATAGGGACACTTATCCTCGAAGAAGAAAATATTCTGCACGCGGGTAAGCTTTGCTTTTGAAGAACTCTCTCAACACCAAGTGAAACGCTTTAAAAGAGCCGAATCTTGTCAATGCCGTTACATACGAAGTTGGGTACTCTCAGCCTTAACAATCTCAATATATAAGCAAGACAACAACCTTGTTCACAAGGCGCCTAACAATGCACAAACAACAAGGCTCCATCAGAGAACACAATATCTACACACAACCCGACTGTCAACCAGAGATATTCTGACCAACAATGAAATAATCGAAAGACATAACGACAATAGAAAATTGGACTTCAATAAAGCAACTACATATCAAACAATCTCACCAACTATCAACAACTAATTTACATTAACATTCTGCAATCCTGTAGCCCAAGGGAGAATAACCAGGTCACGCTGTCCCGGCTAATATAAACTAAGTCGCACCTATCTTCACCTCATCTATCTTGATTATACATTCTTTGGCGCCAATTCATTTGTATCCCTCTGCCTCTGAAGATATAACAAGCTCAAGGAAATGCATCTCTACCATCAGAACATTAAAATTGTAACATGGACTTTGGAGAGTTAACTTTTCAAGCTGTTTCCAAAGTGAAGAATCACTGATCTAACCCATTCTGTCATATTCGACACACACACACACACACACACACACACACACACACACACACCACACACCACACACACACACACACACACACACACACACACACACACAGGGGGGGGGGGGTCTTGCGGCTGAGTGAACAGCGCTTTGGGGTCGTAGTACTAAGGGAAGGGTTTGATTCCCGGCAGAGGTCAAAATAATTGGGCAGAGAATCTTATCCCTGTTTCACCTAGCATAAATAGGACCGGGAGTTAGACAGCTGCTACAGGCTACATCCACTACGGGCTCACAACATGCCCGTGCTACTTGGAACTTTGTTCCAGGTAGCGATTCTTTAACAACAACAACAACAACAACAACATGCTACAGCTGCTTCTAGGGCTGTGTGTATGCGCGCAGGTATAGAGAGAAATATATGTAGTAGACATAATAGAGGAAAAATAAAATTGGTGAAAGGCGAGCCCAAGAGCTAATAGCTCGATTCTGTAGATACAAATAGTTAACACACACACACACAACACACACACACCACACACACACACACACACACACACCATATTATATATATATATAATATATATATATATATATATATATATATATATATATATTGTGTGTGTGTGTGTGTGTCGTGTGTTGAATAGTTGAATATGACAGAAGATATATATTATATAGGTATATATGATATATATATATATATAATATATATATATTTATATATATATATATAATATAATATATATATATGCTAAAGAATACCATCTTATATTCAAGGCAAGATGATTGGGCTCCTCGTAGACGGGTAGCTTATAATTACTAACAAAACTGTCTCAGCGGGGCCCCGTCTCTGAGACCATTAGTCCAGATTTGGTTATCGTCATTTGTTCCTTCAGCTGGTGGTCGGCGGCGGGGTTATCAGATCGTCTATTGTTGACCTCGTACACCCGTCCACTGATGACGGGAGCAGTGCTTTACAGAGCACCTTTACCGTCTCACCTTATTGCAGTTAAATAATATATTATATTATTCTCATGCGGATGACTTATAGAAGAAAACTGAGAATTTTAGCTTTTTGGTCTATGGACGCAATGCGCACTTACCACTAGGGGAACTCTAGTAGCTTATAACTTGGCTCCGAGGGGGTCGTAGGCCGGCACCAGCAAAGGCGGACCCCACACTACTGCCCGCTGCTCCACATCCACCCGTATGCCTCCCCCCTGCACCGTCGGTGACCTGCATGCTAGCACCAAACGCGGGTTAAGGCTTGGTCAAACCGTCAATCTGGATTAATAATACATGAGTTTTGGTAAAGGTAACGTCGCCTTTAATGCAGATAAGTTTGGTGATAGGAGCACATGCCATTAAGGCGGTGTAATTGTGGCACGGGACCTACCTGGGTATTAAGATCACTACGCAGACAGCATTGAAATCACCAGCTTTTCTCCCTCACTGACTTGGAGGATCAGGTGACCTTTTTTTTTGGGGAAGGCATCAGTGGTGAAGGTAGTGTTGGCAAAGGGTGTAATAGTGAGGGTTAAGGGTGTAGAAGTGCGGGTTAAGGATACAGTGGTGGTGGGTAATGGAGAGAGGGGGGGGGGGGGTGAAGTGCGTAGTAGCGGTGTTTAAGGGTGCATTGGTGATTGGCGATCAGGTTTGTTGAAGTGGTGGTGGCGACTGTTTGGAATGTAGTGATGGTGGAGGGTGAAGTAGTGTAGTTGTGGAGTGTTGGAGAGTGGTGTTGTGGCAGTGTTGGTGAATTATATATTGGCCACGAGGAGTGTTGGTGACGGTGTTTGACTGGTGGTGAAGGGCGTTTCAGTTGTGGTAAAGGGCATTGGAGGAGAGCTTAAAGGTATTGGAGTGGCGCTACAGAGTGTTGGAATGATGATTAAGGCTATCGGTGAGGTAGTAAGGGTGGTTAGAGGGTGGGACAGGCGAACGGAGGCCGAAACAGACGGACGGAGGAAGAAATAGACGGTTGGAGGCAGGGACAGAATAACTGAGGCAGGGAACAGACGGACAGACGACGGATTAAAGCAATTTAGGTTTAATATTTTACTTATAAATACTCAAAATACCCGAAACAAAGGGCCCTTAGTTGGATAAGTTTAAATTTAAATAAGACTTTGTCAAATACAAGCTTGCAAATAGTGTTTATGATCTGTGGAACAACATGCAAGGTAACATTATAGATGTGGAATCGCTGTTTGGTTTCAAGTGTAGGTTACACATGTAAATGAATGAGTTTAGGTAGACATAAACAGGAGCCGACACGTATTTGGCACTTATAGCATTTTGCAGCTTATTTTTGTGTTCTAATATTTATATGACTTAAACAGTTAACAGTTTAAACAGTTCCTAAACAGTTAACACTCAAAAGACTGGTTCAGATCACCGCAACATTTTGTTCACTTTTATATAAAAGAAGCGAAAAAAATATGAAATATTTTAAGGAAATTTAAAGATAAAAGTATTAATTAATAAACAATCCATTATAATTAAAAACAAATATGCGAGGGTAGACATTCAGGTTCTGAACAATTAGGAAGGATCAATATTTTAAATGTGAAAAATAGGAAAAATAATAGTTGAAGGAAAAGGAAGAGGAGGAATAGCAGAGGAGAAAACAGGTCAGAGAGAAGCATCACAGGTGTGGCAGTGAACCGTTACCTGCCACCTTCTGTGTGTGTGTGTGTGTGTGTGTGTGTGTGTGTGTGTGTGTGTGTGTGTGTGTGTGTGTGTGTGTGTGTGTGTGTGTGTGTGTGTGTGTGTGTGTGTGCGGCTGATGGTTAGCATTCAGCGATAATGAAGGTCTTATAAGAACATCCGACAAACACTTATTATACTCGCTACGTTAAGGGCAATTACAAACAATGACTTCTTTGAACGATAGTAGTTATGGATAACACTTTTTTTTAATAATAGGGAGTTTATCAAGTTTATTGACATTTATTAGAATAATACAAACCCATAACTTACACGATCATACACACAGATAATAAACACACAAATATACACCCACAAATATACACACGCATACTAAACACACTAATACACACACACACATACGTTCGCACGAGCACTCATGCACATTACAGACACACGTACACACACGCACACACACACACACACACACACACACACACACACACACACACACACACACACACACACACACACACACACACACACACACACACACACACACACACACACACATGATTGGATAGCACAGTGGATACGTAGTCCTGTGGTCCTGTTACCTAGCAGTAAATAGGTACCTGGCAGTTAGTCAGCTGTCACGGGCTGCTTCCTGGGGTGGAGGCCTGGTCGAGGACCGGGCCGCGGGGACACTAAGCCCCGGAATCATCTCAAGATAACCTCAAGATAACCCTGTCAATTCCCCAGAGAATTTTGTAGGTAGTGATTATGTCTCCTCTTACTCTTCTATTTTCCAGGGACGTGAGGTTTAGCTCCCGTAGCCGTTCTTCGTAGCTCATACATCTCAGTTCTGGGACTAGTCTGGTGCCATACCTCAGAATCTTCTCTAACTTTGTTTTATGTTTAACTAGGTATGAACTGCAGGCTGGAGCTGCATACTCCAGGATTGGTCTGATATAAGTGGTATACAAGGCCTTGAACGATTCCCACACAAGTTTCTAAAGGCAGTTCTTATGTTGGCCAATCTTGCATATGTCGCTGATGATATCCGTTTGATGTGGGTATCTGAGGACAGGTTCGGTGTGATATCAACCCCCAGATCTTTCTCTCTATTTGGCTTTTGCAGGATTTCACCTCCCTGATGGTACCTTGTGTTCAATCTCCTGTTCCCTTTGCCTAATTTCATTACTTTACACTTTCCTGAGTTGAACTTTAGTACCCATTTTCTAGACCATTCCTCCAGTTTGTACAGGTCGTCCTGTAGTCTCAGTCTCAGATCGCCAGTTGAGAGGCGGGATCAAAGAGCAGAGCTCCACCCCCCCCCCCGCAAGCACATCAAGGTGATTACAACTATAGGTGAATACATTCATATACGCTCGCACACTCATGCACATTATACATACACATACTCATTTACACAAGCTCTACACACATTCCCAAATTTATATATAGACTACTTTACACATGACTCACAACCTGTCCTAAGGTTGTGCTCATGCAAGTGGAGGTTGACTTCAAAGGCTCATTCGTCATTTTAAAGTGTTCTCTGAATTCAAAAAGAGTATTTTTTGACGTGAAAATTAATATTATGATGTACTTGATTTTGTTTTACAGTTAGGCATAACTTAGATTAGGTGGTTAGGGGTCTGTTGGCAATTATTGGCATTTACAGAAAGTGGGTAAAACATTTTGAATGATGCAATTCAAACAGAGGACGTGATCGAAATTATTACTTGCGAAGTCATTTATTTTTCCTTGAGCAGTTTGAGTTGCAACCCTCTAAATACCTCACACAAAAGCAATATGTCGATAGGTTCATAAGCCATATGTCAAATACTGACTTATTAAAATCGACAAAAGTCAAGATTCGACTTATGTTCGAAGCTATAGCTCAAAATATGCTTCATTTACTTCCAGCCTGTATTGAAAAATACTCCCTAAGTCAATGTAACCAATATGTACATACTATATGTATCTACTTTATGTACAATGTGTGTTTATATGTAATATTTTGTATCTGACTTCTTGTGAACGGTATTATTGTCTTTTTGTCTGCTGAAAAAAGCAAATTCGAACATTAAGATCCTACGAAGACAGCATATGGCTGATCAGCTGCCAACAGAATCAAAACAACAAAACTAACCTATTTTAGACGTAACTATATACAAATTATATTATAAATTAAAATAAATTTTCTATAAAATGTTCTTTTTAGGTACACAGTACGTTAAAGTTTGGGGGTCGGTCGTAGCTTGGACGAGCATTGCCCGAGGTTAGACTGTTGTCAGCAGCAGCTTGTACGAGGATATGTCGCAAACGTTATCCTCACACATTCTAAATACATATAATTAACAACATAACACGACCGTCTGATCTAATCTAGAGTTGGGTAGAAAACCATAATATATAATATTAACATATATATTTGAGAACAAAAACAGATTTTTTACACACTGTCCAAAAAACAATATCGACATCCACTCCTCTGGGGACGACCGAGGCATGAACGAGGGAGTGAACACGGCTTGAGGATGGGTTGTGCTTGTGGTGGGTCACGGAAAATGAATTTACTAGAGGGCGTTTATGCCTTACAAATTTTACTTGCGATCTGTTCAAATTTGAAGCAGTGGATAGTAGTAAAATATTATTATTTTGTTTATCTTGCCTCAACCCAAACTGCACAGTAATCATATCAGGAGGGAAAAAACACTGTTAAGGAACATGTGACGAAACTGAAAATAGGATTGAACACAATTACAGAGAAAGTGCGAAGAACTCGGCAAAGACACTCCAGTGGGTTTCCACAACAGAGCAAAGGAAAATGCCTCATCTAAGTGAGACAGTGTCGCTCACATCGAAAATGGAGGTCTCAAAGATAACCCGAGATGAAGATAGAAAGGCACCGCCTGGAGCCCCATTCGACTAAGCATGTGGGATCAGAGATAATCTCGACTTGAATCGACTTGAGAATGGTCCAGGACGGACCGAAACGTCGTCGTCCCTTCACCTTCCAGTGTGTGGTCTGGTCAACATACTTTAGCCACGTTATTGTGACTCATCGCCTGCACAGAGATAATCTCGCCATGGATGCTAAGAGAAGGGCCAGAAGGTTTATGCTGGTCGCTTACTATGATAACATAATAAGGCGCTGGAAACAGAACGGATAGAAAGTTGGAAAACAGCCAGTGTTGTGTCAATGTACATACAGTAGAGGCAATCTGAAGACATTAAACTACAGGCCAATGCCAGTTACTTGCATACTGCAATAACAAAAACAACAGAAGTAGGAAGAACAACTGTAACAGTAGCAGAAGAAACAGCATTACAGCAGCAGAACGAGCAGCATTACAGCAGCAGACAGAACAGCATTACAGTAACAGAACAAACAGCATTTCAGTAGCAGACAGATCAACATTACAGTAGCAGACAGATCAGCATTACAGTAGCAGAACGAACACCATTACTGTAGCAGAAGGAAGACCATTACAGTAGCAAAGAACAGCATTAATAGTAACAGTAGCAGTACAACAATAACAACAGCATCAGAGAGACCCTAGAAAATAAAACTTCTAGCTGGAGCAGCATATAACAGCACGGCTGCAATAGTCCCAGCAACAGTAGCAAAAGTAGCAGGGTCGACGTAAACCACAGCAGCAGCAGCAGCAGCGTCCAGCGAAGAAGCGAAGCCAAAACAGCAATAGTAACGACCCAAAGAGCAGAAGTAACAACCACAGGAACAACAGCAGCAGCTAAGAGCACCACCGATTACAATGGAGGTCCGCCCCAGCGCCATCTATCGACATCGACTTATGGGCGTCGATACCGGCCGGCCAATAACTCTGAGGGCGGCTGATAGCCGTCGCTGTGGGGGTGTGGTGTTGGGAATTATTCTTAAGGTCGGCCCTGTCGTCGGGTGTAGAGTGCTGGTGTATAGTGATTTGTATGAACATTTAGGCGTGTTGATGATTGTCACTGTATGGCACTTTTGTGTTTTGCGGAATAGGGTATAGTGTATATGGGATTGGTATGTATATTTGTTGATTATTGAGCTTGATTTGTACGGGATTACACTGCTATGGTTAGAGTGTATGTATTTTTAGTACATAGCGCATGGGGTATAATGTGTTCTGAAAATTATATTGTGAATGTGTGTACTGTATATAATATACTTCATGCAGGGCCAATTTTGTTACCTGATAGTACCTACCTAACAGTGCTCTACCTACTAGCACTTCTAGAGTGCCTGGCGTAGTTCTATTCACAATTTCACGTGACTTTTACTGTGTCCGCCTCTGAAGTTACGTATTTTTTTTCCCGCGTCAACTGCAGCTGCTTCAGATGCCTTCCCTCCCATCCACCAGAGACTCACAGAAGGCGTAAGTGCATATCTTCGGGACATATGGTTATCCAGGACCTGCTTGTGACGGTTTGTTCTGTATGTGTTTACTTAGAACTTTTGTTTTTGGCCCCACAAGACAAAGTGTTGATTTTGTACGCTTCTTCCCTTCCCTGGTGGCATGCGATCAATCATTTGCCACGCTAGATTAAGGATGCCAATGTGTGTTAATACAGGTAAGTGTTACAACTTTAGTGATTTTACTTCTTTTGTGCATTCAGTTTGCCCGTTGGTGTTTATAGTGCAGGACTATAGATGCGATTTAGTTTTAATACGTTTAAATAATATCTAATTTGGGTTTTATCTCCTCGAGTGGCCAATGATCTAGTTTCCTCAACCTGTCCTCGTCGCTCAAGTTTTACCGATATCATTCTTTGGTCTTTCTCAATTTTATTTGTGCATTTTGCAAGGGATGAGCTCCTTGCTGGCACCGCCAACCCCAGCACGACAAACATAGATTGTGTGTAGAATTTGGAAGAAATCCTTAGGTTAGGTTTCATAAGTCTATTCTTTAGTCATCTTTGCGTTCTCCGTTCCATTATGTAGTCTAAACTTCCGGTGGTCTAAACTGCTGCACTGATCATCTTGCCACCATTCCCGACTCTCCTAACTCTTACACTTGCTTGAGTTAAACGCCAATAGCAATTCAGCTAACCACTCACTTACCTTGTTTGTTACCTTCTCTAATAATTTACAGTCATATCGTGTCCTCACTTCCATCATCAGCTGAGCATCCTCCGAGAACAGTGACATGAATAAATCTGCTCACTCAGGCAGGTCATTCACATATTGAGAACAGCAGGGGACTCAATGTTGATCCCTGTGGCGTACCGTTCCTCACTTCTCTCCATTTGGATTCTGCTTCTCTGTTATCCCATTTTGGTTCGCCATAATACATTAGTCTCGTGTGAAGAACTGCATCAAACGCCTTCTGGCAGTCTAGGAAGATGCAATTCACCCATCATTCTTTCTTCTGTATAATTTTGGTTACTCTATCTTAAAATTGGATTAGAGTTATCTAGTACGATTTTCCTTCCCAGGAGCAACGTTGTTTTTAAGTCGTAAATGATTATATCACTGTTTTGTCTGATTATTCACTAAGCGTATCATTATTCATTGACTATATTCTTTGAGGGTATCATTATACTTTGACTATTCTCTAAGTTTATTGCTATTCATTGTCTAACTATTCCCCCTAGCACTTCAAAGGGGGATGGCTACCAGTGACACTGGATGTTTTAAAAATCTAGGTTAACATAATTATTAATATGAGCGGCTCAGCATAAATAGGTTCGCATAAGTACGTAAAGCCTTCTGCAATTTCGTTTATTATTATAGTTTTGTCGTCCACATGTGTTCTCTTAAGTAAACAGCGCACTGAGGCTGAAAAGAAAGCTAGTTCAATATTAGTATTTGTTGGGGGATCCTTCGTGTTTCAATCGGAATAATTCATTCTCACTCGGGTCAGTATTTGCGTGAGTGTATTCCAGCGTGTTTTCCAGCGAATAGGGTGTTTTCCAATATCTCAGCGTGAGACGCAGAGTAAATTGGACAAACAGGTTTGGTCACCGTACTTGGGCAAGTAGGACACTTAACATATTTATGTAAAAATAAGGGAAGCGACGACTTTTCGGTCTGTCCTGGACCGTTAAAAAGTCGTGTATGGTCCAAGACAGACCGAATCTTCGTCACTTCATTTATTTTCATTTGTGTAGATTGGGTGTCAAAATTTTAGCCATGTTATTGTGACTGGCCGCAACCGATCTGCAGGCCGGAGGCATGGCCTGGAGATGGAATACTACTGAGCCATATGTTGGCACATCACATTGATAAGCTTTTGATATGGCTAACTGTCTGGAAACGCTAATAATAGTCTAATTTCAAAATTTTGGGCCACTGGGATCATGATGTTCATGTACAAGATACAGTATGGACTATCTTAGTAGGCGACAGTTCGCGTGTCTGAAGGGAGCGTTTGATTGAGACCTCCATTATCAACACCAGAGTTTATCTGGACAAGTTGTAAAAAGAAAAAGGTTCGTTACCAGCTCGGTGTCTGAAGACTCCTAGTAGTGGATTCGGGCGGTTACCAGGTTAAGTTACTTATAACACATCATGGTTTAATGGGTTAAGGTGTGCGTCTTCGAGGACTCAGGACGCTGGTTTCATCCCTGTCCTGCTTCAATGACTCTCACAAAGATACGTCACGCTCTTGTGATTTTCTTGTGTATCCGCATTTATATTTTGCCAACTTAAGTACAGAGCTGAGAATCGATGTGTTATATATTCACTTCTATCTTGCAGTTTTAAACATTCTCTCAGTGAACCCAAGTAAGCTAGCTAACCTACCCTATGCCTAACCTAACCAAGGCCGAACTGCCGAACTACAAATAAATTAGAGAGTTTGAAAAATAATTTAGAATTGGAGTTTATACATTTAGTATTTGACGCGAGTTGAATGATCGGTTTGCTTTAAGATATTGCAAGCAAGAAAGAGAGACAGAGAGAGAGAGAAAAGACAGACATACAGAGAGAGAGAGAGAGAAAGAGAGAGAGAGAACGTTTACTATCAGGAGAGAGCGTTAGTCATTACGATTATATAGCACCGGGAAGGGATCAGTATAAGGATATGGGATGGGATTGGGGGGGGGAGGGGTTAAGGAAAGGTGACCAAACACTTAGACGGTCTGGGGATTGAACACCGACCTGCATGAAGCGAGACCGTCGCTCTACCGTCCAGCCCAAGTGGTTGGGTGGAGAGGGCAGAGAGGGAGGTCATTATACAGGGAAGGCTATAGGCAGTATAGCACTTGTAAGGAATATGGCAGGGATCACCGGTATTTCAAACACCAGCCCAGCAAAAAAAACTAGTAATTTACAATAATGATACTCATAAATATATGTTTGAAGAGTGTGGCAGAGTGAGACTATCTTCCCAAAATGTTTGCAACATTACTTGAACTTTTAAAATCATTCAGGTGTAAGAAAAACCAAACAAGCAGAAATGTTTNTTGTGTGTATGTGTGTGTATACTCACCAGTTTGGGCGTGAAGGATCGAACTCTGACTTGGAACCCCGTTTTCTAGCCGCTGGTTTCCTAAAGCATTGAATGCTAACCTGTTTTCCTATAATACCTGCTTTTAAAGTTGTGAATGGAGTTTGCCTCTACAAACTGATCCTTTAGATCATTCCATTTATTTACTAACCTTACGTTAAAAGAAAACTTTCTAACATGTTTATGACACATCTAAGTCTGAAGCTTCCATCCGTGCCTCCTTGTTCTGTTGATATTCATTGCAAAAATTTCATCTTTTCCACCTTGTACATCCTCTTAATATTTTATAAACTTTATCGTGTCTCCCCTCTCCCTTCTCCTTTCTAGCGTCGTCAGGTTAGTTCCTTCGGTCTCGTTGAAAACTGAAAGAACTAAAGTTCCTTCAGGAAGCTTGCAACTTAGGGATGCGTCTCGTTGCAAACATCTACACCCTTTCGAGTTCCTTGTGAATTTATTTAGATTGAGGCTCCAGAATGGGTCTGCATACTCTAAAGCTGGCCTAATATAGGCAGTATACAGTTATCTAAAAGCCTTTTTATTTAAGTTCCTGAGGGATGTTCTGACTTCTGCTAACGGAGAGCAAAATGCTCAAAAATGCCTGATGCCCCTGTTCACCTAGCAGTAAATAGGTACCTGGGAGTTAGACAGCTGCTACGGGCTGCTTCCTAGGTGTGACAAAAAGGAGGCCTGGTCGAGGACTGGGCGCGGGGACGCTAATCCCTGAAATCATCTCAAGATAACTTCAAGATGTCCACTTCCAGGTCCCTTTCTCTAGTTCTTATAAGGAGGTAGTTTTACATAATCATGTATTGGCCTTTCGTTCTCCTGACTTCTGATCCCATTGCCATCACCTTACACTTACTGGTATTGAACTCTAACAGCCATTTCTCGGACCAGCTCTGCAGCTTATTTAAGTCATCTTGGAGAATCTTACAATTCTCATCGGACTCAACCTTTCTCATTAGTTTTGTATAATCTGCAAACATCGACACATAAGACTCCATTCCTGCAGTCAAGTAATTAACGTAAATGAAGAATAGAATGGTTCTCAGCACTGATCTTCGAGGCACCCCGCTTGTTACCCTACGCCAGTCCGACTTCTCGCCCTCCCTATCACCTCTCTCACTCCTAACTGTTGACTTCTATCTGTTACCTATCTTACCCATGTTAGTGCGTTTCCTCTTTCTTCCATTTGCCTCTCGAGTTTGAATAGTAACCTCCTGCGTGGAACTGTATCAAAGGCTTTTTGGCAGTCCTGAAATACGCAATTTGCCTTCTCTCTCTCTTGCCTCATTTTCGTTACCTTATCATAAAACTCTAGATAGTTCGTCAGGGATGATTTCTCTTCTCTGAAGCCAGATTGACGTTTGCTTCCTAACCCAATTCTTTCTAGGTGTACAACTAGTCTTAACCTTATAATTCTCTCAGGTACTTTGCAAGAGATGCTCGTGAGCGATACTGGTCTGTAGTTAAGTGCCTCTTCTCTATCTCCTTTCATGTAGATTGGCACCATATTTCTCTTCTTCTTCCAGCAGCTGGGCGATTCCTCTTTGTAAGTGGCTCATTAAAGATTAGTGTGTGTGTGTCGGGGGAGGGGGAGAGGTGTGAAGAAATGTGAGGGCTGAAGAATGAGGTGTGGATCGTGTATGTAGAGTGTTCAGGTGTTGAATGGACGGGACTCATGGTGAGAAGTTTGTAGGTGGTGTTAGGACTCAACAGGAGATATGTGGAGAAAGCAAGAAGAAAGTGAAGTGAGCAGGAGGCAGGTGAATTGAACAGGTGGAATGTGGATTAAGCAGGTGGTGTGTAGAATGACAGCAATAAAATGACAAGACATATACATATATGAAGAGGCGAGGTATGTACAGGTATGAGGAGGTGAGGCATGTACAGGTATGTGGAGGTGAGGCATGTACAGGTATGAGGAGGTGAGGCATGTACAGGTATGTGGAGGTGAGGCATGTACAGGTATGTGGAGGTGAGGCAGGGTCAGGTATGAGACAATAGGCTTGAGGTATGTGATGTCAGGTAATATGGATTAAAGAAAGTACTTTCACCTCTGACAATATTTATGTTACAAACGTGACTGTAACTTCCCAGACTCACTTCGACAGGAAACACTTCACATACTACAAAAGAATATCGCGCAAAAAAAGATTGAAAATTTTATTCTTAACTCCATATAACTTAAGGAAACATCAGAATGGATATTTTTAATAAAGAATAATATTGAAATATATATAATTACACGTTGCGTGATACTTTCAATCAAGATAAATTAATGTGTTTATCAACAAGCGACAGATCAAGTATAAAGAGATTAGTCTTGAAATATCGTTCTTTCTCTGTCTATATATCATTTATATCCAGAGGGGCGTGGCTTCATGTGGTGACACACAGACACACACACACACACACACACACACACACACACACACACACACACACACACACACACACACACACACACACACACACACACACACACATGATGTAGTGGAGGCTAACTCCATACACAGTTTCAAATGTAGATATGATAGAGCCCAGTAGGCTCAGGAATCTGTACACCAGTTAATTGACACTTGAGAGGCGGGACCAAAGAGCTAAAGCTCAACACCCGCAAGCACAATTAGGTGAGTACACACACACACACACAATTATAAACTGGTATCGCTAACAAGTATTCCCATTAGCACAGATATATTTATTAAAAGAAGGCTCGTCGATCATTTAGAACATACAAATTTTGTATCCGAGATTCAGCATGGATTCAACAAAGGAAAATCTTGCTTGACCAATTTATTAGAGGTCTATAACCAGATGAGAACAATCAAACAGGTAAAACAGGGCTGGGCACACTGCATTTTCCTAGATTGTCGGAGAGCTTTAGACATTGCTCCTCCAAAGCGACCCTTATGAAAACTCGAAAAAAATAGGCTGGTGTATCTGGCAAAGTATTAAAGTGGGTGAAGGAATACCTTTCAGGAAAAGGAAGAGTCGTAGTAAGAGACGAACTATCAGAGTACAGAGAGGTGACGAATGGAGTATTTCTAGGATCGGTAATGTGAGTCGTCATGTTCCTAATGCATGTAAACAATCTAAAGGAGGAAGCAAGCTCATTCTTATCCATGTTTGCTGACGATGCTAAGCTAATGAGGTAAATCAGAATTGAGGAGGATTGCAATACATTACAAGAGGAACTAGACAAAGTCCAGAAATGGCCTTTGACATGGCCACTAGACTTTAAGCCTGAAAATACTAGGCTATGAGGATAGGAGTTAGAACGACCTTAAATACGGTACAAGGAAGTACTGTACCAGGATGAATGGAAGGCAGTATCAATCTTCTGAAAAAGAGAAAGACTTAGAAGTGGACATAACTCGAGACCCAACACCAAAGGCACACATTAGCAGAATAACAAGGGCAGCATATGCCATACTGGCAAACGTCCGGTTATCCTTCAGAGACTCGGACAAAGATCCCTTCAGAAAGCTATATACATCCTTTGTGAGACCTGTTATTAAGACTGCTGCCCCAGCATGGAACTCGGACCTAATGAGACACAAAAAAAAAACTAGAAAAAATTATCAAATATACATCAGAGTTTGTTCTTTGGCTAAGGGGAATGAGCTATAAAGGAAGACTTCAGGGAACCGGATCTCACTACACTGGAAGAAGGAAGGAATAGGGTGGACATGCTAACGACTTACAAGATACTAAGATTGGCAAAGCAGATATAAAAGCAATGTTAAAATTATTGAACAGAAGAATGAATGAATTTTTAGGGGTAAGCGCCAAGCCATTTCGGCACGAGAGGATATAATTAGAAACTGGAAACACAAATGAGTCACAGGGATGCCAGAAAGAACTTTTTCAGTGCAAGAGTCGTAAATAAATAGAACGGACTAGATGAGGAAGTTGTAGAAGCCAATTCGATACAGAGTTTCAAATGTAAATGTAAGAAAAACAAGCAAAACAATGACGGCAATGAACTAATTATGGACGAAAAGCAGGGCTGAGGAGCATATGCTCGACCCTGCAAGGTAAACTAGGTGAGCATAAAGATACATATACACACACACGCACACGCACACACCCACCACAACTCCGCCAACCCACCACAACTCCACCCAATCCACCACAACTCCGCCAATCCACCACAACTCCGCCCAACCCACCACAACTCCGTCCAACCCACCACAACTCCACCAACCCACCACAACTCCGCCAACTCACCACAACTACGCCAATCTATAAAAACTCCGCCAATCCACCACAACTCCGCCCAACCCACCACAACTCCGTCCAACCCACCACAACTCCACCAACTCACCACAACTCCACCAACCCACCACAGCCATCCACTACCCGCACCCAAACACAGCTCCTACATCCGCCATCTGCCAGTCTTTTGCCTCTCTTCTACACTATGATTGAATCTAATGCCTAGTCCTGGCGGTTATCTAGGCACCTTAAGCTGCAATTTTTGGTCCAAACCTTTTCATCATGACTCCTATCCTAGTCGGGGTTAAGGGAGGCAACGGACTTCAACTTTTTAGTGTGTTCAGGTAATCACTGGTCGCTGGCTGATTGTTTTTTTTACAGATTTGCTGATGGGAAGGGTGTAAGGTTCTGTTGATTAATTGAGGGGGGAAAGGGGAATTGATTAGCTGAACGAAATGTTGAGATTTTTGACTGACTAATTTATCTGTAAGGCTGTTCTTGTCTTCGTTTATGTGTATATTAAAGTATCTGAAGGAACCTGGGAGCTTTAATATAACCGCGTGCATATTTGAAGAACATTATCTCTCTCCTATCTGAACCAGTACCGACCGAACCCCTCTCTCTCATGGAAGTCCTTTCTACGGAATCTTAAGTACTCGAGGAACGCCTACTTGACTACAGTTACCAAATCTGATTCACTGGTCTCGGCCGGTTCAGTAAAGTGTACGTTTTACAAAAATGCGAGAGAGAGAAATGGACTGGGGCGTGCGGATGGTCTGATTCTTACAAGGCAAGCTTGGAATATCTCCAAGGACCAGACACACATTTCGTATCCAAGTGGAGACGGCCAGTAAGTGTCACTTAGATAGTCCCTGCGGCCGAGAGACATACCAAGTCAACTTGCAGAAGATTTANTTATTATTATTATTATTATTTTATTATTATTATTATTATTATTATTTTATTATAATTATTATTATTATGAACGTGAAGGAAGGACCCAATGTATGTGTATGTATTAAAACCAGTTTTCTGATGCAAATGATCCAACCATTCTCAAGGTGCTTTATGTAATTTCTGAACAAGATAGTAGGAGCTTGCGTTAATGTGTCTGGCAGAGCGCCTCGCGAGGCGTAAATCATTAACGTTGTTGAGATAATGCTCTTCCAGGGACTCACTTAGGGACTCCCCAAGGACTCGCCCAGGGACTCCCCAGGGACTCCCCCAGGACTCCCCATGGACTCCCCAGGGACTCCCGAGGGACTCCCAAATACTCGCGAAGGGATGCCGAAGCTTTCAGATGAATGCTGAATTGTCCCGGCTTCAGGGAACTGTGTGCTGGTGTATTGTGGGAACATTATCCCCGCCTGAACACCACAAGTTCTGTGTTTATACAAGATAATGAGATTAGTTAATTTAGCTTCATTAAGAATAATTTTACGGTTCATAGAGAGACGTTATAGAAAGGGTAATTATAGATTCTATAGAGATAGTAAAGGCCAATAAAACTTTTAGTAAAGTAGACCGATTTTTTGCACTTACACATTCATCCTTCTCCTCCATTCAAACACTAGTAAGTGTTTACTACGAAACTTACTACAATGCTACGGCATTGTAGTAAGTTTCTCCATATTCATTATTCTTATTCTTATTGAGAAAATCAGCAGAGCCATGCCGAGGATTCGAACCTGTACACCCAGCTCACTCCCTAAACACTACTGATTTACTCCATTGATACATCACGTTAAGTGATTTATTTGTGCATTATTATTATTATTGAAGTTCTTTTCATAATAATTATTTACACACACAAAAATATTTGTTTCTTAGTCACTTGTGAAGGTCATTTATAAGTTCTACAAACTAGAACTGCCAATTTTCTGCGCAGTTTTGTTTTGGTCAACTATGTTCTGGTCGCCCTGTTGGCAAAATGAGTTACATAAATTTTGTTCTGTTCGAGTAAGGGAACAATCTATCTGGTAGGTGCATATTTCACCTCTTGTTTGGCTGTTAATCTTCAGGGGAGGTCCTGTAGAAAAGCTAAATGCATTGCTGAACTTTGTAGAACAAACCAGACCAGCCACATATCTCTCTTGTGTTGTAAAGTCCCATTGCATCAAGTACATTAAGTTTACGTAGGTTTAGAATTTTCGTCTAACAATATTATTTATTATTATTATTATTATTATTATTATTATTATTATTTATTATTATTATTATTATTTTATTATATTATTATTATTATTATTATTATTATTATTATTATTATTTATTATTATTATTATTTGTTTTTGTTATCAAATTTTTTGGGGAAGAGGAAAAAACTGGTTTAAGGTTCGTTTGACTTCAGTTTATATATCGTCGAAATGTTTTTGGCTGAAGTGTTTTACAATTTGTTTTTTTCGTTTTCGGCGGATTATGATTGATATTGGGAAGGCGTGCTGGGCGAGGGAGACTTCTGCAACCTGACCTGCTCTTCTGGCCGTGTTTGGTCTTGTTGTGTTTATTTAGTGCCTTATTCTCGTGTTGATCTGGCAAAGGTTCTAAAGCCAAAAACACAACAACGAGACAAACATACACACATCGCCAAACAGTCAACGAGACCCACACACTGAACGAGACAAACAAATAGAGCGAGACGAACACACATAACGAGATAAAATCACACAGAGCAAGTGAAACAAATACGAAGGAGACAAGCACCGAGAGTCATATACATTTATAAACACCCGAGAGTCATATACATTAATAAACACTGAGATGCATATACATTTTATAAACACTGAGAGGCATATACATTTATTTCTAACCAGACAGAGGAATGTAGAAAGAAGAAACACCTTCTAGTGGAATAAGGAAGGTTATAAGCAGTGATGAGCATGGTAATCAACATGCAGAGTCATAAGCAATCAAAGCAACAGTGCTGGAGGTGAAGTGTAATAACCCAGTCATGAACTTACTCCAAATGGAGTTTTTTATGTTTAAATTTAGGCTGAGGTTAGGTATTAGAACTAGTTCAAAGCCATGTTTTTCCCTAGAACACAAACCATCAATTGTTGCACAACCACGTTTCCAACTACTGTAATGTAGGCAGATTCAGCTCACAGCTTCATAAGTAGATATGACAGAGGGCTGAAAAACTTTACAAATTCGTCAATTTGGGGCCGAGAAGTACACCTCAGTAGCGGACGTTCATTCCCCTCAAGCACAAGTAGGTGTGTATATCTAGGTGATTGTCTCTGCAACAATCTTCATTCAATTAAACATTCCTCCAGATCAAATAATTTTCTCATCAAGAATATTATTTGTCTCCGTAGAAGTTCTTTTTTGACGGAAAGGGAAAGGATTTATCAGAGAAAGGCGCCAAGCCATTACGACTATATAGCACTTGGAAATGTTTTATCCCTATTATCCATCCCAGCAAAATATCACCCTTCCATCCCAGCACAATTTTAACTCCCTCCCAACAAAATATCACCCCCTCCATCCAGCAAAATTCAACCCCCTCCCCCTAGCACAATTTTAACTCCCTCCCAGCAAAATATTATCCCTCCATCCAAACAAAATATTACCTCCATCCCAACAAAATATTTCCCCCTCTCCCAGCAAAATATTACATCCCCCCTCTTTCCCCCCCCTCGACCCCCACTCTCCTCCAGCATCTATCTCCCGGCAGGTGAAAAGCAGCTACATAAACCTAAGAAATAAACGTGCTCAACTTGTCTAATTAGAGGTGATAGGGACTGTCTGGTTGTAATGGAGGAGTCGTGCCGAGCCGGGCAGTGTTTACGTCCATGCTCCGTCCCTCCCTCTATCCACCTCGCATCCTCCTATCCTCGCCTCCCTCCCTGATTTATAACCTTATATAAAGGAGAAGAACAACAACAAAAAAAAAGGTGCGCTGAAAAATACTGATGCAAACTGTGGTATATGTAGAAATTATTTGGAGAGAAGAAGGGAAACAAAAAAAATATATATAAAAGCAGTGGTGTATACACAACAAATTTAGTTTGGATAACACAGTTTTATCTGGATAAAAGTGATGGTGTATCTTAGATATGATTATGGCATCAATACTTGGGTCCAGGTGAGTGAGATGCTGTGAGATGATGGTCATCCCTTGAGAGATGCTGCTGAATGCCTGCCGGCTTACCCCTGTAATATTAATAATAATAAAATAATAATAATAATAATAATAATATAATAATAATAATAATAACAATAATAATAACAATAATAATAATCAAATCAAATCAAAGATGTTCCTTTTACACGAACGCAGCAATTCTGATGATCTTTTCACCCAAAACACGCAAGGTTATGATGCGCATTTGAGCAACAGACTAGCGACCAAACTATTCGGTCACTTGGTATACTGGTGTTTGATACCAATATAGAATCCAGGCATGGCTGCAAAAACTGTTTAGAAAGCAGTTTCCAAACAGCTGTTTGTAAAACTGAAAGCTATTGTATCTTATGAACCTCAAAGTGACTATTAAACAAAATAATAATAGTAATAATAACACTAGTACTAATAGCAATAATAATAATTATTTTAAATAAAAATATAATAAATAACAATGCTTCTCCCATGAGTATATTCGACAAATCTTATATTAAGGTGCTGTGAGATACATTAACGTGGGAGACTTTTATATGCGATACTTTAAAATAAATATCTTATGGTGGGATACATTAACGTGGAGATACCTTAATGTGAGATAGATTAACGTGGGATATTTTAACTTTGAATATTAACGTGGACTTCATTAAAGTGGGATATACTGGCATTTTTTAACGTTGGATATTAAGGTGCGATTCATTAACGTGGGATTCATTAACGTGAACACATTAACTTTGGAAACAGAAACGTGTGATATAGTAACATGGTACACATTACATGGTACACATTACCTTGGATGCATTAACGTGGGATATATTACCATGGGACGAATTGAACGTGGGATATATTAATGTTGTTGGTCGAGGGTGTGATAGACTATTGACGTCACTGGTCGAGGGTGTGATAGACTATTGATGTTTCTGGTCGAGGGTGTGATAGATGATTGATGTCGCTGGTCGAGGGTATGATAGACTATTGACGTCACTGGTCGAGGGTGTGATAGACTATTGACGTCACTGGTCGAGGGTGTGGTAGACTATTGACGTTACTGGTCGAGGGCGTAATAGACTATTGATGTCTCTTGGTCAGAGGGAGGGGGCATGAATGAGTGCTTGACTCACCTACGACCAATCATAACCAACGTCACTTAAATGTGTCATTGAAGTCGGGTCACAGAGCTGTTGTGGGACGCTCAGTACACTGTCTCTGTTAGAACACTGATGTACAGCTCTGCGGGCTCTGTCTGACGCGGGGGGGGGGAGAGAATTATCAAGGGAAAGCGCCAAGCCATTACAACTATATAGCACTGGGAAGGGGTCAGGATAAAGATTTGGGATGAGACGGGGAGGGGGGGGGGAGGGGAAGGAATGGTGACCAACCACTTGGACGGTCGGGGATTGAACGCCGACCTGCATGAAGCGAGACCGTCGCTCTACCGTCCAGCCCAAGTGGTTTGGGGGTGGGGAGAGGATTATCTGAAGAGGCGAAGGTATTCGGCCAGCACTTTCTCGAGAGGAGAGAATGTCTGAAAGACTGTCAGGAGACTAGACTGTTGCTGGGAAGACTGTCTGAAAAGAGAGAGTGTCTGACGCGGAGTCTGTCTAAAGAGAATATTGTCTTTTAGGGAGACTGTCTACGGAGGAAAATGTCTTCTGGGGAGACTGTGAGAAAAGGAGAAAGTCCGGAGTAGCTATCTATAGGAGGAGACTGCATGGTAGGAACACTTAACTGCTTATCAACTCGTCCATCGAGTAGACTGGCTGGGCGTCTACTTGTGTGGTAGGAAGTGTTATACCTCCTTCCTTGTCTAATAACCTTTGACCTCTCATCTCGTGTCAATCTCAAGCAATGTCATCATAAACAACGAGACATCCCCCTTACAGAATATGAAACACCATGCCACAGATTTTGATCAAACTGAAAAGTTGAAATTAGCATTCTAAATAAAATTATTTGTTATAGTAGAGAATCCCACCAGGTGTTTTTTTTTCACCCCCATATCAGTACATGGATAATGAGCCAGTTCTTCCTATAGCATTTACTACATACACAGCTGACAAATTTCACGTTTAAGACATAACGCACAATTTACTGTTTGTTACATCCAGGTTGTGATGGCTGGCACAATGAATGGAGAAAAACACGTGTCGAGAGAGGTGGGGCAGGTGGCTGGGCACACCTGTGTGTGTGTGTGTTGTTGGGTCTCTTCCAGGTGCTGGTGTCGTGGACTCACCTAGTAGGGGACTATGTGGGAGAGGAGGTAATAGATCTTTATGAGGCTTGCCTGTTTGTCTTGTTGTATCTGTTGTGTTATACTTGAATTATTCTAACGTTCGAATTCTTTGTCGAATTTGGTGGTGTGTGTGTGGTGGTGGTGGTGTAGAGGGTAGTGGTGATGGTGGTTGCGTAGATGGTACGGGGTGATGGTAGTGGTGTAGATACCAGTAGTGGTGGTGGTTGTGCAGTTGGTGTGTGTGGGGTAATGGTGATGATGGTGGTTGTGTAGATGGTAGTGGTGATGGTAGTGGTGATGGTGGTGGTGGTGGTTGTGCAGTTGGTGTGTGTGGTAATGATGGTGCAACCGTTGTGTGGTGGTAGTGCAGCTGAGTTTTGATGACGGTGAACCTGGAGTGTGGTGATAGTGGTGCAGCTTGTTAATGGTTGTGGTAGAACTGGTGAGTGGTGGTTTTTGGCACCGGTTAAGGTTCCAACTTGTGTTTGGTGCTGATGTAGCTTTAGTGTGGGCGATGATAACGGAGTACACGTGTGATGGTAAGCTTGGTGTATGGTTCCACTCACCTGGGCACTAGCAGACTCGAACCGCGGACCCCACGCGCGTGTGAGGCCGAAACTCTATCGACCGAGCTATCGAGTATTCTTAATAAGGCAAGTTTCCAAAAGCAGCATCATGCTGCCAAACTAGAATTTTCGACATTCCCTAGACTACTACTGAAGCTCAGAGGTATACGATTGCCTTGCTGTTGCAGCCGGAGTGTGGTGCCGGTGGTGGGTCATCCACCACCACCACTACCACCATCACCTCTTGTGGTGGTGGTGGTGGATCAACCGGTCTGCATCAGAGCCTGTGTGTTGGCTCATGGGCAGGTCAGTTCAGAGTGTTTTGATAAAATATCATTGACTGTGCTACACGTATTCGCAAATTTCCTCCAGAAAAGTGGTAACACATTTCGCTCTGCTGCGTCGTGTCCAAGTCAGATGGTACCTGGGTCATGTTCTAGCTCCGGGGATCGGGTTTCAGTCCTCAGTACGGGCTTGGAGGGTTTTTACACAATACTGCACGAGATCCAAAGAGCCTGGAGGTGTGTGTACTCACCTAGTTGTACTCACCTAGTTGTGCTTGCGGGGGTTGAGCTCTGGCTCTTTGGTCCCGCCTCTCAACCGTCAATCAACAGGTGTACAGTTTCCTGAGCCTAATGGGCTTTATCATATCTACACTTGAAACTGTGTATGGAGTCAGCCTCCACCACATCGCTTCCTAATGCATTCCATTTGTCAACCACTCTGACACTAAAAAAGTTCTTTCTAATATCTCTGTGGCTCATTTGGGCACTCAGTTTCCACCTGTGTCCCCTAGTGCGTGTGCCCCTTGTGTTAAACAGCCTGTCTTTATCAACCCTGTCGATTCCCCTGAGAATCTTGAATGTGGTGATCATGTCCCCCCTAACTCTTCTGTCTTCCAACGAAGTGGGGTTTAATTCCTGCAGTCGCTCCTCGTAGCTCATACCTCTCAGCTCGGGTACTAGTCTGGTGGCAAACCTTTGAACCTTTTCCAGTTTAGTCTTATGCTTGACTAGATAGGGACTCCATGCTGGAGCCGCATACTCCAGGATTGGTCTGACATATGTGGTATATAATGTTCTGAAAGATTCCTTACACAAGTTTCTAAAGGCCGTTCTTATGTTAGCCAACCTGGCATATGCTGCTGATGTTATCCTCTTGATATGAGCTTCAGGGGACAGGTCTGGCGTGATATCAACCCCCAGGTCTTTCTCTCTCTCTGACTCTTGAAGTATTTCATCTCCCAAATGATACCTTGTATCTGGTCTCCTGCTTCCTACCCCTATCTTCATTACATTACATTTGCTTGGGTTAAACTCTAACAGCCATTTGTTCGACCATTCCTGCAGCTTGTCCAGGTCTTCTTGAAGTCTCAAGCTGTCCTCCTCTGTCTTAATCCTTCTCATAATTTTGGCGTCGTCAGCAAACATTGAGAGGAATGAGTCTATACCCTCTGGGAGATCATTTACGTATATCAGAAACAGGATAGGTCCAAGTACAGAGCCCTGTGGGACTCCACTGGTGACTTCACGCCAGTCTGAGGTCTCACCCCTCACTGTAACTCTCTGCTTCCTATTGCTTAGGTACTCCCTTATCCACTGGAGCGCCCTACCTGTTACTCCTGCCTGTTTCTCCAGCTTATGCATCAACCTTTTATGGGGTACTGTGTCAAAGGCTTTCTGACAGTCCAAAAAAATGCAGTCCGCCCACCCTTCTCTTTCTTGCTTAATTCTTGTCACCTGATCGTAGAATTCTATCAAGCCTGTAAGGCAAGATTTACCCTCCCTGAACCCATGTTGATGGGTTGTCACGAAGTCTCTTCTCTCCAGATGTGTTACTAGGTTTTTTCTCACAATCTTCTCCATCACCTTGCATGGTATACAGGTTAAGGACACTGGCCTGTAGTTCAGTGCCTCTTGTCTGTCACCCTTTTTTTTTTTTTGTGTGTGTGTGTACTCACCTAGTTGTACTCACCTAGTTGTGCTTGCGGGGTTGAGCTCTGGCTCTTTGGTCCCGCCTCTCAACCGTCAATCAACAGGTGTACAGTTTCCTGAGCCTAATGGGCTCTATCATATCTACATTTGAAACTGTGTATGGAGTCAGCCTCCAACCACATCGCTTCCTAATGCATTCCATTTGTCAACCA
>WNGS01009631.1:7437845-7477524 GCA_020271785.1 Procambarus virginalis
TACTTGTACTCGCATTTGGGTGAGGTGATATGGTGCAACAGTTTTGGATGAGGTGAACAAACTTGTGACAAATACAAGACAGAACACGAAACAATGGGTATTAGTTGGATATGAGAGCATAAGAATGGAAGTAACTGCAGAGGGCCTATTGGCCCATACTTCCTCTTGATGCTTCATATTGGTTCGGAGTCTTGAAGTGGGTAGAATATAGTTGTGCATTAATTGGCTGTTGATTGCTGGGTTGACTTTTGATGTGTAGTGCCTCGCAGATGTCAAGTCGCCTGCTATCGCTGTACCTATCGATGATTTCTGTGTTGTTTGTTAATACTTCTCTGGTGATGGTCTCGTTGTGAGAGGTGATTATGTGTTCCTTTATGGAGCCCTGTTGCTTATGCATTGTTAATCGCCTGGAAAGAG
Source organism: Procambarus virginalis (assembly GCA_020271785.1). Taxonomy (NCBI): domain Eukaryota; kingdom Metazoa; phylum Arthropoda; class Malacostraca; order Decapoda; family Cambaridae; genus Procambarus; species Procambarus virginalis. The sequence goes on from WNGS01009631.1 coordinate 7,438,263, forward strand.
ACGATGTTGTCTTGCCTATATACTGAGTTCTTTGGGGTTTATAGTCCCCAAGTGGGCATTTAAAGGCATAGACGACGTTGGTCTCTTTCAAGGCATTCTGTTTTGTGTCTGGAGAGGTTTTCATGAGTAGTTTGGCCGTTTTTTTTGGTTTTATAGTAAATCGTCAACTGTATTTTCTGATTTTTGTCTGTAGGAATAACGTTCCTATTAACAATATCTTTCAGGACCCTTTCCTCCGTTTTATGAGCTGTGGAAAAGAAGTTCCTGTAAAATAGTCTAATAGGGGTACAGGTGTTGTGTTAGTTGTCTCTTCAGAGATTGCATGGTGTTTTATCTTCCTTCTTATGATGTCTTCAACAAAACCATTAGAGAAGTCGTTGTTGACTAGGACCTGCCTTACCCTACAGAGTTCTTCATCGACTTGCTTCCATGCTGAGCTGTGGCTGAGAGCACGGTCGACGTAAGCATTGACAACACTCCTCCTGTACCTGTCTGGGCAGTCACTATTGGCATTGAGGCACTTTCCTATGTTTGTTTCCTTAGTGTAGACTGCAGTGTGGAAGCCTCCGTCCCTATCTTATCCTTGACTAGATATGGACTCCATGCTGGGGCTGCATACTCCAGGATTGGCCTGACATATGTGGTATACAAAGTTCTGAATGATTCCTACACAAGTTTCTAAATGCCGTTCTTATGTTGGCCAGCCTGGCATATGCCGCTGATGTTAACCTCTTAATATGAGCAGCAGGGGGTCTGGTGTGATATCAAACCCCAAGTCTTTTCTCTCTCTGTGACTCTTGAAGAATTTCATGTCCCAAATGATACCTTGTATCTGGCCTCCTGCTCCTCACACCTATCTTCATTACATTACATTTGCTTGGGTTAAACTCTGACATCATTTGTTCGACCATTCTTTCAGTTTGTTTAGGTCTTCTAGAAGCCTCAAGCAGTCCTCCTCTGTCTTAATCCTTCTCATAATTTTGGCGTCGTCAGCTAACACTGAGAGAAATGAGTCTATACCCTCTGGGAGATCATTTACGCATATCAGAAACAGTATAGTACCGAGTACAGAGCCCTGTGGGATTCCACTGGTGACTTCACGCCTGTCTGAGGTCTCACCCCTCACTGTAACTCTCTTCTTCCTATTGCTTAGGTACTCCCTTATCCACTGGAGCACCTTACCAGTTACTCCTGCCTGTCTCTCCAGCTTATGTACCAGCCTTTTATGCGGTACTGTGTCAAAGGCTTTCCGACAATCCAAGAAAATACAGTCCGCCCAGCCCTCTCTTTCTTGCTTAATTATTGTCACCTGGTCGTAGAATTCTATTTAGCCAGTCAGACAAGATTTACCCCTCCCTGAACCCATGTTGGCGATTTGTCACGAAGTTCCTCTCTCCAGATGTGTTACTAGGTTTTTTCTCACGATTTTTCCATCACCTTGCATGGTATACAAGTCAGGACACTGACCTGTAGCTCAGTCCCTCTTGTCTGTCACTCTTTTGTTTGTTCAATAAACCCCTGAACTATATGTTTAACACATCTCTAATCCTGTCTATGGAGGACAGAAGAAAATGTATATATGCTGGTTAGCATTGTAAATGTGTGGCCACGCCTATGGTAGAAAAAAAACTTTTTGTATATTGGGACCACTTTCGCCGTCTTCCATATTTCTGGTAGGTCTCCCGTCTCCAGTGACCTACTATACACTATGGAGAGTGGCAAGCAAAGTGCCTCTGCACACTCTTTCAGTACCAATGGCGAGATCCGGTCTGGACCAACAGCCTTTCTCACATCCAGATCCAACAGGTGTCTCTTGACCTCACCTCTCGTAATTTCGAACCCTTCCAAGGTCTGCTGGTTTATTTCCCCCTCTCCTAGCGCGGTGACCTCACCTTGTTCTATTGTGAAGACCTCCTGGAACCTCTTGCTGAGTCCTTCACACACCTCTTTGTCGTTCTCTGTATACCTGTCCTCTCCTGTTCTAAGTTTCATTACCAGTTCTTTCACTGTTTTTCTTCCTGATGTGACTGTGACCTCTAAACACAGGGGTCGGTGTGTGTGTGTGTGCTCGGGTGTGGACACCACGCAGCAATACTTATTTACTATACTTAGCCGGTAGCTGAGCGGATAGAACACTGGACGCGTGATCCTGTGGTCCCGGGTTCGATCCCGGGTGCCGGCGAGAAACAACGGGCAGAGTTTCTTTCACCCTGATGCCCCTGTTACCTAGCAGTAAATAGGTACCTGGGAGTTCGTCAGCTGTCAGGGGCTGCTTCCTGGGGGGTGGAGGCCTGGTCGAGGACCGGGCCGCGGGGACACTAATATCCGAAATCATCTCAAGATAACCTCAAGATACTACTGCCATCCGAGGGTGGCGTTTCAGCTCTTGACTCTTACATTTCAAAGTGATTTACAGGTTCATGAACCTATTCAGCTTTGTCACATCTACATTTAGCGCTATATACATAGTCCGGCTCCACCACTGTGTATAGAGTCTGACTCCACCACTGTGTTTAGAGTCTGGCCCCACCCCTTTTCATAGAGTTCTGGCTCCACCGCTGTGTATCGAATCTGGCTCCACCACTTTGCATATAGTCTGGCTCCAGCACAGTGCATAGAGTCTGGCTCCACCGCTGTGTATCGAATCTGGCTCCACCACTGTGCATAGAGTCTGGCTTCACCACTGTGCATAGAGTCTGGCTCCACCACTGTGCATAGAGTCAGCCTCCACCCCCTCACTTCCTAATGCATGCTATTTGATCATTATTCTGATAATGAAACCAAGTCAAATGTCTAAGTAACTCTGGGGTGATAATATTTCCCTTGTACTTGTGCTTGCGGGGGGTTGAGCTCTGGCTCTTAGGTCCCGCCTCTCAACTCGTGTTCCGTAACTTGAGTACCGTCCACTCCAAGACGGTCTGCATTCACTTCGTGAGTATTTCTTCCCCCTTGTCTGGTCCCTTCCGGGAATGTGCAGCTTAATGAATGAGATCTTTCCTTGAATCTCTTACTTCATAGCTCAGGTACTAATATTCATCTCTAAGGGTCCTCTAGTTTCATTTTATGTTTGGCTCTCTCTATGTCTCGGAAGTCATACATCCTTCTTCTGATTTAGATTTCCACACAACCTCCCCAGTATCTTTACCATATGATAGCAACACATCCCAACCCCAGAACTGGATATCCACACATCTTTCCCCCAGACCTGGATATCCACACATCCTTTTCCCTTTCGTCGGCAGTGCATACAAGTTATAAAATATAATTAATTATGACAAATTGTCAATTTAAAAAAAAATGGGATATAAGTAATAGTATCATTATTCAACAATCCAAATATAATATTTTTTTTTTCACTTTCATCAAGTAATGAATTTTACTGTACCATCTTCCTGTTCCTCTTGTCCTTTTCCTTTGTCAAATCATTGCATTTTAAGATCACTTGTTCGTTACTATAGATTTACACCGTTCAGTGGCGGGCAACGGTGAAAACGACAAAGAATCATCAAGCAGCGGAGCATATCGAAATAAACGTCAGAAAATGAAGAAAAACAAAGAGAAGGAGAAGATGAAGGAGTAGGAGAAGAAAAACTGCAGCAGGCCTAACGGCTTATACGAGGCAGTTCCTCTATAGTGATACCAGCCCAAATATCCCTTCACCGCGAAGGGAATCAGTGCTGCAGGATTCGATCAGGTTAAAAAAAATATATAGTACATAAATCATATTCAGACATTTCTGAAGAAAAATAAATCAGAGGGAAATAGATTGCATCTGCTTCTCTCAGCGTGCTGGACTGTGTAACTGACAGGCTGACAGGAGGCAATCTGTCATTTTCCTCTGACAGTAGTGATTTTTTTTTTAATATATGACTGCGAATGTCTAGTCGAGTCCAAAATAGACGAGTACGTTTTGCTGGGTCTGTGTGACACTGAGAGCGAGTCCTCGGTGCTAATATTCCAGCTTCCTTCTTCCAGAAACACATCGTCTGCATGTTAAGATTCGCTACCCGGAACAAAAAGTTCCAAGTAGCAGGGCTATGGTGAGCCCGTAGTGGACATAATCGTCGGTAGCTGAGTACAAATGTTTGGGATAACGAGGAGGGTCCTGTGTTAGGAGCCTCGTGTGGTCGCTTCCGGAGCAGCTAGGTCGTGTGTTTCCGTGGCTAGGCAGCAGCCGTTACAGCTGTCTAACTCCCAGTTACCTATTTACGGCTAGGTAACACGGGGCATCAGGGTGAAAGAAACTCTGCCCATTGTTTCTCGCCGGAACCGGGTATCGAACCCCGGACAACAGGATTACGTGCAAGCGTGCTGTCAACTCAGCCACCGGCCCCTCGTGCGCGCGCGCGCGTGTGTGTGTGTGTGTGTGTGTGTGTGTGTGTGTGTGTGTGTGTGTGTGTGTGTGTGTGTGTGGTGTGTGTGTGTGTATGTGTGTGTGTGTGGTGTGTGTGTGTGTGTGTGGTGTGTATTACCTAATTGTAATTACAGGATGAGAGCTACGCTCGTGGTGTCCCGTCTTCCCAGCACTCTTTGTTGTGTAACGCTTTGAAACTACTGACGGTCTTGGCCTCCACCACCTTCTCACCTAACTTGTTCCAACCGTCTATCACTCTGTTTGCGAAAGTGAATTTTCTTATATTTCTTCGGCATCTGTGTTTAGCTAGTTTATATCTAAGACCTCTTGTTCTTAAAGTTCCAGGTCTCAGGAAATCTTTCCTATCGATTTTATCAATTCCTGTTAATATTTGTATGTAGTGATCATATCACCTCTTTTTCTTCTGTCTTCTAGTTTTGGCATATTTAATGCCTCTAACCTCTCCTCGTAGCTCTTGCCTTTCAGTTCTGGGAGCCACTTAGTAGCATGTCTTTGCACCTTTTCCAGTTTGTTGATGTGCTTCTTAAGATATGGGCACCACACAACCGCTGCATATTCTAGCTTTGGGTGTGTGTGTGTGTGTGTGTGGGTGTGTGTGGTGTGTGTATACTCACCTAATTGTACCCCCCTCCCCCTTCCATGATTCAGGTGTGTGTGTGTGTGTGTGTGTGTGTGGTGTGTGGTGTGTGTGTATGTGTGTGTGTGTGTGTGTGTGTGTGTGTGGTGTGTGTGTGTGTGTGTGTGTGTGTGTGTGTGTGTGTGTGTGTGAGTGTTAGATTGAATTATATGGAAATATTTGTAGTTGACATAAAAGAGGAAAAATAAATTGGTTAAAAAGGCAACTAGTAGACACGTTGCTACCAATAGCTAATAGCTAGATTCGGCAGACACAAATAGTACATACACACAGACCTTCACACAAACACGGGCAAACAAACTTCCCTCAGCATTAAAGATTTACATCATCAGACAACTAGCTCTCAATGAGCGGTGAATACAAGCGCAGCCTCAAGCTCTATATACAATGCCCTTGATTTGCATATCCTTGTCGGAGGTCGGAATATTACAGTAGAAAATTAGGCAAGAGACGCCAGTCAAGAGGTTAGCTCGTATGTAAACTAGTCTGAGAGAGGGTCGTTAAACCAGGGGCGGTCCTGGGCACGCGGCCCCGGCCCTGTAAGAGCCCGTTGGTTTAAGGCAATCCTGGTCCAATTTGGTTTATTGGACCGGAAAATCCATAATGAGCGACTTGACTGCGAGGTTTGGCTTGGGGGCTGAAACTAATTAAATTTTGATTTACATCTGAGGCATCTGAATATTTTAGACATTTCAGTGATAGGTGAGTGTTTTGTTACCTGGTTTTAGTTTATTGGGTTGAAGAACCTGGGAATGTTTCTTATTTTTTGAGTTGAGGAGCCTAGAGTGAGTTTATTGGATTGAAGAGCCTCGGATGGGTTTTAGTTAAAATGTATTAGCTGGTCAACGGTTGTATTATAATTTTTTTGGGTGGGGGGGCAGGAGGAGGGGGGGGAATTTGGGGTCTTATTTGGGCAGTTTTTCGTATACTTGTGTTATGTTGGGATTTATGCATTGGGTAAGGTGTTGACATCTAATGATTTTTGAGCAATGTGTTTGTGTATTATTTGTGTGTGCGTGGGGGGGGGCAAGAGTTGTGTGGGTATCATGAGTATTGTGTGGGTGTTGTGGGTTGTGTGTAGGTGTCGTTTGGGTGTCGTGTAGGTTTCGTGAGCGTTGAGTGGGTGTCGTGTTTACCATATAGTTGTCGCGAGTTCCATGATGGTGTCGTGTGTGTTACATGGGTGTCACGAGTGCCGTGTGGGAGTCGTGGGTGTCGTGAGTGTCACAACACTCAAGCGTGTGTGTGTGTGTGTGTGTGTGTGTGTGTGTGTGTGTGTGTGTGTGTGTGTGTGTATTCACCTAGTTGTGTTGTGCTTGCGGGGGTTGAGCTTTGCTCTTTCGGCCCGCCTCTCAACTGTCAATGAACTGTTTACTACTTTTTTTTCCCACACCACACACACACACACACACCCCAGGAAGCAGCCCGTGACAGCTAACTAACTCCCAGGTACCTGTTTATTGTTTACTGCTAGGTAATAGGGGCATTCAGGGTGAAAAAAACTTTGCCCATTTGTTTCTGCCTCGTGCGGGAATGGCGCTATCCACCAGGCTACGAGGCCCGTAGCCCCCTGTGTGTGTGTGTGTGTGTGTGTGTGTGTGTGTGTGTGTGTGTGTGTGTGTGTGTGTGTGTGCGTGCGTGCGTGCGTGTGTGTGTGTGTGTGTGTGTGTACCTCATCTGGTCATATTTGTAGGAACCCAGAGTTCCCAGATTCTCGAAGAAAATAAGCAGCACCAGGGGGAGCCTTGTGGGGCTCCCACGTGCACTCGCATATTATCTTCTCCTACCATCCTCTTTATATATTCGTATTTTATTTTATTTGAAACTTATTACACAAAATGAGTTACAGATTGTTTTACATACAAGGTACTATGTTATTTGTTACAGACTGTCGAGTTCCTCCAGCTACTCAGATGGTGGACAGGCACTCTGAGTGCAGTGTGCATTTTTCGTCTGAACTACCAGGCTGAGACGTTGGAAAACGAAGCTGGTAGATCCAGGAGTCCTTTGTTGTTTTGATCAGCTTAGAACCCAAATCTTTCAAAATACTAATGACACTCTTACCCCCCATACACCAAGTGTCTCCGAAGCAATGGGCATAAAATTGTAAGATGATCCATTTCTCCATGCTTATGAGACTTTGGTAACTGCCTGTGTGCGGTAACACCACTCAGATTTATAACTCTGAAATAAGTATTCAGTGTTAGCCAAGGTTGACATGCACGCGTAGTCCAACACAAACTGCTTACTGTTCTTCTAGTGGTTCACCGTGATCCCATCTGGGCTACCAACACGCTCGCCAGAGTTACCGGGCATTAAGTAATGGGTCTCTCTCTCTGTTGGACATACAGCTGTGGTAAGGCTGCTGTTAATAATGTCGTTTTCACTGTGCCTGGAGTGCCATCCCCCAAAGATCCTTAAAATATATGGAACTAACTACTCATTTTTGTTTTGTGCTTCCCTTGCAACAGCCGTGCGCTGAAATAACGTTGTCATACCATACGAATCATAATCCGGAACTTCAGGAAACAGTAAAATTCTCTCAACCATAAAGCTTAGTGAAGCATACAAAGATCATATCAGTGAGCATTGGTATAACCTTGAGTTCGTGGTACCCAGGAGGTCGAGGCTGGCCTGGGGCCCGCATGCACTCTTTATAATCACCGCCGCTGCTGACGGATCTCCCAGAACCGGACCCCCAGCTACTGTGACGCCACCGGTCTGCTCGTTCGTGTAAGTCGCTGATGATCCGGATAATTCAAGCTTATTGTTTCCATGCGTGACTGCATTGAAAGGCTTATACCAGTTTAATTTCGGAGCTTACGCATATGAGGCTCCGTGATGTCATATTACTGGTGGAAATATGAGTTTGTGTGAATAAACATTACACAATGAGGCTTCGTGCCGCTGGCGAGCGAACGCGGAGGAACTGTGTAATGAGGTGATCCGGTTATGCTGCCGCCTATTGTTGTGATAAAGAAGTGACGTTATTTCCTGAACGGTGATTAGCTTGCTTTTGTGCGTTCCCTTCTGGGGTAGGTTTATAGTGGGGTCACGTGGTGGTGCTCTGGGGGTCACGTGGTGGTGCTCTGGGGGCAGGTGGTAAGGTACTACAAGCTGAGGTGAGTAGAATACTGTCGATTCACTAACTGCCTTCTGTAACCTGATTATATAAAACCTCCTCCCCCCCTCCTCCACCCCTCGCCCTTTCATCCCTCCTGTAACCTATGACCTCCCACCATTCTGTATCCTGATTACAGACCCCTTCGGCCCCCTTCCTTTCCCCTCCCTTCTGTAGCGGTCTTATGTTCGATATGACCATTGCAACCCGCATCCATGCATCTCTATAGGATGCAGGTTTGATCCGAAGATTGGAATTGAAATTGAAATTGAAATAAGTTTATTGAGGTAAAATACACACAAAGGGATGAGGTAGCTCAAGCTATTCTCACTCTGTTCAGTCAACCCGTCCTCGCAAATTTAATAAGTCAATATTGACTTATTAAATATGTGCATAGGTGACATACTTAACATAATAGTTTCCCTTTAAAATCTTCATAGAAAACACCGACCTTACCTAACCTTGTTAGTATGTTAAGACAAGCATCTTATTGCTTCGTAATTACAATTATTACCTAACCTATACCTATAATAGGTTAAGTAACAATTGTAATTACGAAGGTATAAGATGCTTATTTTAACATACTAACAAGGTTAGGTAAGGTCGGTGTTTTCTATGAAGATTTTCAAGGGAAACTATTATGTTAAGTATGTCACCTATGCACGCAACTAATAAGTCAATATTGTCTTATTAAATTTGCGAGGACGGGTTGGGTCAGTGCATCGTGTTAATACATACATAGATACACATCACAATCCGAAGATTGTCTTTAACGTCTTAGATTTAATTGTTTTTAGCCAACCTTCCTGGGAGACCAGACCAAGCACGACAGCCTTCGTAGGTCGGCCCTGTCTTAAGTCGACAACAGAGCAAAGTTGCGGAGTCTGATATTTCAGCGGCCGTCTTGTCTCTGTATATTGACAAAAGTTCGGTTAAAAAATACTGTACTGGCGAGGCTGTTATACTAAGCTTAGGACAGGATATTCATGACGCTTGACAGGTTATTTCAGACGCGTGCCATTTTAAAACGCTTGAAGACAGGCCATTTCAGGCGCGTGACAGGATATTCCTGGCGCTTGACTAGAAAGTTCTCAACACTTAACAGCACAATCCTTGTGCATAACAGGATATTTCTTATGCTTGAAATAATATTTCCAGACACTTGTCAAATTAATATAGAATTTGTATTGTCTTGAGACAATGTGAACCTGCGAGCTACTTCAGTCATTTGACCTGAGGTGAGCGGAGAAGTATAGACAGACAGACATACAGACAGACAGATAGACAGACAGACAGACAGACAGACAGACAGACGGACAGCAGACAGACAGACAGACACCGACCGACTCCTAGCCACAAAGGGTCGAGTTGACCCCAGCATGAAGCCCGTACCTTGTCAAGCACAAGACGAAGTTTGAAAAAGTTCCGAGGTATGCCACTAGACTAGTTCCAGGACTAAGAGTTTCAACTGGTACTCATGAACGTTAATTTAGGGTAGTAAACATACACACATAGATGTACAATATTTAAAAACACAAACGCAAACACATGAAAAGCTCACTTCAAAACACGGTTCCTCTGATTATCAAGATATATATATTTAAAACAATTTACAGATCCTACAGATGTCCAACCATTCTTGTCCAGACCTTCGATTATTAAATTGAAAACCTTTAAGGGTGCTCACTTCTTAATTATGGATCCCCTGCCGACCACTGATACTTGACAGACGAAAATCTACGTATGCTGGATAGCACTAAAAGCAGCTCTATCACCTTCACGGGTTAAGAGCTCAATAACCTTCTGCACTATATTGTTTAACAGATCTCTAACCTTGTCCACGTAGGACAGAAGAAAATGTATATATGCTGTTTAGCATTGAATAAATGTATAGCCATGTCTGTGGTGGAAAGTCAACTGGGAAAATAAAATTGTGCCTGGTTTAGGTATTTTCCATGCCCTAGTGAGCAGACGCGTAGGTACTAAGTCCTTCGTGGCTTACGTCCCTTTAAACGCCCCTTATTCAACCCCCCCTATCCTTCCCCCTTTTACCGCTCCCACACTTTTCCCCGCCTCACTATCCTCGGGTCTTCTCCCACCTCCCCCAACACATTCGCTCCACCTCCTTCATCCTGCTGACTCCCAGCGACTTTCCTAAAGACTCGATCCTGCCTTACAGGTCCCCTATACTACCCGCCGCCTCTTTTTCTACCTCCCCAGGTCCCCCTGCACTACCCGTTGCCTCTACTCCTGCGTCCTCAGGTCCACTACCCGCTGTCTTTACTAACAAAAACAAACTGTAAATTCCATAGGGTGTGAGAGGCGAGAGCGAATAAGGATAGAAGGTGAGGGAGGGAGAGAGGGGGATGGGGAGGGGAGAGATAAAATCCAGGTGCTTAACATAGAGAGAGAAAGAGAGAGAGAGACAGAGACAGCAAATGAGAACCAGAGAGATAGAGGCAGAGACAGACCATTACTAGTTCTTGCAGCCCAGTATGGGCATCTGTGAGAGCTCTTTAGAGCAGGTGTGTCGCCTGGCAGGGAGTGGGGATACAAAGCAGGGCACTCCTTCAGACCTGAGACGGATCACGCCCGCACACAGACCAGTTGTGTCGCGTCTCTCCTTGGCTGTAAGCTGTGTATAACATGTCGCCAATATACCTGCTGACCAGCGAGTGTATAACCCCTGTCCTAAATGGGTTATCAGGGTCGAGCATTAGGTCCGTCGCCCCGTCTTTCCAGCCGTTGATCAGTTACCTGCAGTGACTTATATTTATTATTTTTTCTCGTCGGATTTGGTTTTGAAGTTGTTGATTGGGCTGATCTGAACAGTCACTCCTTGTAGCTCTTTTCTCTTGCTGGCAACTCTTACACTAAGGAAGTATTTCCTGACATTCTCTGTAAGGAGATGTGTTATAATGTACTCTCCTGAGTGCACTCATCCCTTGCATAATTCCGTTGTCTGGCTACCACCCTCGAGCATTCAGTCAATTGGTGTACAAGCTACTGAGGCTATTGGGCTCCGTCACATTTCTATTTCAAGCTATACATCGAAACTACCTTCATCACTTCACTCTTTAGCACACTCAATTAGTTCACAACTTCGGCACTGTCAAAGTTCTCTCAAGTGTGTGGTTCATTAAGTAACTTTAGTTCCCACCTGTTGGCCACTACTTCGCGTACCACCTCTTTTAAATAATTGAAAGATAATTTATAATAATAATTGATAATGAACTTCCTCTGCCTTATCAATTACCTTGATAATTGAGTATGTGGCAGATTTGTCTCTTTTAAACTTTTTCTCTGCCACTGAGGTGAGATGGATTTTATTTTTCTCTTAACAGCTACCTCAAAGCTTTGGGACTAGTCTGGCCGCGTATCTCTGGGCCTTCTCCAGCTTCGTTTTGTACTTGACAAGAAAATGGGCTCCACGCCGGTGCCGCATATTACAGCATTAACCTGACATATGTGGTGTATGTGGTCCTCAATAATTACATTTTTAGATTTTTATAGGCAGGGTTATGTGTGTGTGTGTGAGTGTGTGTGTGTGTGTGTGTGTGTGTGTGTGTGTGTGTGTGTGTGTGTGTGTGTGTGTGTGTGTGTGTGTGTGTGTGTGTGNTATTTTCAACAGTAATAAACTAATAAGCAATACAAGAGATCAGCTCGAACGCCAAAACACTACAATCTGTCTGTACTATAAACCCGTATAATACCCCATCAAAACATACTAAATAGATACAGAGAGTGTAATGAAATTAAGGTCACGAGGGAACATAATTCCAATATTCGCCAATTACCGATCGTGAAGTATTATAAAATTATATTCATTAAAAAATATGATGTTAAAATATGGTGTTAATATCCCCAATTACACGATCGTGAGGTGTAATAACCTTGATCCAAAATATGGTGTTAAAATTGGCTATTATCCACGTGCTTGCTGAATAATGACTCGACCATGGACCGGGTTAATGAAATACAAATTTAAAAAGTTAAACATCTATCTATATTATTCTGATCTTCTAGAAGATTATGGTCTGATTTCTGCCAAAGGGAAGTGTTTGTGTCTATGAAAGTGGAGTCCCATCCCTTTTCTATCCCTGATTAAGGGGACTATATTCTATATGATTATAAAGTTGGATGTTAATGTTGGTTCATAAGAGAGAGAGAGAAGGAGAAGAAGGGGGAGAGATAAGAGAGAGAGAGAAGGAGAAAAAGGGGGGGAGAGATAAGAGGAAGAGAAGAAGAAAAAGGGGGGGGGGGGAGAGAGAGATAAGAGAGAGTAAATTGTCCATTTATCAATATCAGCTGGTCATTCATTTCACTGCTGTGAAATGATCATCCATCTCCCTCACTATGAGATGCTCAGTCATCTCCCTCACTATAAGATGCTCAGTCATCTCCCTCACTATAAGATGCTCAGTCATCTCCCTCAGTATGAGATGCTTAGTCATCTCCCTCATATGAGATGCTCAGTCATCTCCCTCACTATAAGATGCTCAGTCATCTCCCTCAGTATGAGATGCTCAGTCATCTCCCTCAGTATGAGATGCTCAGTCATCTCCCTCACTATGAGATGCTCAGTCATCTCCCTCACTATGAGATGCTCATCATCTCCCATGAGATAACCATCTCGCTCCGCATCAGAATACTAATTTAACACATCAAAATGGCACAAGCTGTATTTTCCTAATTGCTTGCATGATACTATCCTCTTTTCCTTCAACAAAATATGAACGAAGGGTTCTTCAGCTAGCATTTTAAGTTCAATTACCTTGGTTGTTTTTCCAAGATTTCCAATGTTCCATGAACAAATATCTCATTTTGTTTTTAGAACAGGCTCAACGCTTCTCTATTCATATCTGGCTTCTGAAATAAGTACGTTTATTACATATTATTTTAATAGATAATATTTGTATACTTGAGTAGCAGGCACGTTCCTTTAAACATATTTGTTTATATATGACAGCATTGCTGGCGTTGTTGATCTTATAATGTAAGCTTTCTATTTTGGTCTATTTCCTTAGTGTCAATATTAAGAAGAGCAATCAAGTTACCAAAATTCATGGCAAAGGAAGTCGAGTAATTATTGAAGGATTTAGTATCTAAAATGTTTTGCTCACCTCTGGAACACGTTTAAGTAAAGAATGAATATATGATGTACAATTTTGGTACATCATGTATTGAACATCATCATGTATTGAACATCATCATGTATTGAACATCTTTTTGTATTGAATATCATCTTGTATTGAACATCATCTTGTATTGAACATCATCTTATATTGATGTTTTGGGGGTTTCCAGTGCCTTGGGTGTTGGGAGTCCGTTGCTTGAGCACTCACTGAATGCATTCAGTGACGCACCTCAACCTTACTCAAGATGCTTTAGCACACCATCACTAGCACAACTGTTACTACCAATAAGAACAGAGATTTCACAACCAGAAATAATAACAATAATTGCTTGATCACTACTACTGCTAGCAACCACACAAACGGCCTCGATGCCAACATTTCCAGTACCGCACCCATACACACAACAACAACAGACTTACGAATACAGTACTAATAAAATAAAGCCTAATATCAACAATGACCACCAATATCATCAACAGCATCACTTTCACCACCACAATCAACCCCCTCCCACAAGCAACAGCAACAATTACCCACACAAACATCAACAACTCTCCCATCATAACCACAGACGTCACCACCACAGACGTCACCACCAGCTTCCACATCAGAAGCACAAGGGAAGTCCAGTTTGGCAGGTCCTACCTGGAACAGGCATTTCGTGGAGCTGTTGACGTGCCTATGGGTCGACTCACCTGCACTTCCCTCAGGCGTGCTTAATGCTCTCACGCTGCTTCTACAAGGTGGAGCGATCAACTTCAGCAGTACGGTAGTAATTGGGTACCGTATAGACAGCTCGACACGATAGGAAGGGATTATCCTGAACTGCAAGGACGTATCTAGTTCGGTATTTAGGGATGATCAATTACCTCAGAAATTGTCGTTGACATTACACCTCACTGGTGTTGGTAAATGATTGGATGAAGTGTTTTAAATGGCTATGTTAGTTCATTGTTAAAGTGCTACGTCTGAGGCTGATAATTGTCTATGAAGTGTTCCGTCTTGTGTTGTAATTAAGGTCTCTAGGAGGAGGGTATACCGACCGTTCTTACACCCAGTTTATCATCCTTGAAGCGTATTTAGGCGGTTCTGAATGTCATTTGTCCCTCTGTATAGAACGTCATTTCTAAACATCGTGATGCAGTCTTGTCGTACTAACTGATCGTGTCTGTCATGTTGCATATTCGAAGGTTGCTTTCGATGTGACAGTGCTATTGTTTTTTACAGGGAGATGCAAATTAACGAGAGTTTGATTATTAGCATCTGGAAACCTGCTTTGTTTGCTATATATCTTCTGATGTTTCATTGAGGATTCGATATTGTTTATAGTTAAATGCTAATTTCTTTGAATATCATTAACATCTTCATTGACAAAATTATTGTACTTGTCTTCCTAATCAGAGTAATTTAATTAAGTCTTATTGCAGTGAGGATGCTGCTTATATTCATTAACGCAGAACAGATCATACATTATACATAAGGTCCAAATTGTAGTGTTAAACACGCATTTCACGAGGATATAGTCTACTACTTCATATATTTACATGTACATGTACATATCAATGAATTTGAAAATGCAACTTTCAGTTGTTCACTGCCATACAAGACATTGATGGATTCTAAATAAATGCAGAAATAAACTTTTTTCCTTCTCATTTTCCCGTTTTTCCTTCGTATGGATAAGCAAATTCGGGATATATTGTTAGGATTTCTTCCAATATACCCTATTCAACGAAATGGTTACAGTGTTGATTGTACAACAGGCCAGGAGGTCCACAATCTTTTACAGTTTCACATTCAACAATATAATATTCTAGTGAATGCATTAAAGGTTTGTCACAGAGTTTACAAGCTGAATATTCTGGTAGTGGTTCAGCCTCACTAACCTGCCAGATGTGCCTATAACCAAAGCAATTCGTTCAGCGACTACATCACATTGTCTGGTCCGGCTACTGTGCTTACCGTACCTGTTATTACAAAAGTTATCATGGCTTTTAACACTGCAGCTTCCATGTATTTGGAGATTTCTTAATTCTTTTAACTCTGAAGTATTAGTTTTAATTTGCATGTTTTTAATAATTGCATTAGATAGTCCAAAGTCACAGTCTATATTTTCTTTCTTGCGAGTCTCATCACCCAATCTATCTACACAGTCATGATTTCCAACGCCAACATGGGTTGGAACGAACACAACGTTTACACAAAAGTTATTATCAATGGCAAAAATCGCATTCCATTAATATTACAAGCTTCTTCAGACATTAATGGTGATGGGTAATTTGAAAACTACGGAACGCATTTGAATCACAAACAGCCACTCCACCCCCATTGAGTTTAAGGTACTCAGTGACTAGATAAATGCCCAGTAGCTCAATTTGTGTAGTGATAAATACCCAGTCGTTCAGTCTCCGCATTCTAAACGTGATCATTGTATTGACTTTATATATTGCACATGCACAACTTTTTCTATCTGTGCTCAGTTACAGTCAGTAAAGGAATATAATTAAGAACCATTAATAAAGGAATATAATTAATTTTTTTCAGTTTTTGAAGATGACTGTCAATAGCTTCCAGTGTTATGCATCTCATAGCTTCAGTATTATTGGTTACTTTGAGCTGATAGGTGTATAATGTATAGAGACCTGCACATCTATAAGGGTGGAATATAGTTAACAATCTTATAAGGATTACGAGACGCATTCAGTTTCATAAGATTATTACCACAAAACACTGAGCCATACACTGTAGGGAGTTTTTGTGGAGGATTGAATGAACAGTCAGAGTGGTTCAGAATGGATCTCAGTTTAATTGTGAATAGTGTTCGGGGGCACCATTTTTTTTTTATTTTGGTATAAACATATTAAGTAGAACAATTCTCTGATAACTAGAGGGTAATCTTACTTCCTGTTCTGGTACAACCCAGGATGATGCGCATAACATCATTTGTATCACGTCTTGGCCTAGTAATTGTTCAGGAGAAAAATTAACAAGCTGTAAGTCATAACAATCAACTACAGACCGAATGAAGGCAAAATGAATGTTCCGAGAATATTTCATGTTGATGCCAAATCCTTTGGCCACACTTTTGACAGATGAAAGTCAAGAAGATTTTACGAAAGTTGCTGATAAGATTTGTATCACTGACCTCGATTCCAAGATATGCATAAACTCACACGTCTTCTTGGGAGACTCCATTAATAGTATAATTGTAATAGTGAAGAGAATGGGGGAATACGAGCCCTTTTTTTATCAACAGAGATGATAAGACCACATTCTACTATTTTCATGAAAAATGAACGAGTAATGCTTTTAGGATAGTTTTTCAGTGTATCACTATGCAATTATCATCAGCATAACATGTAACAGTTTCCGCAGATTGTACCGGCATGTCATGGAAAAGTTTGTGCATAAGTACGGTAAAGAGAACAGGACTTAATACACCACCTTGAGGTAAGCCTGGTTCATATGTAGCTGTTCTTGGATTTTTAACTTCTTTAAATAGGACACTAGCACGCCTGTTGGATAGGATAGTCATCATATCCAGCTCAGAAGATTACCTTTGATACCAAATTTCAGCAAGTTGTTCTAATATTATTTCACCGTTGGCTACATCGAAGGTCAATAAAGGATACTTGTACCCTATCCTGAGGGTAAGGTACACAATATTCTGTAAAACATGTGTGTACTACACTTATGTATAAACCTGTATAGATTACAGGCTAATTTATATTTGAGTTGAAACATGAGACAATTGAGAACAATTCTGTCCAAGACTTTACACATGCAAGATGTAAGTGAAATGCGTCTGAATTTTGGAGAGTTAGGTTTAGGAATTGGTACTATGAAACTTTGCCTCCATTTCCTTGTCAAGATGTGGTCTATGTTTGTGTTTTCGCAAATTAATTTGTCCATCGGTTTCTCCTGTTGCCATTAAATTTACGTTATTTCACTCGCTTATTAATTTACTCTTTGCGTTTTTCCCACGGCATGTCCTGCATCAATTAATTGGTTATTCTAAATTAATACATTTGACAGTTGTAGAGCCCTTTTAAAGTTAAAGTTAGAGCCCATATAAAGTTGTGAGGGTACCACCTCTGGTGCAAGTGTAGGGACCCATAGCCTCGGAGAAGAAAATAAAGAGTACTCAGAGAAGACCTTGTGGATCCTCACTGAACACTTTGATATTTTCTTCTTCTACCACCCCTATTCTTTTGGTATGTGTGTATATTTATCTAACTTTATTTGAAAATGTCATTACACAAAAAAGTTACAATATTGATTACATGCAGGGTACAAGGCTGCTTGTCACAAGTTGAATAGCTCCTCCAGCTCCTCAGATGGCGGGCAGGAACCATGGATGCAGTGAGCATTTCCTCTCTGGATTGCCACACTAAGGCGCTGAAAAAGAAAACTGGCAGCTCTGGGGTCTCTAGTTGTTTCGATTAGCTTAGACCCCAACTCCTTCCAGAAGCTAACAGCACTTTTACCCCAGGCACCAAGTGTCTCTGAGGCAATGGGGACAAAATTGTAGTGGTGCTCAAGGTCTCTGTATTTACGTGACTTGGCCGCTTCCCATTCCCTCTCAGTTGTACACCCATCGCCTCTTCCCTTGCCCATCCCCATCAAATCTATACCCATCACCTCTTCCCTTACCCATTTTGTATCCACCTCCTCCACACCCACCAAAATATTACAAAAGGTTACAGTTGTCCCACGACCTTGTATCAGGTGTACACAGCTCCCCCTCCCCCCCCACAAGGAAATAGATCTGGGATGAAATCACCTGTACTTACCTCTCGTGCCTTGACACAGCTGCGCCCTCTGGCCTTTGCTGTGCCGTGAGACTGCAAGCAGGCGAGGTCACTGTAGAAGGGAGTGAGGAAGGAAGGAAGGAAGAGAGCGAAGTGGAGAAGGAAGATAAAATATAGATATGAGAGAGAGAGAGAGAGAGAGAGAGAGAGAGAGAGAGAGAGAGAGAGAGAGAGAGAGAGAGAGAGAGAGAATCTAGTGGAAAGAGGTGGGGGAGAGCTAGGGGTTAGAACTCAGGGTTGTGGGGTAGAGGGGCCAAAGGCCGGGTAGAAGAACGAGGCAGGGGGAACTGTTTGTAATAGCCGACCCCGGTGTTTACCCTGGGAGTAAATGCCCAGGGAATGTGGTTAGCAGGATGGAGAGACCAACCAGCCTGAAGCAAGTAGCCGGGCGTGTTTGTGTGTGGTTTTGGGGGAGGGAATAGTCACCTAGATGTGCTTGAAGGGGTCGAGCTGGTGCTCTGTATAGCCGCCCCACATTTTCATCCATCAGCAGCAGTTCAATGCATAATGTGTGTGTTCTCACCTATTTGTGCTTGCGGGGGTTGAGATCTGGCTCTTTGGTCCCGCCTCTCAACGTCAATCAACAGGTGTACAGGTTCCTGAGCCTATTGGGCTCTATCATATCTACATATGAAACTGTGTATGGAGTCAGCCTCCACCACATCACTTCCTAATGCGACACTGAAAAAGTTCTTTCTAATATCTCTGTGGCTCATTTGGCACTCAGTTTCCACCTGTGTCCCCTAGTGCGTGTGCATCTTGTGTTAAATAACCTGTCTTTATCTACCCTATCAATTCCTTTGAGAATCTTGAATGTGGTGATCATGTCCTCCCTAACTCATCTGTTTTCCAGCAGCAACGTGAGGTTTAATTCCCGTAGTCTCTCCTCGTAGCTCATACCTCTCAGCTCAGTACTAGTCTGGTGGCAAACCTTTGAACCTTTTCCAGTTTAGTCTTATCCTTGATATTAGTATATTTTTTATATGACCGAAAAAGTGAGATTAATAATTCTAACACGAATGTTCTCAATATTTCTTGTTTCTTTTTACTAACGATGGTAACTGAAAAATCAATTCTTCAAAATTCATTTTTATTTCTAGTCTGACACGACGTTTGAACGCGTTTCGTAATAACTTATTACATATTCAAAGACTTTAGTTTACATACACAACTGTAACCTGAAAACACTAAACAGAGTCTTACTTGTACTAACACTAAACAGCTTATCTGTCTTACTTGTACTCGCATTTGGGTGAGGTGATATGGTGCAACAGTTTTGGATGAGGTGAACAAACTTGTGACAAATACAAGACAGAACACGAAACAATGACTATTAGTTGGATATGAGAGCATAACAATGGAAGTAACTGCAGAGGGCCTATTGGCCCATACTTCCTCTTGATGCTTCTATATTGGTTCGGGTCTTGAAGTGGGTAGAATATAGTTGTGCATTAATTGGCTGTTGATTGCTGGTGTTGACTTTTTGATGTGTAGTGCCTCGCAGATGTCAAGTCGCCTGCTATCGCTGTACCTATCGATGATTTCTGTGTTGTTTGTTAAGACTTCTCTGGTGATGGTCTCGTTGTGAGAGGTGATTATGTGTTCCTTTATGGAGCCCTGTTGCTTATGCATTGTTAATCGCCTGGAAAGAGACGTTGTTGTCTTGCCTATATACTGAGTTCTTTGGGGTTTACAGTCCCCAAGTGGGCATTTGAATGCATAGACGACGTTGGTCTCTTTCAAGGCATTCTGTTTTGTGTCTGGAGAGTTTTTCATGAGTAGTTTGGTGGTTTTTTTGGTTTTATAGTAAATCGTCAACTGTATTTTCTGATTTTTGTTTGTAGGAATAACGTTCCTATCAACAATATCGTTCAGGACACTTTCCTCCGTTTTATGAGCTGTGGAAAAGAAGTTCCTGTAAAATAGTCTAATAGGGGATACCTGTGTTGTGTTAGTTCACTCTTCAGAGGTTGCATGGCGTTTTACCTTTCTTCTTATGATGTCTTCAACAAAACCATTAGAGAAGCCGTTGTTGACTAGGACCTGCCTTACCCTACAGAGTTCTTCATCGACTTGCTTCCATCCTGAGCTGTGGCTGAGAGCACGGTCGACGTAAGCATTGACAACATTCCTCTTGTACCTGTCTGCTCAGTCACTATTGGCACTGAGGCACTTTCCTATGTTTGTTTCCTTAGTGTAGACTACAGTGTGGAAGCCTCCGTCCCTATCTAATCCTTGATTAGATATGGACACCATGCTGGGGCTGCACACTCCAGGATTGGCCTGACATATGTGGTATACAAAGTTCTGAATGATTCCTTACACAAGTTTCTAAATGCCGTTCTTATGTTGGCCAGCCTGGCATATGCCGCTGATGTTAACCTCTTGATATGAGCTGCAGGGGATAGGCCTGGTGTGATATCAAATCCCAAGTTTTCTCTCTCTCTGACACTTGAAGAATTTCATGTCCTAAATGATACCTTGTATCTGACCTCCTGCTCCTTAAACCTATCTTCATTACACTACATTTGCTTGGGTTAAACTCTAACATCATTTGTTCGACCATTCTTTCAGTTTGTCTAGGTCTTCTAGAAGCCTCAAGCTGTCCTCTTCTGTCTTAATCCTTCACATAATTTTGGCGTCGTCAGCAAACACTGAGAGAAATGAGTCTATTCTCTCCGGGAGATCATTTACGCATATCAGAAACAGTATAGTACCGAGTACAGAGCTTTTGTGGGACTCTACTTGTGACTTCACGCCAATCTGAGGTCTCACCCCTCTTTGCTTCCTATTGCTTAGGTACTCCCTTATCCACTGGAGCACCTTACCAGCTACACCTGCCTGTCTCTCCAACTTATGTACCAGCCTCTTATGGGGTATTGTGTCAAAGGCTTTCCGACAATCCAAGAAAATGCAGTCCGCTCAGCCTTCTCTTTCTTGTTTAATCTTTGTCACTTGGTCGTAGAATTCTATTTCAGTCAGACAAGATTTACCCTCCCTGAACCCATGTTGGCGATTTGTCACGAAGTTCCTTCTCTCCGGATGTGTTACTAGTTTTTTTCTCACGATTTTCTCCATCACCTTGCATGGTATACAAGTCAAGGACACTGGCCTGTAGTTCAGTGCCTCTTGTCTGTCACCCTTTTGATTGTTCAATAAACCCCTGAACTATATATTTAACACATCTCTAATCTTGTCCATGGAGGACAGAAGAAAATGTATATATGCTAGTTAGCATTGTAAATGTGTGGCCACGCCTATGGTAGAAAAAAAACTTTTTGTATATTGGGACCACTTTCGCCGTCTTCCATATTTCTGGTAGGTCTCCTGTCTCCAGTGACCTACTATACACTATGGAGAGTGGCAAGCAAAGTGCCTCTGCACACTCTTTCAGTACCAATGGCGAGATCCTGTTTGGACCAACAGCCTTTCTCACATCCAGATCCAACAGGTGTCTTTTGACCTCATCTCTCGTAATTTCGAACCCTTCCAAGGCCGGCTGGTTTACTTCCCCCTCTCCTAGCGCAGTGACCTCACCTTGTTCTATTGTGAAGACCTCCTGGAACCTCTTGTTGAGTCCTTCACACACCTCTTTGTCGTTCTCTGTATACCTGTCCTCTCCTGTTCTAAGTTTCATTACCAGTTCTTTCCCTGTTGTTTTCTTCCTGATGTGACTGTGACCTCTAAACACAGGGGTCGGTGTGTGTGTGTGTGTCCTCGGGTGTGGACACCACGCAGCAATACTTATTTACTATACTTAGCCGGTAGCTGAGCGGATAGAACACTGGACGCGTGATCCTGTGGTCCCGGGTTCGATCCCGGGTGCCGGCAAGAAACAACGGGCAGAGTTTCTTTCACCCTGATGCCCCTGTTACCTAGCAGTAAATAGGTACCTGGGAGTTCGTCAGCTGTCAGGGGCTGCTTCCTGGGGGGTGGAGGCCTTTTCGAGGACCGGGCCGCGGGGACACTAATATCCGAAATCATCTCAAGATAACCTCAAGATACTACTGCCATCCGGCGGTGGCGTTTCAGCTCTTGACTCTTACATTTCAAAGTGATTTACAGGTTCATGAACCTATTCAGCTTTGTCACATCTACATTTAGCGCTATATACATATCCGGCTCCACCACTGTGTATAGAGTCTGACTCCACCACCTGTGTTTAGAGTCTGGCCCCACCCCTTNTCCAACTAAACATTGTTTTTTTTGTGTATTGAGTTACCACCATGACATCATAGCTATTCTCTGCCACTGAGGAAATTGCTCCAATACCCGTTGCCATCTGCAGTACACTCACGTCCTCCCCGATGGCTCTTAGTTCCATAAAAATGAAAGATACGAAAAAAAAGGAGACTAAACAATGGTACTTGAAGAAGAAAAATGGGGTGACATCAGCAACGGGCTTACTCAGGGGGAACCGGACAGAGAAGCCAATCCTGGTCATATGTTTGTGGCAGTGATTCAAGCGACCTTCCCTGGGGGCACCCGCTCTCCCATGGTCACCTGGGTGCTCCTACTGGGTGACTGGGTGTTAGGGAACCTCACCTGTATACCCACCCCCTTTATCCCTGCTCGTCTTCCTCCTCCTCCGCCTTCCATGCCTCTCCTACTTACTTCCCTCTCTGGGGCATGGGAGAGAGGAGAGGAAAGGGAAGGGGGAGTGTAGTGTCCGCATGTGGTCTCGAAGGAAACACTTGTGTGTAGTAAATTTAAGTATGTGTGTGTGTACTTTTGTTTCTATTACTGTCTGCAGGACTACCTATTTATTTATTTATATATATACAGTATATATATATATATATATATATATATATATATATATATATATATATATATATATATATATATATATATATATATATATATATATATATATATATATATACAAAAAGTTACTTTGGGTTTATGGGAGTACATAGCATGATGTGTTAACATTCTTGTAAAGCCACTAGTAAGCACAGCGTTTCGGGCATCTCAGGATTTAGGTTAGAGGTTCGTACTTGTATTTGTGTGTTTGTGACTGTACCATCACTATCACCACCTCTCTACCATTACACTACCACCACCCTTCTACCACAATCTCGTCTACCCATTGTGACTCTCCAACACTACTAACCATCCTTCACCCCCGCTCCAGCACCATCTCTAGCACCACAGTCACACAGTCACAATACTATTGCACTATCACCACACCACCATCACTTCAGAACAGCCTTCAGGAACCTGTGTAAAGGAATCATTCAGAATCTTGTACACCGCATATGTAAGACCAATCCTGGAGTATGCGGCCCCAGCATGGAGCCCGTACCTTCTCAAGCACAAGACGAAGCTTGAAAAAGTTCAGAGGTATGCCACTAGGCTAGTCCCAGAACTAAGAGGCATGAGTTACGAGGAAAGGCTGCCAGAAATGCATCTCACAAGACAAGAGAGCTTGGGGATACATGATCACGACCTTCAAAATTCTCAGAGGATTTGACAGGATAGATAAAAATAAACTGTTTAATACGGGTGGTACGAGAACAGTGGGGGACACAGGTGGAAAATGAGTACCCAAATGAGCCACAGGGACGTTAGAAAGAACTTTTTCACTGTCAGAGCAGTTAACAAGAGGAATGAATTACGCAGTGATGTGGTGGTAATCTTGAGATGATTTCGGGCCTTAGCGTCCCCGTGGCCCGGTCCTCGACCAGGCCTCCTTTTTGTTACACCCTTCTCCCCCCCCCCCGCCAAGAAGCAGTCCGTAACAGCTGTCTAACTCCCAGGTACTTATTTTTACTGCTATGAAGGCAGACGCCATACACAGTTTCAAATGTAGATATGATAGAGCCCAGTAGTCTCAGGAATCTGTACAACAGTTGATTGACAGTTGAGAGGCGGGACTAAAGAGCCAGAGCTCAACCCCCGCAAGCAAAACTAGGTGAGTACAACTTGGTGAGTACACAACGCCACACAGTAACAAGCAAATCAAGTGTGTTTGCTTGCATGTTTGTGTTACTGTCCGTGCGTATTCACCTATTTGTATTCATCTGAGCTTGCGGGATCGAACTTTTTGCTCTTGGACTCCGCTTTTCAACCGCCGGTTATCTAAAGTAATGACTCTTGACCAATTATATCTATGATTTCTACTAGACTAGTTATTGATCACATCAAGGCTGCAACCCACAAGAGCTGTCTAGCGCCCAGGTACCTATTTACTGCTAGGTGAACAGAGGCATTTGATGAAAGAAACTCTGCATACTTGTTTCTGCCTCGAGAATCGAATAATGGCCCTTAGAGCTATAACGTCAGAACGCTGTCCACTCGGCTGTGTGTGAGTGAGAGAAACAGAGAGAGAGAGAGAGAGAGAGAGAGAGAGAGAGAGAGAGAGAGAGAGAGAGAGAGAGAGAGAGAGAGAGCTACGTCATACCTTTCCGTCCTCTTCAGCTTGATCTTGTGGCTGGTGAACAAATCGGATATCGGTCTGAAACATGTATAACATGTTCCAAGAACACAGGCAGCTCGGGTTTTCCCACCCACATTAGTGATTTTAAATCATCCTGAGAATTGATGAGGTACGCGGCTGGCAGTTTCAAGGGCCAAGTGATGTTTGTTTACGTGTTGTTCTTAGCACCGGGAAAAAACACACATTCCTTTCCGGGAGGTAAATCATCGAGATAAAGATCCTTTGCTCTGAGCGTTCCTCTTATCCTTGATAATTTTTATCTTGTTGTCGGACCAACGTGTAGACGAGAACAGTATTGATAAGATATCGATTGGGGATCTCATTTTTCACTTTGGTTAAACAGGAAGAATAAGTTGAGAATGAACAAATCAAGAATGAATGATCAAGAATAAGTTGAGAATGAACAGGATCCGTTGGTAAATCAAGATGATTTCCCTGGTTGCAATTCTTATACCATGTATAAGTCAGTCGATTAAGGCAGTGTCTGGGATGCTCTCAGGCGTAGGTTCGAATCCTCGTCACGGCCCTTGTGGATTTGTTCACTAAGTGTAGGTTGTAACCAACTACGGCAAGTTGTGATACGTAGCTTTTGTTGTCTGGTTGTTGTTGTTGTATATGGACTAGGTGGTGGTGGTGCTATAGGTAGGGTAGGGGAAGTATGGGTTGATTTGTCAAGTTTAGTCCAAAGTATTGGAGGGAAGTGGCTTGCACAACTTCTTTATTTTTAAGCATTCTAAATGCTGTCTGCCCGTAACGGGTATGAGTGTTTTCTTATATTTATCCGACTCATTTGTGTTTCTAGCTTCCATTTATGTGTTCTTGTCCTTCTTTTTCTCATTTTAAAGACGCTTTTTGTGTCCACCTTGACACGGGGTCCCCCCAGTATCTTATATGTTGTGATCATATTCATTCTGTTTTTTCTCTTTTCTAGGGTAATGAGACCTAGTTCCTTTAACCTGTACTCGTAGCTAAACTTTCTTAGTTTTGGCACTAATCTTGTTACAATCCTCTGAACTTTGTTAATGTGAGTTTATGCTTTTTAATGTGTGGATTCCAGCCCCGTGCTGAACATTTCATCGTAGGTATATTATTCACTGTAGGAATATTTCACTGTAACATAGGCTGTGTAGATAGCACTGGAAGAGTCCTGATATGTTCCAATTCTTGACACAGTCCCATGCGCTGCTGATGTTGCTCTATTTATATGTGCCTCTGGTACACACAGAAATCACAGTAGCGTGATGCATCAAATGAACAAATCCACAAGGGTTGAACCTTCATCACGGCCATTGTGGATTTGTGCCTCGGGTGTTAGTGCTGGAATAATATCTACTCCCATATTTTTTTCTCTTTCCGATTCCTGTAGCTGCCTTCCCCTTATGGTGAAGATACCTTCTGGTCTCTTTTCGCCCTTGCACATCGTCATTGCCTTGCATTTGCTGGTTTGAATTCTAGCAGCCATTAACTTACCCACTCCTAGAATTTGTCAAGGTCATCCTGTAAATTGCAACAACCATTGGTTTTTACAATTTTCACTAATCTTTGCGTCGTCTGAAAAACAATTGACATGTACGAACTCACTTCCTCGTGTAGGTCATTCGCATAAATTAAGAACAGTAGTGGTGCTACGATTGAGCTTTGGAGGGACCCATGTTATCACTTTTCTCCAGTTCGATACCTCTTCCTTGACCGTGACTGTTTTCTGTTCTTCAGGTGTTCCTTTACACAGTTTCCAGTTATTCTATCTTGCTTCTCCATCTTGTATGGCAGACTGTCACCATCAACAGTATCAAGTATTTTTGATAACCTAGGGAAATATAGTTCACCCAGCGTTTTTGGCCCTATCTTGTTTCAGTAACTGTCACAGAAATCGATCAAGTTTGTCAGGCATTACTTTCTCCTTCCAAATCCATGGTGTGATGTGTGGTGGTGGTTGTAGTGGTGGTGACGGTGGTGGTGGTGGTGGTGATTGTAGTGTTGTTGTAGTGGTTGTGCGGTGGTGGTGGTGGTGGTTGTGCGGTGGTGGTGGTGGTGGTGGTTGTGCGGTGGTGGTGGTGGTGGTGGTGGTGGTGATTGCGGCGGTGATATCATGTTGTGGCGACTCTGGGGTCAAGGAGTCCTACAAGGGGTCCAAGAGAGACAGGACCAGAAGCAACAGAAGACGCTCCTCCATGACCTCCACCACACCCCCCTCTCACCCTTCCAGGGTCACTTACAGAGTCTCCTCCCTGACCTTCACCACACCCTCCCACAACCCCCCTGGGCCACTTACTTACTCGCCTGCCCCATGGAAGATCACCCTTTCCCAAGTTACTATCCCTTTCTTCCCTCACATAAGATTAGTAAAGAACAACCCATGCTTCGACAAGAAGCAAAGTACAATGCCTTAAGCCAAACTGATCAACGAGCGCTCTTTATCCCAAAGGATTTACATTGATGGTGCAGTTCTATGGTTCAGCTGGAAGTGCAGTTGTCGTGAGAGCGGAAGATGGCCCCTACGCTCATGAGTGTGTAGCGTGTATAACTCGCCCTCCACTCTTCACACGGATTTGTTTGGCATAATCCTTGCACACGAACGAGTATATGAATCCAAGGTTGACACGTTAATTGTGTCTCCTAGTCATCCTTAACTGCACTTGGTGCCCCAAGGCACAAACGTGATGTGTTTGTGTCTGAAGCTAGGCACAGATATAATGAAATAATTAGTGATGGCGAGATTGTCTCCTGTGGAATCCTTCCCCTATAGATCTCCTCGAATATAATCACCTGTTTGTGCTTGCGGGGGTTGAGCTCTGGCTCTTTCGGTCCGCCTCTCAACTGTCAATCAACTTTTTTTTCTTCCACACACACACACACACACACACACACACACACACACACACACACACACACACACACACACACACACACACACACACACACACACACACACACACACACACACACACACACCACACACACACACACACACACACACACATACACACACACCTCCAGGAATCAGCCCGTAACAGCTGTCTAAATCCAGGTACTTATTTACTGCTAGGTAACAGGGGTATCAGGTAAAAAAACTCAGCCCATATATTTCCGCCGGCGCTGGGAATCAAACCCTAGTTCACAGCACTACTTATCCAGCGTGCTGTCCACTCAACCACCAGGCACCATATGTATGATCGAACTGATAAGTTAGCCAAACTTTTGCACGTAAAGACTGATAATTACTATCTTGGACTGCCTTTGAGCAGCCTAAGGGGCAGCAATATTTCAGGAACAGCAACAAAATCTAGTAGATTTGAGGCAAAGTGAAAGTCACACCAGTTACTCCACCTATCATCATTCTATTATGCAGGAAGAACTGCACATCAATGGTTCAACCTGATAATCAAATGTGTTCAAGAAATGTTTAAGAACTTCATTCATAATGGTGTAACTAACAGGAATTCTAGCCAAGTATCCAAAGCTTGCTTACTGTAGGTAATGTATCTGCTGCCTACTTGGTTAGGTGTGGAGCAGACGTTTACCATTCCATAGGTGCCTTTAAACATATTCCATTATCTACCAACCCCTTATCTATTTCTTTATCTTCTCTTCCTTAGGTGCCCTAATTTTTTTTTTATCATGGGTTATCAACTGTACCTTTATACTGCCTCTATTCCTCTTTCCAAAAGTACCTTTCACTCGGCTGCCTCTATTACTGTTCCATTATGTTCCCTCTCTCGACCATTCCTCTTGAACACACTGTTCTGTCCATCAGTACTTCCATTCTTCTCTCTATCACTCTTGCTTAACTTTTCATTACATCTGTCTCTCTCTTCAGTCTTCTTCTCCTCTACACACTCTCACTCCATATCTTACTTTACCCGACAGTTGCGTCTCCTCCACAGTCTCGAGCACAATCTCGACCAGTCTCGATCATAGTCTCGACCACAGTCTCGACCACAGACTCGACCACAGTCTCGACCCCATCCTCCACCACGTTCTCCTCTCCCTTCCCCTCCCATTTGTTAATACACATCACGTGAGCAGACCAAGGCTTTTAGAGCATCAGTTTAGATTATTGCCTCTAATAGGGGCTAGTGAGAGCGTGATCACGGTGCCAGCCGAATTACCTCCCGGGCGAGGCACACGAGGGGCCGCGGGTAATGACAGGTGAGGGAGCTCAGCTCTTGGCCTGGGGTCAGGCTGTGTCCACACACACACACACACACACACACACACCACACACACACACACACACACACACACACACACACACCACACACACACACATACACACACACACACTCTGGATGTTTGGCCATGGATCAGTGCGTCACACCAACACTGAATACATGTCTTTAATAACTGCTAAATTTCACTGAGTAAGAGACACATTTCAGTGCATCAAGAGTTTTTCAGAGTATATTGAGGAGAAAACTGAATGCAGCATAGAAATAAAAATCGGGAAACGTTAGAGCAAAAAAACATTTATGAAAATAATAAAAACAATGAGAGCTTTTGTCGTATGGATTTCAGAAAATCCATAAATATTTCTCCAAATATGGAGTCATTTAAAAATCATTTGTACTCTATTGTTACGCTCATCCTTATCTAAGAGTCCTGCCCCTTTACTTTTATCCGGCCTAGTAATAAAGTATAGATCAGTATGATTTTAATCTTTTAGCGGCACCGTATATGTTCTTATCCCACATATAGCAACATGTTTCATTGTTCATTATATAAAAGACGTTAACGAACCCGATGATTATTGTAAAATATTCTGTGTATATTGTCCAACCAATACCCTCCACTCCGAGACAATATTGACCATCATTGACGTTAATAAGTCTGATTTGTACATCTGACAAATAACTGATAGGATGACTCCTTTTATAACGGTGTAATAAACAGTCTTTTTATTACATGCAGGTGTATTATTTTGGTGATCGGATACCTTTTTTTCTTTTACCAGACTTCTGATGATGTTAGATTCAGTGTTTCCGAAGTGTCGAGACATAAATAAAATAGCATTTTATAATGATTTATACCTGCGCCGCGTTCTTCATTTTCCTTTTTCATACACGATGCGGCTCGTCCTTATAAACAATGGCCCGTCCTCGTAAATAATGGCCCGACCTCGTAAATAATGGCCCGTCCTCGTTAATAATGGCCCGTCCTCGTAAAAAATGGCCCGCCCTCATAAACAATGGCCCGTCCTCGTAAAAAATGGCCCGTCCTCATAAACAATGGCCCGTCCTCGTAAAAAATGGCCCGTGCTCGTAAACAATGGCCCGTCCTCGTAAAAAATGGCGTCCTCATAAACAATGGCCCGTTCTCGTAAAAAATGGCCCGTCCTCATAAACAATGGCCCGTCCTCTTAAAAAATGGCCATTCCATTTATATAAGTACAGTTCTGACACTGAATATACTCCTGACAAATATGTGATTATTTTTTTCTGTAGTTTCCATCTATGTTCTCTTTTTCTGTTGATTTTCACACTGAGCATTGCTTATTTGTCTACTTTGTCAATTTATTTTAGAATCTTACGTGATGTTATTATGTCCCTTTATTCTTTTCTCCTGAGCAGTGATGATTAGTTTCATCAAACTTTCCTCTTAGCTCAATCCTCTCAGCTCAGGAATGAGTCAAGTTGTGTATATTTGGGCCTTGTCTGGTTGTGTTCTTTTTCGTGTTGTTTTAATGCCTTGACTGCATCTTCAAGAGTTTGTCTCACGTACGTTGTGTGTGTGTGTGTGGGAAAAGGGGTGCGTATAAGTGTATAACTATCATAAATAAATGGGTATATATGCACGATTGGGTGCATGTGGGTGAGCATGAGGTCTCACCTGCCTTTTCGAACTCTTCTATCTTTTTCTTATGACTTGAAACTAAATTCATTTACTATTTCCTCATAACTCATACCTCTCGGTTCTGGTACTAATCATGTGGCACTTCCTTGGACTTTCTCCAACTTCATTTGCTGTTTAACGAGACAAAGATGCCAATTTAGCTCCGCATATTTTAAAATTGACATATGCGGTATGCAGGGTATAAAACACTCAATATTCAACTTTCTAAAGGCAGCTACCATGCTGGACAACCCTTCCTATGTAACTGACAATATCCAATTTATTTTACCCTCGGGAGATATGATCGATGTGATATCATCCCTGGTCCTTTTTTTTCTCTGTCCTATTTCACGAGAATGTCTTCTGCCATATGTCAGGCCTACTATTTCCATCATCCAGATTCATTAATTTGCCTTTTCTTGAGTTAAACTCTAGTAACCACTTCTTCGACCAATTATTGCGATTGTTCAGGATATCTTGTAGTTTCTTGCAGTCACCCGTCGTTTGTATCTTCATAATTTTTGCGTTGTGAGCAAACAATGAGAGGAAATGGATTATTCCTTCCAGATCACTTTCATAGATCAGGAAAATATTCATGTTCTAGCACTGACCCTTGTGTGGCTCCATGTGAAACATCTCACCAGTTTGATGTCTCTGGTGTGTGTATATGTGTGTGTGTGTGTGTGTGTGTGTGTGTGTGTGTGTNAACCATCACACAGGATCGATAGTCATACAGAGGCATGTGATAAGCAGTCTGCACTGGCAGATTCCGGGTGCATTATGAAGATATCATCAACACAAGAGTGAATAAGGCAGCAGTGGTACTAAAAGTCCCCATCTCGCAGGATGGTTAGTCATACAGGGTCATATATTCAGTAGCCTGCACTGGCAAATTATGGGTACACTATAAGGATATCTTCAAGAACACGAGAGTGAATAAAGTAATTGCAACCTTGGAGTTGTTCCAAACTAGAGTCCCCGCGGCCGGTCGTCGACAGGGCTCCTCGTTGCGGGACTGGTCAACCAGGCTGTTTGACGCGGCTGCTCGCAGCCTGACATATGAATCACAACCTGGTGATCAGGTATTCTTTGGAGGTGATTATCCAGTTCTCTCTTGAACCACTGCAACGGGTCTGACAGTTATGCCCCTTATGTGTAATGGAAGGTGTGAAACAGTCTCGGGCCTCTGATGTTGATAGAGTTCTCTCACAGAGTACCTGTTGCACCTCTGCTTTTCAACGGGGGTATTCTGCACATCCTGCCATGCCTTGGTCTCATATGGCGTTATTTCTGTGTGCAGGTTTGGGATCAGCCCCTCAATATTTTCCACGTATAGATTATAGTATCTCTCCACCTGCGCTCAAGAGAATACAGATTTAGGCTTTTAGTCGGTCCCAGTAGTTTAGATGTTTTACTGAGGGATTCTAGCAGTAAAGGAACTCTGCACGCTCTCCAGGTCAGCAATTTCTACAGCTTTGAAAGGGGCTGTCATTGTGCAGCAGTAGTATTCCACTCTAAAAGAGCACTAGCGTCTTGAAAGTATCCATCATCGGTATAGCATCTCTAGTGTGAAAGGTTCTTGTTATCCAACCTGCCATTTTTCTTGCAGTTGTGACGGCTACTTTATTGTGTTCTTTGAAGGTAAGATCTTCCGACATGAGTACACCCAAATCTTTTACATTGTCTTTTCGTTCAATGTTATGATTTGACTGTGTTTTGTACGTGGTTTCCGT
The DNA here is from genome assembly GCA_020271785.1 of Procambarus virginalis. Classification (NCBI taxonomy): domain Eukaryota; kingdom Metazoa; phylum Arthropoda; class Malacostraca; order Decapoda; family Cambaridae; genus Procambarus; species Procambarus virginalis. The sequence continues at coordinate 7,470,349 of WNGS01009631.1, forward strand.
TTTTATATTTTCATTTTTTCCGTAGCGCATGAGCTGGAACTTATCTTAAAGCAAACTATTTAAAGCAAAGCTCCAGGTACCTCATGCCAACGGGTCTGAAAGGTCTAATAACTGGGCATTCGGTGATGTAGTGTGGGAGATCATGCCGCAGTTCCTGCTCACAGTGTTTGCACCTGGAGTGCTCAGGATCGGGAGATCCGTCACCTGTAGCCACCTGCCACAGGTAACGGTAACCCAACCTGATCCTGGCAACCACTGTGTCGCACAGTCTGGTGAACGTTTTGTGCTGCCCATAGATATAGGTTTCAGATCTGAACAAATCATAGCTTTTTATACTAGTGCTTTCAGGTCGTTGGGAGTCAGTAATTTCTTTCCTATCAGACCTGAGTGTTTGGACCAATAGTTTTGACAGCAGAGATGGGGATACCTAGATCTAATTCAACTTCACCTTAGTTGCACGCTAATTTGGCTGCAATGTCTGTCTCATTATGATGGTTATATTTATGTGTGAAGGTATCCATACAAAGGAGATTCGAGACCTTTGCTCTTTGCAGCGATTAGGTCATTTATAATTGGTAGTATGAGGTTCTTGCTGTCGATCTTCCAGGAGAAGTTTTCGATTGCTTGAAGAGCAGACTTTGAATCACAAAATATTATTCCTCCTCCAATGTTTTTTGATGTACTGGTAGCTAGTGTAATGCTGCTAGTTCTGCTTGTGTGGAGGTCAGCCAGTTGTTAAACCTAACACTGACAGTCTTTGTGCAAATATTATTTGTATAAAACCTACATGCTGCTGCAGTCCGTCCAGACTGAGCCGTCGGTGTAGACACAGTGCTCGTGAGATATCAAATTCTCGATGGAGGAGGCAATTGTTTCAAGTGTGACAGCATTGAGAAGAGCAAGATTCTCATTACCTTTCTAGGTGACAGGTGTGTATGATACTTGAATGGTGGGGTACAAATAAAGAGGAATATCAGAGACAGGTACATTGTACTTAAAAGGAATGTTGAGTTGAATGAGATTGTAGGCATTGTTGCTCAGCCATTTATCATAAAAGGAGTGAGTTGGTATGTCGGCACCAGTCAATAGGGTGTTAATAGCACTAAATAATTTGTCTCTGAGCAATGCAGGAGATGTAGGGTCTCTCATGACTTTATGGCAAAAGGTAGTGTTGATTTGCATGATTCTCTCTAGTATGGTTGGAAGCTTCAGTTCTTCCCGCATGTTGATGATTCTTGTGCATCTTGGAGCACCAAGAATTATTCTTATGGCTTCATTCTGTACTAATTCAAGTTTGTCCAACACAGAGGAGGGGAAATTAATTAAGTGTATAAAGCATTATAATCAATGAGATATCTAACAAACATCATATAGAATAGTCTAGCATATTTAATATTGATACCAATATTCTTACCAGTAAGTGTTTTCAGTGATTTTAGTCTTTCTTTTAACCTACCGTGTAATCGTTTACAATGTCACTGTTAATACCAACTCCAAGGTATTTGTGCTGCCTACACGTTTCAATGATCTGGTTGTTGACCTTGAAAGTAATAGGGACATGAGTTTTCTCTTGGGAATGGAGAACTCTGGATTTAGTTATAGAGATAACAAGACCACATTCAATGCTTTTAGCAGCGTGTGAATGAAGTAGAGCTTGAAGTCTAGTTTGGGTATTTGCAACAATGCATATGTCATCGGCATAACAGATGACGGCTTCGTCAGGTAGTGTGGGAATGTCAATTGTTAATTTGTGCACCAGAATATTGAACAGTGTAGGACTTAGCACTCCGCCCTGGGGTGTACCTCTACATACAACTCTAAGGGTGCACAAAGTTTAATTTTGACACCCTTGAAAAGGACTGAGGCGGTTCTGTTACTCAGGTAACCCCTGAGCCATGTCAACAGTCTTCCCTTAACTCCAAAAGAGGCTATTTGTTCTAAAATTGTTTCTCTGTTTGCTGTATCAAAAGCAGTTTGGAGATCAATAAATGCCGCCTGAGAGCTTGATCCCTCTCTGATAAAATATTCAGCAAAGCAAGTTTGTGTGCTTCTTCCAGGAAGGAAACCATACAGGTTAGGGGCAAGGTGGGGCTTGATTTGAAACATTAGTCTGTCGAGGATAATCTTCTCAAGAACTTTACACATGCACGACGTCAGATAAATGGGTCTGAATTTTTGTGAATTAGGCTTGGGTATTGGTATTATGAGTCCCTGTGTCCAGCGGTCAGATAAGACACCCTGCCTTAGACTTTGATTAAAAAATTCTAGCAAAGGGCTATTTGGCAGCTCAGCAAGTACTCTCATGGTGTTGTATGTGATGCCATCCTCTCCAGGAGAGGTAGCCTTACCTTTCTTAAGTGCATTTTTTATTTCAATTGGGGTTATGCCATAGTTATCATCAGGCCCTATGTCACTACAGGCAATTTCAATGTTGAAGTTACGATTTATTTTGGTACTAGCCAAATAGTTTTGCACATCAAGGGGCAGGCTGCTTATACTAGCAGTGCTTGCATATTGCTGAAGCAGCATGTCGGCATAGTCTACAGGTGAATGGTGATCAAGTTGACGACTGCTAGGACGGGAAATCTTTTTAATTTTATTCCACATTTGGGATGAGGATGTTGCATGATTGATGCCTTGCAAAAACTGTTCCCAGTGCTGTTATAACCTGTTCCTTTAGCTCTCTAAACTCTCGGCTGACCTTAAGAAATATGTTGAGGGTGTCAGTTGTTGTATGTGTTTTATACTGCTCAGCTAGGAATAGAACTCTGTCATGCAGGGGCTTAAGGCGTGAGTCAGTGAACCACCTCTGTCCCTTCCTCACTGGTTTGGGTCTTGTGGATTTTACAATATTTTAATAAAAAGCGGTTACTTAGTGACCAGGTCCTCATAATGCATGGCGGTAGTAAAACAGTAAGTGTTATACCATTCAGAAATGCGAAATTTGAAGTACATGTGTAAATTTTCAGGGATATATTTTTTCAAGGCGTTTGACATTATTGATAGTGTATGAACTGAATATGGCAAAGTGATCATTAACTAATTCGTGAACAATTGATCCTCCGACAGCATTATCAACGAGACCGTGACCAATGACATAATCAAGCCTGCCACCCATGAGGTGTGTGACGTTAGAGGCGTCAAAGTTGAATACGGACATGTTATTATCTCTTAAGTGTTTCACAAAGACCCTGCCATTCCTGTTTGTTTTGGTGTCACCCTGGCTAAGAGTCACACAGGCTAGTGTGTCTAGCATTAAAATCACCCATGACAATGGATTGAGAGCTGCTGGTGATTTTTGGAAGAAAAGTTTCCACCATTTGATCGCACCTTACATATACATTAACTAAATTAATAAAGCCGGTCACTGCAGCAATCTGAAATTGCTGGTAATATGAGTCGTCACTTTTGTGGTTTTTAACATGTTTACATACTGAGTTACTTTTAACATACGTCAAGATACCGACATCATGTGAACCAACATTTGAGAAAGCTACATAACCTGAGAGTTTGGGTGGCGTTTTATTTTTTGTGTTTGCAGTGTATGGTTCCTGCAGGCACAGTACATCAATGTTGTTGGCACCAGCGTACATCATTAGATCAAACAGCCTCCTTCACACGCTTCTCACATTCCACGTGAGAAATTTAAGAGTGAGTTGGTCGTGGGTAATGGTGTTCATAAACCTGACGAAGAAAAGTTTTACAAGGTTCACAAATTGCAGACTATTGCGTACAAGTGACAATTGTTCAGAGTCATCAATGTCAAAGAGTTCGTTCAACTGTGTCAAGGTCAGCTGGTTGCCTCCATCTTTCCTAGTTTGTACAATCATTGCATGTTCATCAGGATTCATAGATGTGCAGGATGTATTGTTTGGAATGAGTTCTTGAGCGCATTTGCTAATTACAGTTAAGACACATGGGTTTTCATAAGTTACACTCGCCACAGCGGTACTTTCATCACTGTTATAACATCTCGAAAAACTCTATGAACATGAAATATACCCTATCATTTTCACTGACTTCCTGCGAGTCACCGAGGGAGCCAATAAGCTTAAAGTGGAGTAATGGGGGAGGGGGGGGCAACCACGACCCGCTTATGACAGTCCCCTAGCTCCCATTAGTCACCCTGCAAAGTTTAATGAGGCTATACTCCAGCGTCTGGCTTCCAACCTCGGACAAACATTTACTTTTATAGGTATAGATAACTTTTGTTATTTATATTCGAATGCCGACTGCGTTTCTTTGACAATACCTTCTGTTTTATTGATGACATTTTTTTGTTTCTTTATTCACTTATTATCTGACATTAAACATTAGCTCTCTTCACTTTATTCTTTGGTGTTCTTTTTCTTTTCTGATTTGGGCTTTTATTCTGTTCTTCTCTTCATATTTTTGCAATGACCTTATATATCTAATTTTGTCTTCATATTATTTTTTTCTTCAGCATTTTACTGTGTGTGTGTGTGTGTGTGTGTGTGTGTGTGTGTGTGTGTGTGTGTGTGTGTGTGTTGGACATCAGTTATAATTAAATGATTTGATTCATTTTTCTTTTATACTTTAGGATTTCTTTACATAATTTATCAAAGTCTATTATTAACAATTCTTACAAATTGCAAACTCGTTTAAAAATATTACAAATTTAAGCGACGATCAGTCACAATCACGTGGCTGAAGATATGGTAACCAAAACCACACAACACAAGATGGAGAAACGGCGACTTTTCGGTCCGTTCTGGACCATTATCAAGTCGTATGTGAAGGAGAGACAAATTTAAATCATTTTTCGATCATAATTTTAGCATACATATTATTGTTATATTTTGAGAAAACTGCAAAATAAAAATGCTGAAGTGTTGAACACAGATAGGGAGGTACAAGGTGAGGTAACTCAAATGTTTTTAAATAAATATGACACCATACCAACCAGGAAATTGACGATCTATAGACACAACAAAATAAAACTATATTTATGTGACTAAACTTTAGAGATGAAATCGTCTTAGTCTATCTCATATCCCTTTGAACTAAATATGAAATTTACAACCATTTTCGCATTTGCAATGACATTCCATTATAAAATCTGCCCTTCGGGTCGTGGGAATACATAATCCTAACTATATGAAGATGGAGTTCCACGGAGAGAGGGAAGGAGGTTGGGAGGGAGAGTGGGAGGGAGAGTTGAGGGACTGGAGTCGGGGAGTGAGTTAGGGAGGGGGAAGCCAGAGGTAAGAGCGACTGACATTAAGCTGACGTAGAGTGAAGGGCGGTGCGAAGAGGAACCAAAAATTGTACGACGACGACGACGACGGAATAAAAGTGCATATGGCAGTAGTACGCAAGAGTAAAAGACGCAAGAGAAGACGCAGATGATGCAAGAGATGGTGCGTAAGAAGATGTAGGAGAAGACGCATTTTTCGGGCCCGAATTGACTCCAGGGCCCGCTAGGACTACGACCCCAGAGCGCTGTCCACTCGACTGCGGGGACCTGCATGTGTGTGTGTGTGTGTGTGTGTGTGTGTGTGTGTGTGTGTGTGTGTGTGTGTGTGTGTGTGTGTGTGTGTGTGTGTGTGCGTGTGTGTGTGTGTGTGCTCGACCTAGCTGTGCTTGGTCGAGCAATAGCTGTTTAGCCTCTTCTTCACAATTTAATTCCACTTGTGTTTTAACGTTTTCTCTTTTGAAGTTGCTTATTGAATGTGCCTCGACGACCTTCATTTTTAGCCTCCTTCCATTGACGTGTCCTCTAGCCCCACCGTTTCTCAGTTGAAACGTCTTTGTCCCCTTTCTTAATACCTTGTACGTTGCTGTTATTTCTCCCTTGGTGCATCTTACCTTCAACGTGGTAAGTCTGAGCGGTTGCTGATTTAGATGAAATACAGTTAACATATACGGCACGCGTCGACACGATAAAGCACCTAAGTTATTGGAACCGACTCAAAGCTCTCAAATGTACTCTCTGGAAGAAGACGAGAGAGATATCACATAATATATGTACATGGAAAATACTGAAAGGCTAAATCCCATACTTGCACAGTAGAATAACAACACACTGGAGTGAACGATATGGATGGAAATGCAGAATAGAGCCAGTGAAGAGTAGAAGTGTCATAGGCACAACCCGAGAACATTGCATGAACTTCAGAGGTCCATAGCTGTTCAATACCCTCCCTGCAATTATAAGAAATATTGCCTGAACAAAAGTGGAATTCTTTAGGAACAAATCCGACAGTTTACTGCAAGATGGCCAGACCAACCGAATTGTAGTGGATATGTGGGCCCGTGGGCCACTCCAAGCAACAGTCTGTTGGATCAAGCTCTCACAAGTCAAGCCTGGCCCCCGGGCCTGGCATGGGGAGTAGAATAATTCCCAAAACCCCTTCCAGGTAAGATCCAGATAAGAGAAGGAAAAGAAAAAATGTATACTGGCAACAGACAGAAATATGCTATCAAATAAAAAGAAAGAAATATGCCAACAAACAAACAAAGCCACACTTTGTTAGCCTTCTCCGTCGGCCGCAGAAACCGGAAAAGTGCCATGATAGAGCCCAGTAGGCTCAGGAACCTGTACATTAGTTGATTGACAGTTGAGAGGCGAGACCAAAGAGCCAGAGCTCAATCCCCGCAAGCACAACTAGGTAAGTACACTGTATAATGAAAAAAAAGACAGATTTACCGCCAGAAAAAGACATTAACCTACTGACAGAAAGTCGGACATATTTACCGCCAGAAAAAGACATTAACCTACTGACAGAAAGTCGGACATATTTACAAGACGACGTACAGACAAACATTGATTTACAACGTCGAGTCTAACAAATCATGCCCATTCCTCCTCTCCTACTTCTCTCTGGAGTTTCTCTCCTACTCCATATATTTCTCTCACCACAGTCCATCTCTTCCCCCCCCCCCTCCTCTCCCAAATCCATTTCTCCCACTATTCCTTATCCCTCTTCCAAATCAATCTCTCCCTACCCCCTACTCCAGTCTCAATTCCATCTCAACCTCTACGGGCCTTCTCCCTCGTCATCTTCTCTCTTCACCCATTCCTCCAGGAACATGAGAAAGCTGCAATAGCTTAAACAACACATTTCTTAACCAAAACCAGGTTTTTTCCCCCTCTCTGGTTGGCCGGCTTACTACATCGGGGAGGATTGGGGACAGGGGAACCCGGCGCATCTA
>WNGS01009631.1:7485596-7501727 GCA_020271785.1 Procambarus virginalis
CCGGGACAAGCTGCAGGAATGGTCGAACAAATGGCTGTTAGAGTTTAACCCAAGCAAATGTAATGTAATGAAGATAGGGGTAGGAAGCAGGAGACCAGATACAAGGTATCATTTGGGAGATGAAATACTTCAAGAGTCAGAGAGAGAGAAAGACCTGGGGGTTGATATCACGCCAGACCTGTCCCCTGAAGCTCATATCAAGAGGATACCATCAGCAGCATATGCCAGGTTGGCTAACATAAGAACGGCCTTTAGAAACTTGTGTAAGGAATCTTTCAGAACATTATATACCACATATGTCAGACCAATCCTGGAGTATGCGGCTCCAGCATGGAGTCCCTATCTAGTCAAGCATAAGACTAAACTGGAAAAGGTTCAAAGGTTTACCACCAGACTAGTACCCGAGCTGAGAGGTATGAGCTACGAGGAGCGACTGCAGGAATTAAACCTCACTTCGTTGGAAGACAGAAGAGTTAGGGGGGACATGATCACCACATTCAAGATTCTCAGGGGAATCGACAGGGTGATAAAGACAGGCTATTTAACACAAGGGGCACACGCACTAGGGGACACAGGTGGAAACTGAGTGCCCAAATGAGCCACAGAGATATTAGAAAGAACTTTTTTAGTGTCAGAGTGGTTGACAAATGGAATGCATTAGGAAGCGATGTGGTGGAGGCTGACTCCATACACAGTTTCAAGTGTAGATATGATAGAGCCCATTAGGCTCAGGAAACTGTACACCTGTTGATTGACGGTTGAGAGGCGGGACCAAAGAGCCAGAGCTCAACCCCCGCAAGCACAACTAGGTGAGTACAACTAGGTGAGTACAACACACACACACACAACACACACACACACACACACACACACACAAACACACACACACACACACCACACAAACACACACACACACACACCACAACACACACACACACGCACACCAGACAGGCTGCCCCCTCACGTATGATCACCAGTCACGTATTGGTACGGCACCCAGCCATATTTGTGTGGAGTGTTGAAGTGGTAGTGCGCGTCGCGACCCGGCGGGGCCACGCTCGTGAGACCTCGACCATCACATACTGTTAAAACGAAATCACTGCACACGTGAGATGGAACCTCGTAACCCCTCTACGGACTCCCTCTCACGGCTTTGGTGGGGGATATGCCCCAGATAAAGGGGGTTACATTGCTTGGGCATCCTGGAAGTACATATATAGTGTTGGGTGGTGTGTATGCCCCCCCCCGGGCATTGGAGAGGTATTGGGGCATGCGAGTTAGGGGGTCGAGCGACTCTCATGGTGATAAAACCTGAGAATGCCAGCTATGCCCACTGGAACGCTGCCGCCTGAAAACTCTCCCTGAAATGTTACTTCCAGGATACTGTCTCCTGGAACTCTACTCTGCGTATTTCCTCGCCTCCACCTGGCCTCTTCGTCCCTTATCCACCACTTCATCGAACAGTTCCACTCACGCTTGATCACTCGCGCCTCCGAAACACGGCACTTAAACGCCAGATGATATACTGCCATTTGAAATGGGCAGAAGGCGGGGTTGTAGGTGATGGCGCGGAGCCCAAGCCAGGGCCGGCAGCGGACGAGGTGCGGACAGCGACGCGTCACCTTGCCGACATTGTCACCTGATGTTTCATCGTCTCTCCTGTCGATCTTTATGGCTGTTGCCAAGTTTATGCCTTCACTTTAGTGCCTTCCTTCCACTATGAGTTGTTCCTTGTGATGGCTCAGAGCCCAAGGGATGTGTTTGGGGACTACTCAGTGGCGAGGGATGTGTTGAGGAGACGGCTGAGTGCCGAGGGATATGTTGGGGAGGGGACGGCTGAGTGCCGAGGGATGTGTGAGGGGACGGCTGAGTGTCAAGGGATATGCTGGGAAGGGAACGGCTGAGTGCCAAGGGATGTGCTGGGGGACGGCTGAGTGCCGAGGGATGTGCTGGGGGGGACGGCTCAGTGCCGAGGGATGTGTTGAGGGGACGGCTGAGTGCCGAGGGATGTGCTGGTGCTCGAGTCCACACATCTGAAAACATTGTGAGTGGCGATCGACGTTCCGTTCCACCCAAGACCTAAACAGCCAAATGCTTTTCCCAAGTTGTCGCCTCTACGCAGTCACACCCCCCCCCCTTCTTAAGGTGACGTGTTGATCCCCAAAATCGGCCCTTTTTGGGATGGTCCTTTCCCCTCTGTCCCATCCCAAATCCTTATCCTGACCCTTTCCAAGCGCTATATAGTCGTAATGGCTTGATCATTACGTAATGGCAGCCCATCATCTCGTTTTTCCCTTCCCTTCACTACATATTAGAATTGTCTGCATGGTTAGACCGGAGGTTAGGCCAGGTTAGGTTAAGTTAGGTTAGGTTAAGTTAGGTTAGGTTAGGTTAGGTTAAGTTAGGTTAGGTTAGGTTAGGTTAGGTTAGGTTAGGTTAAGTTAGGTTAGGCCAGACGTTAGGTCATGTTAGGTTAGGTGTTTATATAGGTTCTTTTGGTAATTATTCGTACTTACATCGCGTGAGTGGTGGTAATATATATATACAGTCACTACAGAGTTTACTGAAGTGTATACACACCCTGTGTATATATACACACTCCCAAATGTATATACGCCGTGTATATACACTCCCAAGAGTATATATTCACACCGAGACGCGAGGTTTATGTATATCAGTGTAAGCGATTATACATTATACATTATACGACAGGACTTACATAAAAACTTTGTGGATCATCGTACATATACTGACGTAATGGACAGCTATAGAAAGTAGAATTTGGTACTATTGAATTTTGGACAAACAGGGGGAAAAGTGAAGTATTTATGTTGCAATGAAACCTATCCTTGACTCTCAAAGGCCTAATATACACATTATCTGAGGACTAATGTAATACATATTTATATACTAGGCCTAGGAATATTTAAGTTTAGTTTTAGCTTTATTTTTTTCCGGACTCTAGTCAGTGAATAGTACCAAATTCTAGCTAGAGAGGGGCACGGCGGCGCCACTAGCCAGGGAGGGCACGGCGTCCCCACTAGCCAAGGAAGGGCACGGCGTCCCCACTAGCCAAGGAAGGGCACGGCGTCCCCACTAGCCAAGGAAGGCACAGGGCCAGCGGACATCCTTGAGGCGTGCAGGTGAAGCATGATAGGTTATAAGAGGTAACATGACTAACTGCTCATTCAGCCTGACAATTATTATGAGTCAGGCACGAGGGGGTGAAACCCACAGTGGCGAAGAGGTGGGCAATAAACACCCCTCCCCCCCACCCCCCCCATTCCCCCCCTATCAACTCCCCTTCCGAGTCTTCCATGTTTTCTATCCGCCCAGCCATCTCTATCCGTTCCACCCTCTCTCCTGTCATGCCCACTCCCATGACCTCTTATCTCCCGTTTTCTTTCCATTTTCAATACAAAGCTTTTGATTGCTTTTTCTTCCTACTTCCCTCCTTTTTTACTCTCTTCATCCATATGTATACAACTGACACAAGCGACAGGCACGAAGGGCCCCATCGTTCCTCTCAATCACACACACCTGCCATCCTTTCATCCCAACTCACACACACACCTTCAGGAAGCCGTCAAGCCATCAGCAGGAGGAACCCCGTTAGCTAGCTACAGGTGTGGCTGCCCCGTTAGCTAGCTACAGGTGTGGCTGCCCCGTTAGCTAGCAACAGGTGTGGCTGCCCCGTTAGCTAGCTACAGGTGTGACTGCCCCGTTAGCTAGCTACAGGTGTGGCTGCCCCGTTAGCTAGCTACAGGTGTGGCTGCCCCGTTAGCTAGCTACAGGTGTGGCTGCCCCGTTAGCTTGCTACAGATGTGGCTGCCCCGTTAGCTAGCTACAGATGTGGCTGCCCCGTTAGCTAGCAACAGGTGTGGCTGCCCCGTTAGCCAGCTACAGGTGTGGGTGCCCCGTTAGCTAGCTACAGATGTGGCTGCCTCGTTAACTAGCTACAGGTGTGACTGCCCCGTTAGCTAGCTACAGGTGTGGCTGCCCCGTTAGCTAGCTACAGATGTGGCTGCCCCGTTAGCTAGCTACAGGTGTGGCTGCCCCGTTAGCTAGCTACAGGTGTGGCTGCCCCGTTAGCTAGCTACAGGTGTGGCTGCCCCGTTAGCTAGCAACAGGTGTGGCTGCCCCGTTAGCTAGCTACAGGTGTGGCTGCCCCGTTAGCTAGCAACAGGTGTGGCTGCCCCGTTAGCTAGCTACAGGTGTGACTGCCCCGTTAGCTAGCTACAGGTGTGGCTGCCCCGTTAGCTAGCTACAGGTGTGGCTGCCCCGTTAGCTAGCTACAGGTGTGGCTGCCTCGTTAGCCAGATACAGGTGTGGCTGCCCCGTTAGCCAGCTACAGGTGTGGCTGCCCCGTTAGCTAGCTACAGGTGTGGCTGCCCCGTTAGCTAGCTACAGGTGTGGCTGCACTCTGTTATGACTGGTCGGTCGGGGAGAGTGACGTAAGGTCAGCTTTCCCACGCCTACCCTTGGGGGAGGAGAGGCATGCAGGATCTCCTGCCCTGCCCAGTGTGCCGTCAATGAGCTGGTGACGGTTTTTTTTTTTTATCTCAGGGACCGTTTCTTGATCCTGGGGGACCGTCTCTTGATCTTGTGGACCGTCTCTTGATCCCGGGGACCGTCTCTTGATCCTGTGGACCGTCTCTTGATCCCGGGGACCGTCTCTTGATCCCTGGGACCGTCTCTTGATCCCTGGGACCGTCTCTTGATCCCTGGGACCGTCTCTTGATCCCTGGGACCGTCTCTTGATCCCTGGGACCGTCTCTTGATCCCTGGGACCGTCTCTTGAACTTGGGAACCATCTCTTGAACTTGGGGACCGTCTCTTGATCCTGGGGACCGTCTCTTGATCCAGGGTACCGTCTCTTGATCCCTGGGACCGTCTCTTGATCCCTGGGACCGTCTCTTGATCCAAGGGACCGTCTCTTGATCCCTGGGACCGTCTCTTGATCCCTGGGACCGTCTCTTGATCCCTGGGACCGTCTCTTGATCCCTGGGACCGTCTCTTGATCCAGGGGACCGTCTCTTGATCCAGGGTACCGTCTCTTGATTCCTGGGACCGTCTCTTGATCCCTGGGACCGTCTCTTGATCCAGGGTACCGTCTCTTGATCCCTTGGACCGTCTCTTGATCCATGGGTCCGTCTCTTGATCCAGGGACCGTCTCTTGATCCAGGGGACTGTCTCTTGATCCTGGGGACCGTTTCTTGATCCTGGCGACCGTCTCTTGATCCCGGGGACCGTCTCTTGATCTCAGGGACCGTCTCTTGATCCAGGGGACCGTCTCTTGATCTCAGGGACCGTCTCTTGATCCCGGGGACCGTCTCTTGATCTCAGGGACCGTGCCTGTAACCTAGGGACCGTCTTTTGATACCGGGGACAGTTGCCTAATCCTGGGAACTGTCTACTGATTCCGTCTATCATATCTTTAGCTTGAATAATGTGAAATAAACAATGCAGTATTCATTCATCAAACGTTGAGATGAGGAATATCTTGATATTCTTAATGAATTATTGGGATAAATATACGATAAGAGATTTTTACACAACTAAAAACTCATTTTAAAAAATAAGTTTCATTTGGTATATCTTTACCTAATTATATTGATTAAAACATAACAATGACGCTAAACAAATAATGTTTTTTGATAGAGTTCAAGATTTTATGTTAAAATTTCACGAAGATTGACGTAACAAGATGACAATTCTTCATATGTTGTGACTTGGATTTTCAAGATGTGGATTTCAATCCAAGATGTGACTTGGATTTTCCACAAATCTTTGAGAATCTGTTGCATTTAGACATTCTAATTCTTTTGTAATATAAAGTGCCGTTTGAGCCGCAGTTTGAACTTGAGAGTGTTGGTTGATGCGATGGAAGAGATTCAGTCTGTGTAGAAGAGACGGCTGGCAATGACAGCTTCAACCTGAGACTTAGGTAATGTTGAGCATTTTCTCTCCTGTTCTGTGTGTGGTTGGCGAGTACCTTAAGAGGACGGGCTGCTTAAACTGTGGATTAATAAACAATTCACAGCAAAGCTTTATATTGCTATTTGTAGAGAAAATAAATAATAATCAAAGAAAGGCGCCAGGATGGGATGCCTATCCGTGGTAATTTTAGAGAAAGTCTGTTGGTAACAAACCTTTGGTGAAGTTTAACTAGTTCTGTATTTAACATGTTGTTAAAGACGGTCTTTAACTTCATAGTCGATGCCTGTGATACTTAAAGAAGTGTAGTTAACAAAAAGTAATATTTTAATCATCAGAGCTTTGCAAATATCCTTAATGTACAATAAAAAAAGGTCTCAGAACATTTCTCTGCGACACTCCAATGTTACAGATTTGTGAGGTTGAGACTTCATATTGAATGATACAAAACGCCTTCTTCCCTGTAAATTGTTCTCAAGGCGGTTTGGATGTTGTTTTTTAATTTATAATATATTATAACGTGTTCTTGGTAGCATTGCATGATTGATACATTCAAATGCTTTTCTCGTGTTTAGATGAGAACAGATGACGATATATTAAAACAGAACAGATATACTAAAAGAACAGATGACGATCAATAATTGATTATTAACTGAATGTAGTTATAAGCGTGACTTTTTAAAACATTTTGTAAATCGGGACACTTGCCTTGTGACATTAACATATGGCAGAGGAAAGCTATTATTAATCTGAGTCTGTCAATATTAACTTTGCTAACTGATAAAGGTTCGGTATCGTGTCCACGACTGTCCTTTTTAGACACATAAAAAATATAACAGAGGAAAAATAGATTGGATACAAAGGCGGGGTCCAAGAGCTAATAGCTCGCTTCTGCAGACGCAAATAGTAAATACACACACACACACACACACACACACACACACACACACACACACACACACACACACACACACACACACACACACACACACACACACATCTAGGGGGCCTGAGAGCTGAGTGGACAGCGCTCTGGACTCGTACTCCCGAACCCGGATCTAAGGTCCGGGCTCGATCCCCGGTGATGGCAGAAACAAAATGAGCAGAGTTTCTTTTACCCTGATGCCCCTGTTATCTAGCAGTAAATGGGTACCTGGCAGTTAGACAGCTGTTACGGGCTGCTTCCTGTGTGTGTGTGGAAAAAAGGTAGTAACAGTTGATTGATTAACAGTTGAGAGGCGGACTGAAAGAGCAGAGCTCAACCCCCGCAAGCACAACTAGGTGAATACAACTAGGTGAATACATCCGTGTTCATGACCTCTTCACTTGGTCTCTGGTACCAGATAAAACAAAGATGTAATTTTACCATTACCTACCTCTCATCACTTTCTAATAAACAACATGCACGAGCAAGATCACCATCATCATTTTGTCTTCCCATCGACCGATTACCCAGGCACAAGTCGGGCCGCTCTGCTCTCTGCCTCATCTTCATATATCCTGCTTTTGTCCTTACAAGCATGTGACGAGCGACCTGTTTTTTTTTTTGTTTACAAGTAAGTAGAAGTACAGGCGACTTCTGACTCCTGTTAGCAGGCTGAGAGCTCTCTCTCTCTTCCCATAGCTCATGGAAAGCCTTACTTGCTAGTATTCCCTATCTTGAGGTTATCTTGAGATGATTTCGGGGCTTTTTAGTGCCCCCGCGGCCTGGTTCTCGACCAGGCCTCCACCCCCAGGCAGCAGCCCGTGACAGCTGACTAACACCCAGGTACTTATTTTACTTCTAGGTAACAGGGGCATAGGCTCTGCCCATTGTTTCTCACCGGCGCCCGCGATCAAACCCGGGACCACAGGATCACAAGTCCAGCGTGCTGTCCACTCGGCCAACCGGCTCCCTAGAACACGACCAGGAAATTGGTTATCAACCAGGTACCCAATTACTGCTGGCTGAACACATGCATACTTATATAATGATTGACGCGTAGTTAATCCTCCCACACCAGGATTCGAAGTCCGACAAATCGCTCACGAGGAAGGTTTAGCTGTCATATTCTTACCCCCCTCCACGGTATGACGGTCGACAATGCCTAGGTTAAAAATTATACTTTCAAAAGCAGTGAAATTTGAACGACGCCACAAGCCTAAAGCAGTGTTGTTGTTGTTGTTGTTGTTGTTGTTGTTGTGTTGTGTTATATACCAAGGAATCATCCACTAAACCACGACTGATGTGTAGTACAGATGTTCACTACACTGAACGAAAAGTGTATTAGCGATCCCAATCGTTACAGCCGAGATGCAAAGCTACCAGACAGTTTTATGTATAAGAAGACTGAACTTTTATTTGAGATTTATATCAGAATTGCAGCTTTGATATAAATCTTACAGTACAAATGTAGGCCAATCAGACGCATAAATTGTTTATCAAAAAATGGCTGCACAAACTCAGGCCGGAAATAGTGATATAGTTTACAGTGATTTATTTACTGTGTAGTATACAATGTTTATAAAGTACCTATTATTGATTGTGAAAGCTTGCAACTTCGCCGATTACAATACTAGTTCCTACTGCAACTTTTACTGCTTCTCCTGCTGCAACCCTTACTGCTGCAATCTTTTGCTACTACTGCTCCTACTTCTAGTTTTACTGCTACTATCGCTACTAATAGCACTTGTTATTAATAATATTACTACGGCTACTGCTGATTATATTATTATTACTGCTTCTGTTTCTAGAATTATTAAGACTACAGTTTGATCAAATGATTCTGCTGTTATTACTGCCGAGTCCCTGAATTTATAAGTAGTGTTGAGGGAAATAGACAAAAGTATGGACGATTCGCGAGTTGGTATTTCTCTTTCTTCTGTAAAAGTTACCATCCATCTCCACCCCTCCGGAAGTTATCAGTCATCTCCTCCCACTATCTCTCCAACAGTTCCTCTTTAACTCTCTTCTTTTTCCCCTTTACCTTTATTGTCTCCTCCTTACCTCCCTAGCCTCCAGCAGGAAATGAACGCCCCTCACATCTTTTCATGCGATAATTAGGACGAACATGTCTGCTGCCAGATAGAAACATAAGAGCGAATCTACCTCTCCTGATTACTCTGTAGCTTAGAAAATGGCCTTTACATTCCCACAAGACACCCTAGAGAAAGTTGATCTCAGTACAATTCTCGAATACGTAATGAATAACGTCATTCTCTATCCACCCTTCTCATACTACATCCATTATGCTGATTTGTACAACCTCCCGAGACAGTCTTGATAATGCAGGCTAATATACTCTCTAGAGACATCCTGGATAATTTTGGCTTCTACGCAACGACCTTATCCATACACCACTAATGTCAATAGCCTGGGTCAAGGCTATGAGTTCCGCTCACGAATTGGTGCTTCAAGGTAATTTGTATTCAAGTCTCTACCTGTGTAAAAAACAATTATTAATGAATCCTTTTTAAAATTAACCATATTTTCGAGGCAAAACTAAAATATGTTTATACTGCCTATTGTTAACAACCTCACTAACGTGAAGTGAGTTGTATAGGTGTCAATATAATTGTTTATATATATATATATATATATATATATATATATATATATATATATATATATATATATATATAATATATAATAATATATATATTATATATATAATATATATATATATATATATATATATATATATATATATATATATATATTATATATATATATATATATATAGTGTGTGTATATCACGAAAATAAACACGTGATTAAAAATGTGACAATGTCAGACCACGGAGGAAAAATGAAACAGGAATTTCCTTAAGTACTTTCGTATATTAATACATCTTCAGAAGGAGTGACTCCTTCTGAAGATGTATTAATATACGAAAGTACTTAGGGAAATTCCTGTTTCATTTTTCCTCCGTGGTCTGACATTGTCATATATATATATATATATATATATATATATATATATATATATATATATATATATATATATATAATGTATATATATATAATATATTATGAGTTTTGTAGGCGTGGGTTGGAGTGAGGGCTTGGGACCTCCCTCAAAGCCTGGCTTGTTCCTGATAGCGGGCCAGCGGGTCGGCCAGTGGGGAGGCCCCAAGCTATCCTGCAACAGACTGTACCTGCTTGTTGCCCATCTGTAATGCGGACGCCCATCTTGGGCATGAGGAGCGAGGCTCGGCGTCCGCTCGGATCCGTTATTGTCTCCGGGTGTTGAGCTCTGGTGAGAGACAATGTTTACTTATCAGAGGCATTGTTCCCCATATCGCTGGCTTAACTCGAGAGGTGCTGAGCTTATCTTCTTAATACTGCCGCTGATAACGGCCGACACGAACAAGGCGTCAGCTGATACCTGCAATCTTCGTTGACAAGCTGAGGAGGCGCTTATGAAGCGTCGTTTTTAAGAGCTCGCAAGGTCAAGGTGGGGTTATTGGAAAGACCTTTTTGTCTTCCATTCTACAAGGAATATATTTTTGTTATATGTATTGAAATCAATTTACGTGAGTGTATTTGTTATTAAAACAAAATATTAAAGTTTATATGTCCTCAAAACTGTTCGATTTTGTATGTATCACTTGTATTTGCTCAGATTATTTGCTATGAGAGCTTATTACAGATATTATCTAGAACTATTTTGCGATTTCTAATTTCTCTGGATTATTTTGAACCAACACCGCGTATCTATATTTATCCGAACAGTAATAAGATCTTCAACAGATACACTCTTCACAAGCCAGCAATTAAGCACTCAAACAATATGGCAGAAACACAGTGGTAGAAACACATTCAATTGAATAAACACGGCAATAGAGAAATAGTGATAGAAACACAATGGTTGGACGAATACAATTATGTAACAAGGTTATTATCTGATTACATCTTTATTTTGATGAATTATTTGGGTAAAAAAAAAAGATAAAAGATGGCGTTTGGAGGAGCTTTTACATCACTTACGGCTCTTATGTATATACTAACTGTCTTCTGTAAGCTTATCATATTCAGAGCTACCATCTGTATTAATATTTAAGTTAGTAATATTAACATTTTATGAGTGAATTGATATCAAGAACAGATGTTTCTACTGACTATTATCTGGTTGCAGTTGACAGGTATGGCCTTTGAGGGTGCACTCCTGACCTGGCCTGTGACTGTCTTATTGCGTTGCTAAAGATCACTTTTCCCATGAACCAATTAGCATAACTTATTAGGAGCTATATAGTGAGTTTCGTATTCAAGTTAAGGCGGGTGTTAGGGACCACCTCCTAAGCATGCGGCACATAGTTATGATTGCATGCTGAGCCAGGTGAACCAGTCTACATGTGAACCTTGTAAACAATTTATAGGAGACTGACACATTTGTCAATGACAGGCTTCCAGCTGTGTAAATTTTGAGACTTGCTTTGTAAGAAACGTTAACTAACAAGCCAAAGACCAGTAAGAGCAGAGAAAGAGAGAGAGAGAGTGAGGGAGAGAGAGAGAGAGAGAGAGAGAGAGAGAGAGGGAGAGAGAGAGAGAGAGAGGAGAGAGAGAGGAGAGAGAGAGAGGGAGAGAGAGAGAGAGAGAATAATTGTTTTCAAGCATTCAGTGGCTTGACGTCTCCCACATATCTCATCTATCCCTCCCTCCCTCCCATATCTTCATCATGCCTTCCCACACTTATCTTCATCTGTCCCTTCTCCACGTGTCTTCACCTGCCCCCTCGTCACTCGCCCTAGGTCAATACTCCTCTCTCTCCTCCTCCTCTCCCTCTGGTATTAGGTACACACTTAGCTAAGTTTCAGCATACCGGACGAGCTTTCCCATTGCTTCCTCAGTTTGCCAAGTGCCAGTCTCCCTGTCACCGTCCGAGGGGGATTTTTTTGGCCAGTCATCTGGCTGGTAAACTGATTTAATTGGCCAGTTTGATAGCTGCTACGCCAGTCATCGAGGTTGAATTGTGTTTGCCCGTTGAGAGGGAGGGCCACCAAGAGGTCCGTGAGCTGTTNGGAGAATATCCCCTTATATAATCTCTCTCACACTAAATGCAACGCACTTTTGGCGCGATGGACCACAACGTCAGAATTCCAGGGGTTTAGTCAATTACAACCACAACAATGTTGACACATTTCACACTAATTAGCGTCGGTCTCGATAGATTTGAAGGCCCGGACGCGTCTGGTTAGGCAAAAGTACTTCATATTGATGCTTGCCCAAATTCTAAGAACAAGCGATCCAATTGGTGTTTCCTGAGTCTCGTGCTACAACGACGACTACCACTGGGCGAGCAGCGACCCATACACGACCGACCACTGGGCCAGCAGCGACCCACACACGACCGACCACTGGGCCAGCAGCGACCCACACACGACCTACCACTGGGCCAGCAGCGACCCACACACGACCTACCACTGGGCGAGCAGCGACCCACACACGACCGACCACTGGGCCAGCAGCGACCCACACACGACCGACCACTGGGCCAGCAGCGACCCACACACGACCGACCACTGGGCGAGCAGCGACCCACACACGACCGACCACTGGGTCAGCAGCGACCCACACACGACCGACCACTGGGCCAGCCGCGACCCACACACGACCGACCACTGGGCCAGCAGCGACCCACACACGACCGACCACTGGGCCAGCAGCGACCCACACACGACCGACCACTGGGCCAGCAGCGACCCACACACGACCGACCACTGGGCCAGCAGCGACCCACACACGACCGACCACTGGGCCAGCAGCGACCCACACACGACCGACCACTGGGCAAGCAGCGACCCACACACGACCGACCACTGGGCCAGCAGCGACCCACACACGACCGACCACTGGGCCAGCAGCGACCCACACACGACCGACCACTGGGCCAGCAGCGACCCACACACGACCGACCACTGGGCCAGCAGCGACCCACACACGACCGACCACTGGGCCAGCAGCGACCCACACACCACCTTACTGGTATTGTTCCAGTTTCATCACCTATTCGCTCCACTAGCCACCTCCCAAACGTCTGGCTTCAGTTTTCCCTTTTTGTATCTGCTCGGGTGTAAAACTCACTGCTCTGAAAGTCCACATTATATCATAAATTATTAGGCTGCCAAAATAAATTATTTGGTTGTCAAAAGAGACACCCCCTCCAAGTGTCTTTGCGTCGAACTATCGGCCAAATTGTTAGACATGTATTGTGGGAAATTTGCTTGGATCATTAATCATATATGCTATCAGTGCACGTATTTGAACAGCAACGATTATTATAAGATTAACAGCCCAGCTTTCCTAATGATCATTCATATTAGCATGGTTTTTCTCATTGATTTTCAATATATATTATGTAGTCGAATGTGGAAATGATTGCAACATTATATGTCAGGATTTTAGCAAAACTTTTTCCACCTTCTGTGGTTCAGTGCTCAGAAGCCCACTGCGCAATATATAGGAATGGTCACAGTGATGATGGTCGTTAAGTAGTGAAGATGGTTACAGTGACGAAGATAGTAGTGGAAATGTGAGCTCCGTCATTAGAGCGATTTATACAAAAGATAATGTACTTTTGTCTGACTTTCTGCTTGCTAGTCTCTTAGATGTTGGAGGCCCGACGCTGGGGTCTGGCCTCACAAAACTTCGCAGGTCGAGTGGTGGTGATTCGGGAATCATTATTTTCGGGAGAGGGAAGAGGGAAGGTGGTGAAGGAGAGGGAAGGTGGTGAAGGGCAGGGAAGGTGGTGAAAGATAGGGAAGGTGGTGAAGGAGAGGGAAGGTGGTGAAGGGCAGGGAAGGTGGTGAAGGACAGGGAAGGTGGTGAAGGGCAGGGAAGTTGGTGAAAAGTAGGGAAGAAGGAGCAAATCCCTATGACAAAAAAATCGAAGCGCCATGTTCATATTGCGGCAATTAATGATGAGGATGGTCGTGTGTGGCGTGTAGATGGTTTCAGTGACGAAGACAGTGTGTAGTGTAGATGTGGCTTCACCGAAGCAATTCTCTCTGTGTTTCATTGTATTTATATATCACACGGTCGAAATTTCCGATAACAATAAGAAAGTTACAAGAATCATAAAAACGAAACCCCAAAACTTTATATAGAGAAAAATATCTCTCAAACAATTTTCAAAATCCCAAAAATCTTCACCGCTAATGAAAACACTCTCACGGGGGGAAGAAACAAAATTGTATTTCTACTCACTGATAACAACCGGTTCTCGAACAAGTCACCCACAGGCACGTGAACAGACACACACACACCTATTGGAGCTGGATGTGAGAAAAGCTGTTGGGCCGGATGGAATCTCGCCATGGGTATTGAAAGAGTGTGCAGGAGCACTTTGCTTACCACTCTCCATAGTGTATAGTAAGTCACTGGAAACGGGGGACCTACCAGAAATATGGAAGACTGCTAATGTAGTACCAATATACAAAAAGGGTGACAGACAAGAGGCACTGAACTACAGGCCAGTGTCCTTAACTTGTATACCATGCAAGGTGATGGAGAAGATTGTGAGAAAAAAACTAGTAACACATCTGGAGAGAAGAGACTTCGTGACAACCCATCAACATGGGTTCAGGGAGGGTAAATCTTGCCTTACAGGCTTGATAGAATTCTACGATCAGGTGACAAGAATTAAGCAAGAAAGAGAAGGGTGGGCGGACTGCATTTTTTTGGACTGTCGGAAAGCCTTTGACACAGTACCCCATAAAAGGTTGATGCATAAGCTGGAGAAACAGGCAGGAGTAACAGGTAGGGCGCTCCAGTGGATAAGGGAGTACCTAAGCAATAGGAAGCAGAGAGTTACAGTGAGGGGTGAGACCTCAGACTGGCGTGAAGTCACCAGTGGAGTCCCACAGGGCTCTGTACTTGGACCTATCCTGTTTCTGATATACGTAAATGATCTCCCAGAGGGTATAGACTCATTCCTCTCAATGTTTGCTGACGACGCCAAAATTATGAGAAGGATTAAGACAGAGGAGGACAGCTTGAGACTTCAAGAAGACCTGGACAAGCTGCAGGAATGGTCGAACAAATGGCTGTTAGAGTTTAACCCAAGCAAATGTAATGTAATGAAGATAGGGGTAGGAAGCAGGAGACCAGATACAAGGTATCATTTGGGAGATGAAATACTTCAAGAGTCAGAGAGAGACAGCTTGAGAGAGACAGCATATGCCAGGTTGGCTAACATAAGAACGGCCTTTAGAAACTTGTGTAAGGAATCTTTCAGAACATTATATACCACATATGTCAGACCAATCCTGGAGTATGCGGCTCCAGCATGGAGTCCCTATCTAGTCAAGCATAAGACTAAACTGGAAAAGGTTCAAAGGTTTGCCACCAGACTAGTACCCGAGCTGAGAGGTATGAGCTACGAGGAGCGACTGCAGGAATTAAACCTCACTTCGTTGGAAGACAGAAGAGTTAGGGGGGACATGATCACCACATTCAAGATTCTCAGGGGAATCGACAGGGTTGATAAAGACAGGCTGTTTAACACAAGGGGCACACGCACTAGGGGACACAGGTGGAAACTGAGTGCCCAAATGAGCCACAGAGATATTAGAAAGAACTTTTTTAGTGTCAGAGTGGTTGACAAATGGAATGCATTAGGAAGCGATGTGGTGGAGGCTGACTCCATACACAGTTTCAAGTGTAGATATGATAGAGCCCATTAGGCTCAGGAAACTGTACACCTGTTGATTGACGGTTGAGAGGCGGGACCAAAGAGCCAGAGCTCAACCCCCGCAAGCACAACTAGGTGAGTACAACTAGGTGAGTACACACACACACACACACACAACCACACACACACACACTACGCACACACACACCACACACACACACACCACACACACACACACACACACACACACACACAACACACACACACACACCACACACACACATACACACCAGACAGGCTGCCCCCTCACGTATGATCACCAGTCACGTATTGGTACGGCACCCAGCCATATTTGTGTGGAGTGTTGAAGTGGTAGTGCGCGGTCGCGACCCCGGCGGGGCCACGCTCGTGAGACCTCGACCATCACATACTGTTAAAACGAAATCACTGCACACGTGAGATGGAACCTCGTAACCCTCTACGGACTCCCTCTCACCGGCTTTGGCTGGGGGATATGCCCCAGATAAAGGGGGTTACATTGCTTGGCATCCTGGAAGTACATATATAGTGTTGGGTGGTGTGTA
>WNGS01009631.1:7509433-7519433 GCA_020271785.1 Procambarus virginalis
CTGTCTCTGTCTCTGTTTGTCTATCTGTCTGCCTTTTTTCCTGAAACATAAATCCAAATTAGAGTTCATTAGGACGTGATTAACACAGCAAAAACACAATGGTTCTAAAAATGTCCATGAAATCGTCAGCAAAAGTCATAATTATGAAACAGTTCACTAATAGTAATAACATGATAACAAATATAATGAGCATTCAGTACATTGTTTTAAAATTTGACCTGAAGGTGGTGGTGGCTCAAAGACTTGCTGAGCTTTTGACCTGGTGCTGCTTGGACCTGGTGCTGCTTGGACCTGGTGCTGCTTGGACCTGGTGCTGCTTTGACCTGGTGGTATTAAACAATACCACCAGGTCAAATACTTATACTTGTTCAATTATATCAGAATTACGTACTTGTCTAATGGAAGAGAGGCACCGGGCCTCTTACCTGAACCCCGGAGAGCGACCTGACAGTGTTTACATGTTCCTACATCGTTGTGATTGAGGAAAGATGAACCGTTTAGTAAGTGCGTACGTACGTAAATGCTCGATTAATCCAGGCTTTGAACTGTGTACTCACCTAGTAGTTGTACTCATCTAGTTGTGGTTGCGGGGGGGTGAGCTCTGGCTCATTGGTCCCGCCACTCAACTGTCAATCAACTGGTGTGCAGGTTCCTGAGCCTATTGGGCTCTATCATATTACACTTGAAACTGTGTATGGATTCAGCCTCCACCACATCACTTCCTAATGCATTCCATTTGTCAACCACTCTGACACTGAAAAAGTTTTTTCTAATATCTCTGTGGCTCATTTGGGCCATCAGTTTGCACCTGTATTCACCTAGTTGTATTCACCTTGTTGTGTTTGCGGGGGTTGAGCTTTGCTCTTTCGGCCCGCCTCTCAACTGTCAATCTAACTGTTTGCTAACTACTTTTTTTCCCACACACCACACACACACACACACACACCCCAGGAAGCAGCCCGTAACAGCTGACTAACTCCCAGGTACCTATTTACTGCTAGGTAACAGGGGCATTCAGGGTGAAAGAAACTTTGCCCATTTGTTTCTGTCTCGTGCGGGAAATCGAACCCGCGCCACAGAATTACGAATACTGCACGCTATCCACCAGGCTACGAGGCCCCTATAGTGTCCCATAGTGCGTGTGCATCTTATGTTAAATAGTCTGTCTTTATCTACCCTATCAATTTCTTTGAGAATCACTGTATGTGGTTATCATGTCCCCCCCCTAACTTTTCTGTGTTCCAGCGACGAGAGGTTTAATTCCCGTATTCTCTCCTCGTAGCTCCATACCCCTCAGTTCGGATATTAGTCTGGTGGCAAACCTTTGTTCTTTTTCCAGTTTAGTCTTATCCTTGACTAGATATGGACTCCATGCTGGGGCTGCATACTCCAGGATTAGTCTGACATATGTGGTATACAAGTTTGAGTGATTCCTTACACAAATTTCTAAAAGCCGTTCTTATGTGGGTCAACCTGGCATATGCCGCTGATATTATCCTCTTGATATGGGCTTCAGGGGACGAGATATCAACCCCCAAGAGATATCTTGAGGGTTTGGCAAGATATCAACCTAAGGTTTGGCGAGATATCAACCCCAAGTCGTTCTGTGTGTGTGTGTGTGTGTGTGTGTGTGGGTGTGTGTGTGTGTGTGAACGAACTTGAAGGGGCATGCCCACAGCCTTGTCCCTGAGGCTCTCACACCTCCATGGCCGACCTCACAGCTATTTGGAGTGCTGGCTTTAACAAAGCAAGTGGCCAACTTACAATGGACACCGCCGAGTGGGTGTGTGTGTGTTGTGTGTGTGTGTGTGTGTGTAACCATATATTACAGCAGTTTAAGGCGACAAAAGTCTGCTGAGCCTTTATAGTCGTTCCATGTGATTAAGCCAGGCAGTTGGGCTGGTGCCCAAGTTAGGGGTCATTATATTGAGAACGCACGAGACCAGGCCAGCTATGTAGCATTTTGGACGGGTATGAGGACACGGTGTGGTATATGAGGACACGGTGCTGGTATATGAGGACACGGAGCTGGTATATGAGGACATGGTGCTGGTATATGAGGACACGGTGCTGGTATATGAGGACACGGTGCTGGTATATGAGGACACGGAACTGGTATATGAGGACACGGTGCTGGTATATGAGGACACGGAACTGGTATATGAGGACACGGAGCTGGTATATGAGAAAGGGGTGAAGGGACGGTGCTCTGCAACTCTGACTCTCGGGGTCGCAACATGATTGCCCCTAAGCCTGGGATGGAAGGAAAGTGGTGGTAGAGCAGCTGTGTCAACTGTTTTGGTCGCGACTATTGAATAGCAATACTGCAGTCGTAAGGTCTAAAGGGGTGTGGGGGGGGGAGGAGGTGACACTCGAGTAAGGAGTAATACTGGAGAGGTAGCTTGTGTTGCAGGATGCATGACACTGTGTGTGTGTGTGTGTGTGTGTGTGTGTGTGTGTGTGTGTGTGTGTGTGTTGTGTGTGTGTGTGTGGGTTGTGTGTGTGTGTGTTTGTGTGACATGCTGCACATTTGGCCAATGCCAGATCAAATATGGCCGGAAGCGAACAATAATGAGCAGTTTTACCCCATGAATTGTGTGCGTTTGTGTTACATAGTGATTCTAGGTGTGGATATTGTCATATGTTTTCATGTATAATATATGCTGGAATATATGCTGGTATACCTTGGCTCCAGCGAGGAGGAGGAAAATATGTGTATTCTGTTTACTTCTGCTTACGTCTGCTTACGTATCTGCTTACATCTGCTTATCTCTACCGCGATGACTGTCTTATCTGCAGCCTGTATGCCGGCACTAAATACATATAACATGATCTGAAACACATAAATGGTTACCAATATTCGGTCCTAGCGTTTACCACCACCAGCTTCGGTACACACACAGGCACCTCAAGAAAAGGAGTGGTATCCTGACCCAAAAATAAGGAGCATTGTTGACCAGACCACACACTAGAAGGTGAAGGGACAACGACGTTTCGGTCCGTCCTGGACCATTCTCAAGTCGATAAGGAGCATTTGTTGTTGTTTTTAGATTCAGCTACTCGGAAGAAAAAGTTCCAAGTAGCACGGACTATGGTGAGCCCGTGCTACTTACCTGGCACAGCAGCGAGGCTGTAAGTATAAATAAAGGTGCAGTTAAGAGTATAACTAGTAATATCACCCCATTAATAGGAGTGCAAGCACGAACAACGAGCTGGAACACAACACCGCCGTACAGAAGACTCGCCCCCGATCCAGCGGGGTCATAATTATGCTAATCTACTATCAGCTCTATGATTAGACACAGCAAGAGGATTCAGCTAAGAGGTACACCCAGCGATGTGAATCACTTCTCAAGGTGATAACCAGGTCTGAAAGCATTTAGGTGGCGTGAGGCGCCGTGGTACAAACAGGTGAGGGGGCCCCTGCTGTGCCGGGGTGGGGGAGGGGGAGGGGGAGGAGGAGTGCCAAGGAGAGCCATCTCATGTCCAGAGAGACGTGGACATGAGTGGTAGTCATGAACATCCCTCAATGTCTCAAGAACATTCGAAAGTGACAGGAATGAGTATGAATGATTGATTAACACATTCTCACTCTCATTGTCGAAGGACATTGTTATGTATAGGGTTTAGGAGCCTAGATGGTTCTCAGTATTGGGTTCAGGGCCTAGATGGTTCTCAGTATAGGGTTTAGGGCCTAGATAGTTCTCAGTATAGGGTTCAGGGCCTAGATGGTTCTCAGTATAGGGTTCAGGGCCTAGATGGTTCTCAGTATAGGGTTCAGGGCCTAGATGGTTCTCTGTATAGGGTTCAGGGCTAGATAGTTCTCAGTATAGGGTTCAGGGCCTAGATGGTTCTCAGTATAGGGTTCAGGGCCTAGATGGTCCCCAGTATAGGGTTTAGGGGCCTAGATGGTTCTCAGTATAGGGTTCAGGGCCTAGATGGTTCTCAGTATAGGGTTCAGGGCCCTAGATGGTTCTCAGTATAGGGTTCAGGGCCCTAGATGGTTCTCAGTATAGGGTTCAGGGCCTAGATGGTCCCCAGTATAGGGTTTAGGGGCCTAGATGGTTCTCAGTATAGGGTTCAGGGCCTAGATGGTTCTCAGTATAGGGTTCAGGGCCTAGATGGTTCTCAGTATAGGGTTCAAGGCCCTAGATGGTTCTCAGTATAGGGTTCAGGGCCTAGATGGTCCCCAGTATAGGGTTTAGGGGCCTAGATGGTTCTCAGTATAGGGTTCAGGGCCCTAGATGGTTCTCAGTATAGGGTTCAGGGCCCTAGATGGTTCTCAGTATAGGGTTCAGGGCCCTAGATGGTTCTCAGTATAGGGTTCAGGGCCCTAGATGGTTCTCAGTATAGGGTTCAGGGCCCTAGATGGTTCTCAGTATAAGATTCAGGGCCCTAGATGGTTCTCAGTATAGGGTTCAGGGCCCTAGATGGTTCTCAGTATAAGATTCAGGGCCCTAGATGGTTCTCAGTATAGGTAGTACACGTACTGATTTTAAATTAATTAATTTTACTTTAACTTAATACACTGACTTAAACAGTGTATTCTTCACTAACACGCAGAGTATCTGCCAACTTTAGTAAAATCTTAGTAGAAACTTTGGAAGCATAATTGTTGGGAAAAGTTAATGCACAGCAGTTAAGTGAGTGATTCAAATACGTTCTCTGTAATATACTTGATGATATATTTGGCACACAGAGCAGCTCTGAAATTGCCCAGTAAATTTTCTTGATAAATAATGTTTGCATATATATATATATATATATATATATATATAATATATATATATATATATATATATATATATATATATATATATATATATATATATATATATAATGTGGTGTGTGTGTGTGAGAGAAGGATTAACGCATTGCATTATTCTCATTTTAGTGCCTTTCTCTCTTTAAGACGTTAAACATGAAATCAAACATCTTTTACAGAGGAGACAGTGAGGTCAGGGAGCTGGTTTATCCCTAGCAAGAACTCGTAAACAGGAAATCTCTTTACACACACATTTATAACTCATCCGAGATATTTTTTTGGGGGGTCCACCTCCGGTTTTAATGTCAATCTGTGTGTGTGGATATTTCAGGCTGGGCTTGACCCGCGCATCTTCATTTTTTCTCCAGATTATATTCTTATGCTGAGTATATACTTGAGAGAGAGAAAAATGTTGTATATATATATATATATATATATATATATATATATATATATATATATATATATATATATATATATATATACTTTATTATGTCTGTTAACAGCCAACAGCCTCGTGTGTTCTTGGAAACAAGGAAACAAGCGCACAGAGACGTCAGACACTGTTTGAAGAAATAGTAATTAAATAGTTCCACACACACACACACACACACACACACACACACACACACACACACACACACACACACACACACACACACACACACGCACACCTGTGATTAAGTGTGCAGGTGGTAGTCACCTGACCACGATTCTACCTGCGCCAGTTCCGTCTCCTTAGGGGTGTAAATTTCATTTATTAAAGGTCAGGAAATTCTTAAGCGGGTCATCCGTGACCTTTGACCCTCCCCCCCACCTCGCACATCCGACATTGGTCACTCCTTATAATGCTTACATGATGTCATGCGCTCAGAGCTGTCCCTGACCCAGACTTCCTCACTAGTTCCCACGTTCTGACACCCCTCACACGCTCCAGCTACCTGACACCCATACCCTCACACGCTCCAGCGACCTGACACCCACACCCTTCACACGCTCCAGCGACCTGACACCCACACCCTTCACACGCTCCAGCGACCTGACACCCATACCCTCACACGCTCCAGCGACCTGACACCCATACCCTCACACGCTCCAGCTACCTGACACCCATACCCTCACACGCTCCAGCTACCTGACACCCATACCCTTCACACGCTCCAGCTACCTGACACCCATACCCTCACACGCTCCAGCGACCTGAGACCCATACCCCTCACACGTTCATATCCTTCATGCGTCCAAGCATTCACTCATGCTGACCATGAGTCACAGTAACGTGGCTGAAGATTTGATGACCAAACCACACACATCAGAAGATGGAGAGACGACGACGTTTCGGTCCGTCTTGAACCCAGTATCTCCCACGGCTTGAAAATGGGCCAAGACGGACCGACACGTCGTCTCTTCTAGATCGTGTGATGTGAGGTTCGGTCTTCATTCACTCATGCGCCACATTTTAATTCACTGACCCACACCTCCACTCATGCGCCCACGCCTCCACTCATACGCCCACGACACCACTCATGCGCCCACGCCTCCACTCATGCGCTCACACCGTCATGCAGTCATTACAAACACATCTTCATTCATTCACCCGCACCTCACTTTAACACACGGTGTAGGTTCATGAGCGATTAAATTATTTTATATAATTTAATTTATATGCAACTGAAAACTCACACCCAGAAGTGACTCGAACCCATACTGCAGGAGCACAATGCAACTGGTGTGTACAAGACACCTTAATCCACTCGACCATCACGACCGGTCGTGAGGGTCGTGAGGTGATTTGATAAAATACTATGCCCAAGATTACCATCAGAGTGCCGGCGGGCTGATGGGCAAAAATAGCCTCGGCTACCATCAGCTTTTGACCGTTCGTGATGGTCGAATGGATTAAGGTGTCCTGTACACACCAGTTACATTGTGCGCCTGGCAGTATGGGTTCGAGTCACTTCTGGGGTGTGAGTTTTCAGTTATATATATTCATATATATATATATATATATATATATATATATATATATTATATTATATATATATATATATATATATATATATATACGTTTTATATTCTGTATACTGGACAGTTGGGCAGTAAGCTATGTAGTAGTCTTAAACCTCTCACTGTTGATAGACCTCAAGTCCAACACTAGAACAAACAATAACATATAAAATAATTCCAGAGCTCTTTAGACATGCCGGTAAACGGTACACAAAGTCGACAACGTCAACATTTGTTAATATAATGTTGACAAGTTTACACACATTAGAGGGCTAAACATAGGGAGATTTCATCACTTGCAGTCATTATGGCGCCTGACAGCTGGGTGGACAGCGCTTCGTATTCGTAGTCCTGAGGTTCCGGGTTCGATCCCTGGTGGAGGCGGAGACCAATGGTCTGATGCCCCTATTACCTAGCGTAAATAGGTACCTGGGAGTTGGACAGCTGCTACGGGCTGTCTTCTGGGGGGTGTGTAACAAAAAGGAGGCCTGGTCGAGGACGAGCCGCGGGGACGCAAAGCCCCGAAATTATCTTTAGACATCCTCAAGATATTCGACACCCGTCACAGAAAACGGAAGCCCGTCCAATGTCAGTCTGCTAATTTCTATATCACACTGTCTTTTCGAACGTTTGGTGCTGTACGTATATAATTGTATCAGACATAAACAATTTGTAATTGTGTAAGTTTTCGTGCTTTCAGGACTCTGATTTCTTTCCAGTTAAACGCAATTGTTTGAAGCGGTAAGAGTCTGCCAGCTGAGACGGTGGAATCTATAAGTAGTTCAATTTCACATTTGTCACATGCTAATTTAGCTGCATTGTCTTGGTCATACTCATAAGAAATATTTGATAGAGATGTTTTCCATATGAAAGAGATGATTCGGAAGAATTTATTCAGTGCCGAGCAGAGGTCATTTATGACGGCTCTTGTATAATGACTGTCGTGAGCCTCTTGTTGAATCACTTGTGATACAAAAGATTATTGATGTGGGTATTTGTATAAGTGATTGTATATATATATATATATATGTATATATGTATATATGACATCCTGGTGGGAACACTTATATATATGTATATATATATATATATATATACATATATATATATATATATAATATATATATATATATATATATATATATATATATATATATATATATATTATTTATATATATATGCAAGTGATGATCACGAAACACTGATCATTTGTATGCGGAAAATTCTAAACCGATAATGAGCCTCTGTAACCCTTTCCACCACCACCCACGGGATGGGTATGGGTGCATAATAAAGAAAGATTGAAATCTTGTCATGTTATGTCTTATTGGTGATCTTGCATGCAAGGCTCTCGAGTGCTTGAAAAGAAAGAGAGAGAGAGAGAGAGAGAGAGAGAGAGAGAGAGCTCTAAATTACTAAATTTTAAATTTAGTGCTAAATTTATTGCTTTGATTTGCATTCCCTGCGAATTACTAAAAAAAAATAAGTAGAAAGACGTTCTTGGAATATTTAAAGATGCCAAAACCCATCACTAAGAGGCATTACGATGTTCGAAGGAGCAGCAGTTTATACCTGACTTGACTGATCTACTAGAGTCCCAGGAACAGGCAACAGAGAAAGGACTGGGTTGACTGCTTCTTCTTAGACTGTCAAAAGCCTCTGATATTGTTACTCAAAGCAGACTGACAAACAACATAAATCAGCAGACTTGAATACGTATAAGAGCACAAGACTGGGTAAGATAGTACCTGCCGGACAGGAAACAAAGATAAATAGGGAGACAGCAAATGTTTGGATCGCGGTAAGATGTAAGCAGAGTCCCAGAGGCTCCCTATTTTACCCTTCACTTTTAATTACATTCGTGAATGACCTTTTCGAGGAAGAAAATATTTCAAATAACTATATTTTCTTACAGTGCAAAAGTAATGAGAAATATAATTATGAAGACTGCACAAAACTGTAGAACCTGAATTAATAATAAATGTGATCACAGAAATAGATGCTGAAGTTCGGTCCCAGCAAGCTTTAAAATACAATTTGAGACTGGACACAGAACTCAGAGGACAGGACATGCTAAGAGAAACATTTACTGAAAGAAGGACATACATGCAATAATATGTGAAACATATATACAATATGCAGTCACGAGAACACCATTTAGAAATATGAGCAAGGAGTCATTCATAACCTTATACACAACATAAGCTACTCCTGCAATATGTAAATTCAACATGGAATCTCTGCTCTATGAAACACAAAAGGAAAATAGGAAAGTTTCTGAGGTTTGCTATCACACAAGAAGTAAGACTAGAGGTGACATGATCAAAACTGAGTTGTATAGATGAAGAGTAGAGAGAGATAGCCATTTCCTAATGATGGAAGGCAGGACAAAGGAACATAATTGAGAACTGAAAACACAAACGAGTTGTCGAAGCTTAAGGAAATGCGCTTGAAGCAGAAGTCATGGAAGCCACCCCAGTTTTGTTTTAACTTCAATAGCAAGTACGTCAGAGCATAAACCATTTCGACACGTGTAAAAGCACCTGTACCTTATCTGGGAGGCGGGGGTTCTAAAGCTAGATCTCGCTTCCCCGATACACAGGTTAGCACGTGAGTGACAAAGCATCACAAATTCCAAGCACCAGCTGCTGAGATAGATCTATAGGGACTGGAAGACGTCTGACGAGTCTTAGACAGCTGCCCAGCTGCAGACAGATGACAAGTGAAAGTCAGCAGAGGCCAGGCTGGGCGTGTGACGACCCTCTGGTGCACAGCTGACCCGGGCTGAGGGCTTGATGGATGAAAAAGGGTGGATTTTTTGGATGGAAAAAGGATGGATTTTTTATGGATGAAAAAAGGTGGTTGAGATCCGCCAAGCGTCCAGTCCGCCGGAGATGAAATTATGGATGTGGTGGAACGCTTAAGTTGAGACGGGGCGAAGGAGGAGAGGAGGGAGGGGAAGGGGGGGGGATATGATGAACACAGCTGTTGTGGCGATAATGTGGGTGTGTGCCGTTGACTGCACTGGTGTATGCAGCTGTTGCAACGATAATGGCAGGCGTGCTGTTCTAAGAATTCATGCATACTAATGTAATGAAGAGCCAGTATACGCGCAGTGTTGTGCAGATCAGCGCTACACTGATATGCACAAAAACGTGGAAGCGTTGAACCTTAAGGGAAAGGGAAGTGTGCGTGGAGTGGAGAGGCGCAGGTGTTCAACACACACAC
>WNGS01009631.1:7541072-7572708 GCA_020271785.1 Procambarus virginalis
CCGTCCTGGACCAACGATGTTTCGGTCCGGCTTGTATGTTAATAGGTTAATAGGAGGGTTCCATAGGCTGTTACGCTTCTGGTGAAGTTTAACCACTTCAGGTATGACGCTTGTCAGGAATCGTTGAGAAATCTAATAAACCCCCCCCCCCCCGGGTCTTGCCAATCATTCGGAGCGTAGATAACGCGTTTGTTCCTCAACAACTTCACCTCCACTTGCCACTTGGGGCTTGGGTAGGCCAGACTGCTGCTGCTTCGTTAAGTGTAGGACACGTGGTAAGGCAAAATATGTTTCAAATACTCACACTTAAGTACATTTTTTGGTGTATAAATGAAAGTATGAATCCTTGAGAAAATTATTGCGTAACCCATTGCCGTTATTTTGAGACGGGATCAGATTGGGAGGGATTGGGAGGGATTCATGCAATTGGGAGGGATTTATGCAATTGGGAGGGATTGGGAGGGATTTATGCAAGTGGGAAGAATTGGGAGGGATTTATGCAAGTGGGAGGGATTGGGAGAAATTTATGCAAGTAGGAGGGATTTATGCAAGTGGGAGGGATTAATGCAAGTGGGAGGGATTAATGCAAGTGGAGGGATTAATGCAAGTGGGAGGGATTAATGCAAGTGGGAGGGATTAATGCAAGTGGAGGGATTAATGCAAGTGGGAGGGATTAATGCAAGTGGGAGGGATTTATACAAGTGCTCACCTCGACATCTACAATGGTCAAGCAGATGTTCGACTAGACTTGTAGTTTAGAACTTAACATCCGGTACCACAATCCTAGAATTTACGAGATATCGGCCCACACTCAGGTGGCGGTAGCGAATATCCCTTCCATACTCCAAGTGAAGAGCTTCTGGTTGACATACCTTCAAGCTCAACATGATTCAGTCGATGGTCTATGTATCTGGGGGATTCCAAACATGAGCGTTAGTTACCCATTACATTGTCTAAATATGTATCTTGAATCTTTTGAGAAAAGATACATTGTGTTATTTTCATGTCATTGTGTGAATAACAATTTCACACAGCTGGTGAAACATGTGAGGCTCAGTGTAATGAACTAGATACCGGAAAAATGATGGAAGAAGCTGATTGCATCCACAATTGTGAAAAGTTGATATGTTAGTAGACCTATAATTGAGAATGCATTTCACTAAACGATCACCGGCTGGAAAGTCAAGAGTCGTTGTGTACTCAACCACCTCACCTACTCACCTATTTGTGCTTGCGGGGATTGAGCTTTGCTCGATCCCCCAAGGCAGAAATATGTGAAAATATAAAAGCATCCATTCCTACTCTAAAACACTCTTCCTTACTAATTAAATCATGTCTTCTAAAGTAGTTGCCAGCCATATATCATCGTGGAGGCCAAGTTCACAAGTAATTAGTATGCTCAAGGCGAGAGGAGAAAAACAACAATATTAAGCTCTGGAAGGGAGTATAATTATTATAATGATAACTTGTAGTATACTTGTTAAACCTGCACGAATCTGATCGACCTGACCTTGGTTTGAACAAAAATAATTGTCGAGTTTATTGTAAAATGGGATGTTGTACTAACGGGATGTTGCTATTGTAAAATGGGATGTTGTTCTAAGGGGATGTTGCTATTGTAAAATGGAATGTTGTTCTAAGGGGATGTTGCTATTGTAAAATGGAATGTTGTTCTAAGGGGATGTTGCTATTGTAAAATGGGATGTTGTTCTAAGGGGATGTTGTTATTGTTGTTACTGTAAAATGGGATGTTGTTCTAAAGGGAGGGTAAACATATTTGTATATTTCCTGAACCTTATAAAAGAGTCTCGACATTTGTGGTATTTTCCTACTATAATACCGCGGTTGGTAAACAAAAAAGAGGTGTGTGAATTTACTATTTACTATTTGTGCCTGCAGAACCGAGGTATTAGCTCTTGGTCCCCTCCTTTCCAGCTGTCGGGTGTCTAAAGTATTGACTACCGAACTCTTTTCCTTCATCATATCTATCACATATGTTCCTAACGCACACACCCCAGGGGCAGCTACGTAGACAGCTGTACAAATCCCGGTACCTATTTACTGCTAGAGAACAGTGGCATCAGGGTGACAAGAAACTTCTGCCCATTTGTTTCGCCCGGCTCGAGAATCGAGCCCCGTATCAGATTAGAATCCTGCTCGCACCCCGAGCTACGCTGTGTGTGTGTGTGTGTGTGTGTGTGTGTGTGTGTGTGTGTGTGTGTGTGTGTGTGTGTGTGTTTATATATTATATATATAGAGTTTTCCAGGATATATAGTCCTGGGGACCATTCAGGCTTGTTTGCAGATATATATATATATATATATATATATATATATATATATATATATATATAATATATATATATAGATACACACACACACATACATACTATGATTATGTATAACCACGAAGGAAAATGAAACAAGAATTACTCGAGCGCTCATGTAATTTCTTCTTTCTTCGTGGGTACTTATTGTTACTTATTCATCATGTGTTAATTTATTCGTGATTGGTTACACACACGTGCACGGGGGCACACACGTGCACGCGGGCACACACATTGTGGTATTGAGAGGTATTAGTTAATTTATACTTCTTGCAAATGAAGTGTACGACACCTACTCAGAGTATTAGTGTTGACCAGACCACACACTAGAAAGTGATGGGACGACGACGTTTCGGTCTGTCCTGGACCATTCTCAAGTCGATGTCGTCCTGGCCCATTCTCATCGACTTGAGAATGGTCCAGGACGGACCGAAACGTCGTCGTCCCTTCACTTTCTAGTGTGTGGTCTGGTCAACATACTTCAGCCACGTTACTGTGACTCATCGCCTGCACTCAGGGTATTAGTAGTGTGTTCAAAATAGCGTACATATCAGAGCGCACGGTCTCTGGAATGGCACTTGTACTGATACGCTACATTAATACACTTCTGTGTGTCAGTGGCAGCAGAAATCTTATTTTTCATAATGATGGAAAGTGACGAGGGTTGTTATAATTAACGAGAGGATGGATCCTTGCGTTTTCACTGCGTGGTGTAAAATTCCTGTCGCTTATATCCCATATATCGTTTTCATCCTTCTTACTGGCTTGAGTAAATGTATCTTTTAGAATACAACTCAGTATCTTTCCATGTGGACGATTATCCCTCTACGATGTGGCGAATTACCATCTTACTAACGATTTCGTCGAATTCTGTATTATTCTATCGTTACTCACAATAATTTGGTGGATACGCTCGAACGAGGAGTAGCGGTGCCATAGGCAAAGTCAGAGAGCACTGTATGAACGTCAGATATCCAAGGCTGTTCAGTACTCTTCCAGCAATCGTAAGAAATATTGTTAAAGGCACGAAATTTCTTCAAGAAGCAACTAGGCAAGTTCCTGCAAGAAGTGCCGGACCAACGTGGTTGAAATGGTTCTGCCGGCCTGTGGGCAGCTTCATGCAACAGTCGGTTGGACCAAGTTACCATTCCATGCTAACACCACCACCACCACTCCATACTAACACATCCTTGCCTACTCCATAGCCTTCCCCCCAAAAGAAACAAAGGCTTGTGCCAGATTTTTTTTTTTAAAAACCAGCACCAATGGAAATCCAAACCCGTATCCTTACAAACATTATTGCCAGCATCAACAAGAGCAACAACAA
Organism: Procambarus virginalis; assembly: GCA_020271785.1. NCBI lineage: Eukaryota > Metazoa > Arthropoda > Malacostraca > Decapoda > Cambaridae > Procambarus > Procambarus virginalis. Next base: position 7,544,727 of record WNGS01009631.1, read on the forward strand.
CAAGCTGCTCTTCACGCGCTCTTGCAGATAAGAGAATGATCCTCTGCCAGCAAGAGTCAGGCCCCTGCCAAAAACAAAGGTAATTTGCCGCTCCCCTTTCTGGGATTTGCAAACAGCTGACACCCGATGCTGAATCGATTCACACCACCTCGCGCCGCCTGGTATTGGTCGGCATTGTTTGCTGGCCGTGACCAAACTCGGCTGACACCGCCGGACTGTGGGGGCATGGATGGGGGCATGGATGGGGGCATGGATGGGGCGGATGGGGGCAGGGATGGGGGAAGGATGGGGGCATGGATAGGGGCACGGATGGTACGTGGGAGTGTTCTGGATGGGGGAGGGGGTGAGTATTGTGGGGGTGGGAAGGGGGGTAGTGGGAGGATTTGCTTGGATTGGATAAATGGTTGAGGCAGGGATGGGGAGGGGGGGGGGGTGACGGGGTGGGATAGGAGCTAGGGGAGGGGGTTAAGAGATGGGGGTATTCATCTAATTGTCCATACTCAATGTCCTTGCAAGGGTTGAGCTTCGGCTCTTTTTTTTTTACCAGCTTCTCCACCGTCAATCACGCAGTGTACAGGTTCGTGATGAGAGATGGGATAGGGAGAATTAGGATCTGGAATGGGGCATGGGATAAGGAAGGAACTAAAAAATAGTGAAAGAAGGGAGTAGTGGAGAAGAGGAAGACAGGAGGAAAAGACAAAACAGATAGAAAGAGAGGAGGGGAGTAAAGGGGATAGTAGATAGTAGAAAAGAAGCAGGCGAAAAGATAAAGGAAGGAAGAAGGATTGAAAGAGGAAAGAAAAATGTAGAGGGGGATTGAAAAGGGAGAGGGACAGGGGGATAACAGAGAGGAAATGGAAGAGTAGAGAGAGGGAGAGAGGAATGAATATAGAGATAGGAGAAGTTGTGATTAAAAGTGAGGAGATTTAAATTGTGGGCGAATAAAGAAAAGAAAATTTAGAGTAGATAGCAGTGAACGACTTCGATTCACAGTGGGAGATTCCAGATTCGAATCCTGGCCGGGGCTGAAAGGAATTGACATCGTTTCTTTACCTCATGCCTGATCACCCAACAGTATATAGGGATCTGAGTATTACACACATACTGTTGGTTGGAAGGAAAATTACTAGTTGGCCAAGTAGGGATACCTAAATACACACATATACATATATAGAAACATACGCATACGCATCCATGCATCGCATACCTTATACCACACACACATACACACACACACACACACACACACACACACACCACACACACACACACACACACACACCACACACACACACACACACACACACTCGTCCCGTGAAAATACTCAGAGAGGATTGATTGGGAACCAATCCATAAAACGTTTTCGCTCCTGTACACTCGGCGGTAACTAGAGTGACCTGGAAGTAGACCAATTAGCGTGCCGTGCTCCAAGGAAAATCTTGTAGGGTAAAGCTTACCATGGCGTAGGAGGGAAAGTTCTCAGCCTGCTCTCAAGTTGAAAGATATATACTCCTGTATCCACCTGTGTACAGGGAGAGGGAGAGAGAGAGAGAGAGAGAGAGAGAGAGAGAGAGAGAGAGAGAGAGAGAGAGAGAGAGAGAGAGAGAGAGAGAGAGAGAGAGAGAGGGAGGGGGTTGAGGGCTGGGAAGTAATACAAGTGTCCGACAATATACGGAATTTTGAACTTCAAATACTGCTCAATATAAACTAACAAACTGAATGCACATGAAATAAATAAGTTATCTGCGCGTGGGTATAAAGACGAGCGCATGAGGAACCTTCAACGTTGTGTACTTTTCTAATACCGAAGGCTAACAGGTAGGAGCACAATAGTGTTCAGCCAGGGTTACGATGCTCTAAACTCCACTTGGAGAATGTTTAGGGAACATATAAGATGGGATACGAGTCCTGTGTTATGGAGGTCAGCGCCGAGAAGGCTTTGGGGTCGTTGTTTACAAGATATTCAGATCATGGCACGGAATGGCTGAGGTCAGTGCGGCCTGCGACCTGCTTTCAGGTGAATGGCGACACCACCGGAGCGCCACAAGAGCCACATGGCAGTAATGGTAACAGCTGAAAGAACTTTATAGGTCGACCAAGGGTTGTTAAAAGTTGTCTGACCATAAAATAAAGGAGCTCGTTTTGCTCCTTCTAAAACGGAAAGTAGACGGAGGTTTCCAACTTCACCACGGACGGTCTTTAAGAGTTCATGCATTATGATTTTTTTTTGTGTGTGTACTCGCCAAATTGTGCTTGTAGGGGTTGAGCTTCGGCTCTTTTCTCCCGCCTCTCAAATTCAATCAACTCGCGTACAGGTTCCTGAACCTATTGGGCTTTATCATATCTATATTTGAGACAGTGTAAGGAATCTGATTCCACTACATCACTTACTAATGCATTTCATTTGTTACCTACGCTGGCAGTGAAAAAATTCTAGTGTTTCTATGGCTTATTTGGGTACTCTGTTTCCACCTTTGTCCCCTTGTGCAAGTACCACATGTGTTAAATAATCTTTATATCCACCCTATCACTTCCCTTGATAGACATTTAATGAGGTACCAGGTAGTACCTGGGTCGCCCAGTCGCCCAGGCCTCTCCCGCACACCCTCCAATGTCCCTCCCCCAAGAATCCCCCATCCCCCATCTCTTACAACATATACCCTCCCGATCACACACCTTCCCCATCTCACCTCATCACTGTAAAGATTTTTCACACCATACCCATCTCCACTTACACAAACCTCCCATTTTCACCCACACACACACTCTCCCCAGATCTTCTACCACTGTAACCGTTTTCATTTCACACTATCTACATCACTGTAGTCAAAAGATTGTGCCAAGAATGCAAATCTCTCATCTGAGTATTAATGGTGTAAACGAATACACAAATCTTTAGAGGCCTGCTTAAGTATGCGGACACTTGGCTGCACATTTCATATCCACCTACTTTTAATAGGGGTGCTGAGGCCTTTGCCCTTCAAGGGGGTTGGAGGAAAGGGGGGGAAGAAAATGCCAAAGGGGCCGACCCCGACCGCCCTATGACACTCTCCAAAAGTCACCATGCAAAATTGCGTGAGGCTAGCCAAAGAGTCAGGCTTGTTGCAACCTTTGACAGACAAACAGATATACTTTCCTCTTTTATAGACCGATGTGGTACTCGGCAGTGCCCGGGTCTCTGTGTGTCTCTTTGTCTGGCTCTGTCAGTCTTTCCCTCCCTCCCATCATCTCTCCTTTCTCTTCTCCGTTCCGTTTTCTCTTCCAGTGGGTAAAACGTTCTCAACTGTTATGATAACTGTTATGAAACCCTGTAGAAGGGTTTCATAACCCTTCTACACGGTTTCTACAAGGTCAAGGAAGGGAAGCTCCCACGTCAGGCGGCGAGCAGCCGCGTCCAACATCCTGGTTGACCAGTCCAGCAACGAGGAGGCCTGGTCGACGACCGGGCCGCGGGATCGCTGAGCCCCGAAATCATCTCAAGGTAACCTCAAGGTCAGGTAAGGGTTCCACCGTCCACTACCCCACGTAGTAAGGTTTCAGTGCCAACCACCCCTGTATTATTGTTTCATAATACAGCACCCACCTGTAGTAATGCCTGTCTGTGGTAGAAGGTCAGACGCTTGGGGCTAGTCTCGCCCAACGTTGCAAAAGACACCGGAGGGTATGGGTGTGACAGGCTAGTCGGGGCTGCATGGGCCCCCCAGTGCCACGCTTTAAGAAATGTTGTCATGAAGTCTCAGAAAGAGAAAGGGGGGAAGGGGAGGAGATGGAGAGTAGGGAATGAGAGACGGCATTATGGGGAAATTGGGCAACCCGTCCTCGCAAATTCGTATAGTCATTATGACTTATTAAATACGTGCATAGGTGACTTACTAAACATAATAGTTTCCCTTGAAAAGTTTCATAGAAAACACCGACCTTACCTAACCTATTAGTATGTTAAAATAAGCATCTTATAGCTTCGCAATTACAATTGTTACTTAACCTATTATAGGTATAGGTTAGGTAATAATTGTAATTACGAAGCAATAAGATGCTTTTATTAACATACTAAGTAGGTTAGGTAAGGTCGGTGTTTTCTATGAAGATTTTCAAGGGAAACTATTATGTAAGTATGTCATCTATGCACTTATTTAATAAGTCAATACTGACTATACGAATTTGCGAGGACGGGTTGAAATTGGGATAGAGGGAATGAGATAGTGGAGGGAAGAAAAAGGGCACGGAGATCAGGTGGGTACCACAATTACTGCTGTTACAGAGCAATAAACCTGAAGTTTGTATGCCATATGGGTAGTGCTATGTGGTATATCATGAGACAGTTATGAGGTAGTTAGGTATATGTATACCTAATATATGTATTATGAGGTGTAATATTTCACAGGGTCATGGGGGTGTCATATATATATAATGGGTCATGATGTATGCAAGTCATTTGATATTGTTGTGAGAGACGAGAAGTTTGTGGAAAATAAAATGAAAAAATGTTTTCATAACATTTGAAGAAAAAAAAATAACATTGTGACTGACAGGACAAATTACAAATATTTAGAAAGAGTACTTGCATGGCTCTGAGGAACGAGGTTGAACATATTATTATTTATTGGGAGAAAATAGATTTTAAATTTATGTTATACCTTGTGAGGGTCATATTCCTATTACCCCATAATTCCTAAATCATAGAATGAAAACCTAGTTCCCAATAGGGCACAACATCCAGGAGCAGTGCAGATTCGATACCTAATCAGCGTCATTAACGTCGATTCAACGCAGAAATGATACTGATGACGTTGATTCGTCGTCGAACTGGGTATTGTGCCCGTTGGGTTTATGTAATATCCAAAGTACAGTTTGTCAAATCAATTTTCTCGTTATTTTTCTTTTCATTGGCGATAGATCGCTCATAAACGTAACGTAAACACTAGCAAACGCAATAACATATGAAAAAGGGCCGAATCGGTCAGGCAAGGCATATAATTCCTCCTCTACCGAAGTAAGCTGCCATCGATATACAGGACATATTACACGTTTCTGTTAGATTTACAGTGGTATTGTAGTGGACTTTACACAGGAAATCACACGGTAAAACAAAGTAAGGGGTCCACCACACCACACGACAGGCTGTCTCTCACGGCCTCCACTCTCTCCCTCACAAAACACACACACACACACACACACACACACACACACACACACACACACACACACATTTCCTCCTCTAGTGTTTACAAGGTCTCGTACACAAATCCTATTCCAATAATATTTCTCATGTTTATTTTCTCCAATATTCCTCTATTGCAGACACTGATATGAATTGACATTTTCTATAGTTTTTTTTATTTCAATTATAAAATACAGAATGTAACTTATAAGCAGTTATTATTTGGTTCATATGTATACATGTGTTTGCGAGACTCGAGAAATCATATATAATATTCGAACCTTTGCACTAAAGCAGACTGATCCGTTTGCACACAGCAAATAATACATTGCCGTTCAAAGTACATTCGAACACACGATAGAGGCAGATGGAACACATACACACAAACACACACTATGTAGTGATGTTTGTTGTTATAGGGTCGTCGTGTGAATTGCCAGGTGGTCGTTAAGTGTTTGTCATTGCTAGTGAGATGTTTGTGTCATAAGGTCGTGAGAACTGTTTTTGTCATAATGTCACAATTAAGAGGTTTGTGTCATGAGAACATGTGGCTTGTTATAGAGATCGGGAGATATTCAGGTCATGGGGATTGTGAGATGTTTGTCATAGGATTGTGAGAGATGTGTACATCGTGGATGTACACAGTCACATCACACATCGTGATGTGGGTGTAATATAACGACAAACGACCTTCTTGTTCTTCATTACAGCTATCGTAGATTAACGACAAAAACAAAACAAGGAAGCAGAATCACAGGCAACGATAGCTAAAATACATACGATGAATAAACAAGAACACACTGCGAGAACTTTGACTGACAACATGCCAATGCGTCAACACAAGAATCAATACTGAGCAAAGACCTTTCAATTTATGTTGTGAAATATTTACAGACATTACCTGTCCTTGTCAGCCCAAGACACACACACACACACACACACACACACACACACACACACACACACACACACACACACACACACACACATTGTGTTGAGAGAAAACTTATCTACGTAGATGACAGATTGATGGATAAACCGTACTAAAAAAATAAGGAATATAATACCAGAGAATATGCGAAGAATACATAAGCTATATTTAAAGTATTATCAGAATTATAATAACCTTTTTTCGCTAATCCAACGCCACAGAACTCAAACGTTTCAACTCACAACCCTCGCGAACCCAACCCTCAGTAGGCAGGTGAGACATAGGCATGAAATGTGTATGTACAGTATTTATATATACAGTATATACACTCCATTTGCAATATATATATATATATATATATAATATGTGTGTACTCACCTAGTTGTGCTTGCGGGGGTTGAGCTCTGGCTCTTTGGTCCCGCCTCTCAACCGTCCTGTGTGTGTGTGTGTGTGTATATCACGAAAATAAACACGTGATTAAAAATGTGACAGTGTCAGACCACGGAGGAAAATTGAAACAGGAATTTCCTCCGTGGTCTGACACTGTTATATATATATATATATATTATATATATTATATTATATATAATATATATATATATATATATATATATATATATATATATATAGAGAGAGAGAGAGAGAGAGTATATGCACACTCCATATACATTATATACCTGATCTTCATCACTCCATATACACAACACAAGCAGGAAGTGTATGCATCGAGAGGACTTTCCCACTTTCCGGGTATAAATATGTACACTGACCAGCACCCCGGTACACCCGGGACACCTACACCTACGGGATAGGAAAGAACTTACTGACTTCCAACGACCTGAAAGTACAAGTACAAAAAGCTATGATTTGTTCAGATCTGAAACCTATATCTATGGGCAGCACAAAACGTCCACTAGACTGTGCGGCACAGTGGTTGCAAGGATCAGGTTGGGTTACCGTTACCTGTGGCAGGTGGCTGCAGGTGACGGATCTCCCAATCCTGAGCACTCCAGTTGCAAACTCTGTGAGCAGAAACTACGGCACGATCTCCCGCACTACATCACTGAATGCCCAGTTATTAGACCTTTCAGACCAGTTGGCATGAGGTACCTAGAGCTGATACCTGGATCTCTCTTTCAATTATGAAATTCTATGGACTTCACTAACCAAGTTTCATCTCCGCCGATTTCATTAAGGGTCGGCATAGGAGCTACCCGCCCTTTCATGAGAGGAATGGAGGACGATCCCGACCCGGCTTATGTTGATCACCCTTCTCACTAGTCACCCTGCAAAGTTGGGTGAGGCTAGCCCCTAGCGTCGGGCTTCTACCCTGGAACACTGTTATTTATCTAATGATTGTTAATAACATTTTGCGTGAACGTATTTTGATACTAATACTACCACTACTATTACTGCTATATCTGCAGTTACAACTACTTCCACTACCGCAGCTACTACGTTCACTACTACCGTACCACCTCTCCTGCTGCTGCTACAATTACATATATATTTTTGAGATTGCTTGTAATATACTACAATGACAACAAGAACCATTATGAAAAATACAACAACTCCATTAACAAGAACAATAATAACGACAATCAACTCAAAGAAAACAGTAAGCAAACACAAGGAGCCGTTTACGGAGCACCAAAATAGCCTCCTTGGAACACCTCGGCTGTCAATTTCAGGCAGAGTTCCCCAACTTTACAAGCGCATGAAGAAGCCAATGATTTCTAACTTACGACCTTTAACCACACGCAAACCTAATGTGAAAGTTCGTTAAGCATACGATAAACTTCGTTATACGCCTGCCGTGGGTCTAAATTTACATGGTAAGAGCCTGGTTATAGCTGGCTCCAGTATCCCGCTAGGGCAATGGGGTGGTTTTCGCAAGGCCATCGCTCTTGTATAGAGCAGAGGTGTAAAGGGGCGGATAAAACCCATGCTGAGAGTTGCTTTAACATTGAAACATCCTTAAATACAATGAGACACATTCGCACTTGTATGCTTAGAGTGAGAGAGAGAGAGAGTGAGAGAGAGAGAGAGAGAGAGAGAGAGAGAGAGAGAGAGAGAGAGAGAGAGAGAGAGAGAGAGAGAGCACTTAGTTATCACTTTTCCATTTGTTTAATTTCTTAAAGAATACGGGAGACACGACTGAACTCTGATGCATCCCGCTAGTTGTACTTTGATACTTTATATTGAACTCAGAAAAACCAGTCCTAGATCCAAGTATTTTTGTCATATTTTTAATACATGCCTCTGTAATTAACGTTTGTGTGTGTTGCATTTTATAAGTTCCGTAAAAATGTAGGTTAGCTATCACGAGAATTTTTTTATATTTCACATTAGTTCATATCATTACAAAATTTTAAAACATTTTCGTTCGAAAGAATTTTTTGTTTATTTCGAAATCCAAGAAGATTATGTGTCACATCTTTTTACAAAGCGAAATCAATGTTAGGGTAATATGATGATCATTCGATGAACATCAGTTAGTTCCCTGCTTAAACAGTGGTAGAACATGAACACTTTTCTTTATGGTCTTACAGTGGTACACACCTAAGTGATTTAGTTTCCTCACATTTGCTTGATATGAAATCACTTCTTGTAGACATTTTTCACTAAGCTCAACTTTTCAATGTGTTTATGAATTCTCTGACTTTTGGTAATCCCCTTTTGTAGTCAATTCAAGGTCACCATGCTGTAGCCACTCATTCCCAGGGCATTTCATATTCATTACTATGCCTCATTCTTTGTAAAGATTGTGTTCCGTCTCTGGAAAGATTTTGCTCACTCTATTTTCTTCATAACATTTTAAATCAGAGCTCTGTGCTCTATTTTCTCTACTAGCTTTGCCCTCCGCGTCTTTTCCCCTTCCCGGGGCTTCATTCTTCCCAGTGAATTCCTTGAATGGTTGACCTCATGACTTACAGTTTTGTTCTCAGGCAAAAATGTTTGATGAGGCAAATAGAGCTTTGGTACTTTGGTCCCACCTCTCAATTGGTGTGCAGAGTCCTGATTATGTTGGTGTTTTAGGGGGGAAAGTGGGAAGTAGAAAGGTCCAAAGAAAGGGCAGATTGAGGAAACCGGTTTGGGAATGCATAGTGGCAGGGGTTGGAAAGGAATGAGGGGGGGGGGGGAAGGTGCTGGAGGATGCGAGCATGGTTCTCAGGGGAAAAAAAGTGAGATATTCCTATAAAAGTGGGAAGGGTGTGTAGGTGAAGGGTGGGGGACAGTTACAGCCCCGCTCCTGTGCCGGGTAAATCCACTACGGGCTCACCATAGCCCGTGCTACTTGTAATTAAGCCTCGTATTTTGAGGATGGGGGAGTATGGAATGGGTTGAGAAGGGGTGATAATATGGGAGGGGTGTGCTGCTGCTGGAGAACAACAGTGATAAGGGGAAAGAAAGAGTCTTACAGCAGTGGGAGGTGAATGGATGAAAGGGGGGAAAAGACTATTATTGTGGAGACGGCAAGTAAGGTAAGGGAGAGGAAACAAAGAGTGACAAAGCAAAGTGCTGAGCTTGATCATTGAGGGAAAGGGGGTAGCACGAGGGTAGGGAGCAAGGGAGAAGAAGGTAGAGGCCTCGAGGAGAGGTAAATGGTCTAAGGAGAAGGTTGGGACTTCAATGCAAGGAAGGGATTGGCACATGAAGTACTCGGAAGGGGAGGGGGAGGGAGGGAGGAAATTGTCAAGGGAAAGCACCAAGCCATAACGACTAGATAGCACTTGGAAGGGGTCAGGATATGGTTTTGGGGTGTGTGACGGGGGGGGGGGGGGAAGGAATGGTGTCCAACCACTTGGACGGTCGGGGATTGAACGCCAATCTGCATGAAGCGAGACCGTCACTCTACCGTCCAGCCCAAGTGGTTGGACGGGAGATGGGGGGGGGAGGGGGGGTAGATACGGAATGAAGGGCAGTGCGAGAGTGGAGGTGCTCATCAAGGAGGGAGAGCAACTGTGGGGAGTGGAGATGGCAGAGAGAGTCTCGGAGAGGGAGTGAAATTACGGACAGTGAGTAATAGGGTTGGGAGGGGAAGGGTTTTGAAAGAAGGGTGTTGGGAGTGAGGAGTGGGCGGAGGAATAGAGGTGTGTGTGTGGTGTGTGTGTGTGTGTGTGTGTGTGTGTGTGTGTGTGTGTGTGTGTGTGGTGTGTGTGTGTGTGTGTGTGTGTGTGTGTGTTTGCTCATCTAGATGTACTCACCTAGTTGTGCTTGAGGGGGTTGAGCTCTGGCTCTTTGGTCCCGCCTCTCAACCGTCAATCAACAGGTGTACAGGTTCCTGAGCCTTTTGGCCTCTATCATATCTACACTTGAAACTGTGTATGGAGTCAGCCTCCACCACATTACTTCCTAATGCATTCCATTTGTCAACCACATTTGTGTGTGTACGTGTGTGTGTGTACGTGTGTGTGTACGTGTGTGAATACCGACATGCATGTATGTATATACATTGTAATTCTTCAGCATACGGGGCCTCCACACAACGTTCTAAAAAAGTAAAAAAAAGCACAAAATGTTAAAAAAGAATCAAGATAGTGTTTTCGTGAAGCGAGGTTGTGTGTGGTTGAGAGAGGTGTAATTTCTGCAGATATTTCACCACTTGCCGACTGATCACCAAAGTGAACCAATGATTACAGTGATCTGCTCTCTGACGCTCCCAGCTCAAACTCTTCTTTATGGCAGAATTAAATCGATTTTTTGCTTATCGGTGGCGGCTCGCTTCTTACATTTTTTTTCTCACTGGAGGGAGACTGCTTCTTAGTTTTCCCTCACTGGGGAGGGACGTCTTCTTAATTTTCCCTCACTAGAGAGAGACGGATTCTTAGTTTTTTCTCACTAGGGAGGGACGGCATCTTAGTTTTCTCTCACTAGAGAGGGACGGTTTCTTAGTTTTCCCTCACTAGAGAGAGACGGTTTCTTAGTTTTCCCTCACTAGAGAGAGACGGATTCTTAGTTTTCCCTCACTGGAGAGAGACGGATTCTTAGTTTTCCCTCACTGGAGAGAGACGGATTCTTAGTTTTCCCTCACTGGAGAGGGACGGATTCTTAGTTTTCCCTCACTGGAGAGAGACGGATTCTTAGTTTTTTCTTATTGGTAACAGATGGATAACTTGGATATTCTTTTTTCCAAGTTTAATGACCGGTTCGTGGGGGGTGGGGGTGGGGGTGGGGGGTGGGGGTGGGGGGTGGGGTGGGTGGGTGAGTCACACACACACATTTTTCTGATGTTGTTGTACTTCCAATTCTCGTTTAGCCTTGAGAGCTAAACCAGCTCTTGTGTCAAGGATAAATAAGCTATAATTTTGTCTGAACTGTAGCTATAGTACAAGGAAAGGGGGGGCGCACGTGCCCTTCCTCCACAAGCTACCCTAACTACGTAATTACAAAACACCAACATGAACAAATCAAATACATCAGGACACTGTTGTTGTTCCACTGCCTGTGTTGCCACCACAAACTGTTCACTAACAAGAGGCACACTTCACCCGTTCAACAGGATTAACAGGATCAACAGAGCTCTATGGAATATACGACATTTTTTCTATCGCGTGTGTCTAATTGACATCTTATGATGTGCTTTATTTTGGCTTAAGCGATGATCGTGGGGTGGGGGTAGGGGTGGGGGATTGGTGTGGGGGTAGGGGGTATTGGGGAGTTATTAGGTAACCTAAGAAAGGGGGGAAGAGTGTAGAAGGGTGAAGCAGAGATGAAGAGGTTGCTAGGGAGGTCAGTATCGCGACAGTCGCTCAGTCGATTTTCTCTCTCTCTCCCTCTCCTTCTCATCCTCTCTTACTCTCCTTCTCCTTCTTTCCCCTTCCCTCCTTTCCCTCCTTCCCCACTTTCCCTCCCTCTCCTTGCCAAACCACTTGGACTGGACGGTAGAGCGACGATCTTGCTTCATGTAGGTCGGCGTTCAATCCCCGACCATCCAAGTGGTTGGGGGCCATTCCTTCCTCTCGTATCATCCCAAATCCATATCCTGGTCCCCTGCTAAGGGCTATATAGTCGTAATAGCTTGGCGCTTGCTCCTGATAATTCTATTCCGTTTCTCCCCCCCCCCCCTCTCTCTCTCTCTCCAGTGAGGGTCGGAGAGGGTCGGAGAGGGTAGGAGGGGTGTGGTTACACCTTCCAGAGTGTAGGGAGGGCAGCAGGTAACATTAACTATTACCAGGTAGTGTAATAGTAGTTTCTTTAGGCCCCGCAAGTGTTCTTTGCCTTTATATTGTTGGACTGGTACAGAACTTAAAGGACGCGGACAGGGCAGTGTTCAATGCGGGGTGGACAGTGTTCAATGCGGGGTGGACAGTGTTTAATGCGGGGTGGACAGTGTTTAATGCGGGGTGGACAGTGTTCAATGCGGGGTGGACAGTGTTCAATGCGGGGTGGACAGTGTTCAATGCGGGGTTGACAGTCCTCGCGTGGTGGCGTAATTCACTCCTTAGGGTAGTATTTTTTGCGTGTGGATTAGGTCGCCGTTTATCCGGAGGCTGGACGGTCCTCGGGAGATGACATGAATCAAGCGCTGGTGACCTGACGCTAAATTATTCTCTAGATAACAGCTCGTTATTCGCTTCCGTCTCGCTGATTCAAATTCCTTCACTCTCTCACTTCCTCTTTGCTCCATCAGGTTCCCTCCAACCATCTTCTATTAGATTTCATCAACCCTCTCCTTCTATCTATCTCTTGCCACCATCTTCTTGATTCTCTCTTCCTTCTCTCTCTCTCCCGCCACCTGTCCTGTCTCGATAAACTCCTCCTCAGCATCCTCTATATTACTCCCTCCCTCCTCCTCCCATCAACTTCAGCCCTCGCCAAAGTGTGTCAATACCAACATTATCGGTTTATTCAATGATCAACAAAATATATTTCCTGCAGTCATATATGTGAATTGTTTTAATGGAATCAGGTAGCATTCCATTGTGTAATGTTAGTAAAAGTCATGTAGAACAGGACCTACTGCTCTACTGGGCACCATAACTTTTCCTTGGTAAAAGTTTGACAGAATGGATCAAAATGTAAATGATATTCTGGGTTATAAATTTAGTGTGCTGAGCACAAGAAGTGAGGCTGATGGTAGTGTGTAGTTTGCTGTGGTGAGGGTGAGTTGAACCTGTTATTAGCGTGTAATTAGTAGTGACCAGAGTTGAGCCCCCTTATTAGTGTGTAGATTGTGGTGAGGAGGGTGAAGTGAACACCCTGTTAGTAATTATGCGGTTTTTTGTTTTTAAAGTCACCATAAAAATGGGATCACTATTTGACAATTTTTTCTAATACATAACACACACACACACACACATATGATAGGGTAGATAAAGACAGGCTATTTAACACAAGGGCACACGCACAAGGGACACAGGTGGAAACTGAGTGCCCAAATGAGCCACAGAGATATTAGAAAGAACTTTTTTAGTGTCAGAGTGGTTGCCAAATGGAATGCATTAGGAAGTGATGTGGTGGAGGCTGACTCCATACACAGCTTCAAGTGTAGATATGATAGAGCCCAGTAGGCTCAGGAATCTGTACACCAGTTGATTGACAGTTGAGAGGCGGGACCAAAGAGCCAAAGCTCAACCCCCGCAAGCACAATTAGGTGAGTACAATTAGGTGAGTACACACACACACACACACACACACACACACACACACACCACACACACACACACACACACAAACACACAACACACAAATTCTTCGATCTTATATGTTTCTCGAAGGAATAAAACAGCTTAGATTTCTTAAACATNACATTATCGAGCCATTGTTGGTCGGCGCGCTAAACGTGTCCAGACAGCCCCAGGGATCTATCGTCACTGCGTAAAGATTGGCGATGTCACTGTGGGGGCGTGGGAGGTGAGTGTTGGAGAAGCGTGGGTGGAGGAGAGGAGGGATTGGTAGAGAGGAGGAATCGGGGTTGGGATGGGGGAGGAATGGGTTGCATGCGAGTCACTGCGTTTGAGTGTGTGATGACAAGAGGTGCATATCTGAAAGAATAGTGAAGAGTGGAGACAGGGCGTTACTGAGTGGATGGGAATGCTGGTGGTTGAGTTAGGTGAGTCGGTAGGTTAAGTGAAGGATTGTGTGGTTGAGTGAGGGATAGAGTAGCCAGTTTCAGGGAGAGGTGATTGACCGAGTGGTTGGGTAACTGGAACGGGAGGGCAAGGAAGGGAAGGGTTATATCCAGTCACATAGATCTCAACAAATTAGTTTAACATTACGTTGACATTTCGGCCCGAGATAGCGCTCTATGTTAACCCCAGACACGTGGGGGAGGGCCGGATATAGTACTGGATGATATATCATTGTCAGAGGAACTGCTGCGTGGCGCCCCAAGTGGTCAGTCTGTGCTGAGAAACGAGCCTGGGAGCTCTGGTGAACAATGAGCTCAAGTTATATCTTCGGTGAGTTAATTTGCCTTAAATTTCCAGATCAAGCCATTGTGGACAGCTGACAAAGATATCACAGGGGTTTTATACTAGACCAATGAGTGGGGGGATCCTGTGGTGTGTATAGAGCTTCTTGTGCAGTAAGTAGTTAGCTATTAGTGGGATTTTGGACTTTCTCGCTCAAAGGAAATTGTTGCCATGGATTGTCCCCCAGCCAATTGAGGCTGGCATTATGTGAATGGCTTCCGAAGAAATGTGCTTCCTAGTATTCCCTAAAATTTTTTTGTGGTATTCACCAAAATTTGTTTCTGGTATTCCCCCAAATTTGCTTCTGGTATTCACAGAAATTAGCTCAGTTGAGGCGCCACACGAACACCACCAGGATGAATAACTAGTCTGAAAGGCCAATGATTGGTTACATGTATAGAAGGCCTGAGCTTACATCACAGTGTGTGGTTTCTAGCCATAGAAGCTGAAATGTTTAGCTTGTGCTGTGGACCTTAATCGCGGATTTTTGTTGGTAAAAATAGTCGTACGTTTTACGTTTCACATATTTGATGAGATATTTTGTTTCGTAGGGATATGGGCTAAAGTAAAGGGAGGGATGGGCAGGTTTTGCGAAATGCGAGAAGTTTTTGGACCATCGAGGTTTGGTGCAGTGAAGTTTGTCTTAACAAGTTTGTTCTTGGTATTTTCATAGTATTTGAAACTTCAAAAGTTTACATAATGTAGTTCCAGCTTATATAGTCCATGTTTCACTATATGGGTACGCAGGTCAACTCGGTGTTGTGGTTGACCCCGGTGTTTGGGTCAACCTGGCATCATTCTACAGAAACAAAAATCAGTGAAAAATGATGAGAAATGACGAAAATAAACGGGAACATATATTAGCAAGCAAGATTCTTAACTCATGTCAACACAGCCTGCAACGCCCCTGTTATTGGCCAAACTAGGATGAGTAGACTTTAAAAAAAATCCAGATATCAGTGCATAAATGTTTTCGATATAATAAGAAAACAATTGTGTTTAATTTTTTTTAGTGGGTCGACCACGCACAAGAATAGCCACCAACTTCATGTGGGTGGCCACGAGAGCCGGCTACGTTATAATGGGAGCAATGATGTCAATCCTAACCCGCCCATGTTGAGCACTTACCCCACAGCAATCACGGTGCAATCTTGAACATGCAAACAACAGACATTCTATTTTGTAGGTATAGATACTGCAACTTTTGTACTTTGGTTCTGGTATCAGTACAGACATTCAAAACATTAATTATTAATTTCATGTTTATTCTACCTGGAAACATCTAGTCATACACTTTCACAACTTCTCCGTAGTGTGATTATACATCCATCTACAAGCCTACATCGACCATCCTCCTGTTTAAATAGTACTAATAATCACGATGCGGACCATCGCACATATTTTGACGTAATGAACAATTAGAAAGCATAGTTTGGCAATAGTGAATTTGGACAAATCACAATAAATTATGAATTTATGTTGCTAATAAAACCTAGCCATCTGAGGCCTATTATAGTACATATACGTGCTATATTAGTCTTAGGAATATTTAAGATTTTTTTGGCTGGACGGTAGAGCGACGGTCTTGCTTCATTCAGGTCGGTGTTCAATCCCCCGACCGTCCACGTGGTTGGGCACCATTCCTTCCCCCCGTCCCACAATCACATATCCTTATCCTGACTCCTTCCAAGTGCTATATAGTCGTAATGGCTTGGCGCTATCTCCTTCTCCTGATAGTTACACGTTGTTTAGCTTGATTTTTTCCGGACTCTGTAAAGTGAATAGTACCAAATTATACTATCTAATTGTCAATTACGTCAGTATATGTACGATGGTCGACATAGTTACACAAAGTATTATCTAAACAGGAGGATGGGTTACTGTTAAGATGCCGCTGAACAATTTTAGGTCACACAAAGACATGCATTCGCTATCCTGAAACGGAAAGTAAAAAAAGAAAAGAGATGAACAACGAAAAGAGATAAATAACAACTAAGAAATATTAAAACAAATGATAACGGTATAGTATTGATCTGTAACAGACTTAGAAATAGAATAAAAATGATGTAGTCCATTAGCAGAAAAAATAAATGACTGTGTAAAGTTAAGGCAACTCAAGACAGTGACTAGGCTAGAGGCACAACTGTCTTCGCCTCGACAGTATTTACCACAAAGATCCCCCTCCCCTTCCCCCCCCCTCCCACCAAGACTCCCTGAGAAAGACAGAAATAAGACCCCCCCCCCCCCAAGACACAGCCCTGAGAAGAGCGGGAGGAAAAATTGATAAGTTTCACTGATTAAGCCGGACAGGGAAGGCAAAAAGCAACTTGTTGGCTTGTTGGCTGACTCTTTTTGCCCCGAGGTCCAAGAAAAACACGGCGCGCATGATGGATGGGATCCTTCTGTCAGGAGTACCAATAGCGGATGACGGGCTATCTGGTGGAGGGGAGGGAAAAACGCCAAGCCATTACGACTATACGGCACTGGGAAAGGGGGTCAGGATAAGGATTTGAGGTGGGACGGAGGAGGGAAGGAGTGGTGCCCAAACATTTGGATGTTTCGGGGATTGAACGCCGACTTGGATGATGAGACCTCGTTGCTCTACCGTCCAGCAACAGTAGGAGACTGTTTGGACGGTAGGATACTGAGTTAGGAGAATGTCGAATGGTCGTTATGGTATTGACGGAAAAACTGCCTACCAGTCGATGTGACGGGAACACTGTCGAATGATCGTTATAATAGAGGTGACAGTAAGACAGTCCAATGATCGATATATTGGATATTGGAGGTGACAGGATTACTGTCAAATGATCGTTATAAAGGAGTTTTTTTTTTGCAGGGATATTTCTGGTCATAGCACTTGACCAAGTTTTTTCGCTACGACTTTCCCCATTTAAATCAAAGCTGGTATCTCGCTGCAAAGTTTATCCTCGCCAGATGCTCAATTACTCTCAACCTGATTACTTTCTCCTGCACTCAACACTGAATACTTGCAAGCTCAGACGCTGCAGGTCTGTTAGTTAGTGCTCCTCGTTTTTCTGTTGGTGGTGGCGGTGTGAGTGGTATTGTTCAAATTTTGATAATTACGTATCTAGGACTATTGTGCACACGGATATCACAGTAGCGTGATGCAGCAAATGAACAAATCCACAAGGGCCGTGACGAGGATTCGAACCTACGTCGAATAAGGCAGCGTCTGGGATGCTCTCGGACGTAAGTTCGAATCCTCGTCACGGCCCTTGTGGATTTGTTCATAGGACTACTGTGGTCTAGCGTTATATATATATATATATATATATATATATATATATATATATATATATATATATATATATATATATATACACACATACCAAAAGAATAGGGGTGGTAGGAGAAGAAAATATCAAAGTGTTCAGTGAGGATCCACAAGGTCTTCTCTGAGTACTCTTTATTTTCTTCTCCGAGGCTATGGGTCCCTACACTTGCACCAGAGGTGGTACCCCTTCTAGGTTAAAATATATATATATATATATATATATATATATATATATATATATATATATATATATATATATATATATATGCAAACAAGCCTGAATGGTCCCCAGGACTAGATACAACTGAAAACTCACACCCCAGAAGTGACTCGAACCCATACTCCCAGTACATACCAGTTGCGTTGTTCCTGGGAGTATGGGTTCGAGTCACTTCTGGGGTGTGAGTTTTCAGTTATATATATATATATATATATATATATATATATATATATATATATATATATATATATATATATATATATATATGACAGTGTCAACTCCTCATCGGTGAGGAGTTGAGGTGCATAAGCACACTCAGGGAGCACTGTGTGATCATTACAGTTCCGCGGCTGTTCAATACTCTCCCAGCAACTATGAGAAATATTGCCGGAACAAAACTAGATGTCATGAAATATTTATATACGTTTGTGCAAGAACTGCCGGACCAACCACGTTGTAGTGCATGTGTGGGCCTGCGGGCTGCTCCAAGCAACAGTCTGCTGGACCAAGTTACCAGAAGTCGAGGAGAAGAAGAAGACGAAGAGGCCTTGGGGAGTGGAAGAACGCTCGGAACCCTCTCAAGGTAAACTCTAGGCAAGTAATCAAGCCACCGAAGCCCTATTTTCCTGGATAAGATGCAGGCAAATTGAACCCCTCACCAAGACAAGCACCGCTAAGCCTTTTGTGAAGCAGCAACAGCACCAGGCCACCAAACGCAGCAAATAAAATAATTAATAACAAATCCCCATATACGCGAGCACAACATATGTTGACACTCATCACATGCACTGACTCTCATGTCACATATCAACTCATATCTTAGTATCATAATTAACAAAGCTAAAGTGGTTGGGCAACTACCCTGTATTGATGGCCCTGTATTATCGGCATTGATGACCCTGTATTATATAATACCATGTATTATCTCATCTCTACCTTATATCCCAATCCTTATTCAAGATTTTCTGCAACCTTATCCTACAGTTTCCAATCCGCTGCTTATATGCCAACTCATATACACCAACTCATATACACTCATATATACCAACATATATACCAACTTATATACCAACAGGTCTTCCGATCTGTTCTATAGGGCCCAAACCTTTCCAACACTGTATATATAAGGGGCCTAACTAGCCGCCCACTCACGATGTCCCAAATGATTCCTGATCAATGGGGCTGTGACTCGCACGTCAGGCTATGAGCACCGGCGTCTAACAGCCTAGTTGATCAGACCACCAACCAGAAGGCCCTGATAGGAGACCTGGACGTGGGGACAATGATCCTGGAAACCATCTCAGGGTAATTAAGGTAGCCATGAAGAATATGGAGTGTTGAATGCGGAAGTGAGAGCATTGACTAAACAAGATTTCAGATGTCCTTTACTAAGTTATAACTGGCAGTGTATAAGGGCTCGGACGGCCCGAGGAAACACTAGTGCTTATTCACAGATAGTGAACAAATGACGTGAATTTACGTTAAACGAAAATAATGGTGTTATCTCGCACGTTAATCACTACCCGCGAGGGAGTGTTCGTGGCTCTACGTGCAGATTTTAACTCGTTCATGCGTCGAAAAATACATTTGGTTTATTGCCTCGGACTTTAAGTGCCATTTTGAAGTGTTATCTTTTCCCATCTGACTTTTATTAGCCCCCACAAAAACGAGCCCAATATAATCAACTGACAACCCGTACATAATTTACCATCGTTGATGATAAAAAAAAAACAATGGTAATGTTATTTTCCTTGTGTGTGTTGATGCAAATTTACAGGGGGACTCAAATTAACGGCATTTACACAGTTTTCCCTTCACTTTCCCAGTACCAAACGTCACTTCTCTACAGTCAATCAAACGCACACCAACCTCCTCCACCATCAATCTCTCCCCTCCCCTCCACCGTCAATCCCTCCCTCGCCAACACCCCCTCCTTCTTGCGATTGGAAAAAAATCACTCTAAACAATCCTTAGGTTTGCAACAGCGCCAAGTGAGCTGAAACTCCTTATCTTAGCCCAATCCAGCTTATCTTAGGCAGCTTATCTAAACCNGTGTGTGTTGTGAAGAGAAACACCACTGAAGGACATGCTGGCGGGAGCAAACATCATGACCAGTGCATTACTAATCAGTAAGAGACAAGTCGACTACAGTAATCATCAACGATGCACCTGGCTAAATAAACGCATAAATAACGAGGCAGCAGAATCTTTATACAAAAGCCTTGACAAGATAAATTCGGGCTGTAAACGCGCCTTAAAATAGCAAAATGTGCAAATAAAGCATCATAAAAGCATGGCATCACCGTCGCAATATGAATGCATTGGCAGGGCAAATATGTTTATAAAAATGATTTGGCAGGGCAAAATCGGCATACAAATGCCGCCGGCGAAGTGAATTTGCAGAAAGAGAAATAGACTGGGGAAGGAGGGAGTGACTAACCGCCAGAAGAGCATCGTAAGGATGGGAGTGTTTGAGCAAGAAAGGGATCAGACGCTCTTGTTGCCGCCTTCAAGGACGCGTCGCACCACCAAAAACACATTAATGCCATCACCAAAAACAGTTTCTTATATTTTCCTGATCCTCTGCGTTCAGACTTAATTTCAAGATATCAGTATTCCAGCTGTGTAATTTCTTTAGCTTAATACTCCCCTCTCCCCCTCCCAAAAATAATAAAGAATGTACAGTATAAGTAGATACGACAAAACTGTAAAGAGATACTCTTGGTGGAAACACAATTCCCTTGAAAGGGAGTCAGTCTAGATCGCTTTGGGCACAATAACAGAGAAATAAAGTGTAATCACGGTCCCAAGAATCATCTGTCATGGGGTGTCATCCTCCGAGAAGATGACGTGGACATTCTCCCACTCATACAATCCCGCCACTGCCTGTCTGTGTACCGGAGGCCCTTGTGAATGATACAAGAACACGAAAGAATTTGAGTGGGGCTGGAGGTGTATTGTTACTGGTTGTGGGAGTGAGGTGCCTCGTTGCTTGTTGTGGGAGTGAGGTGCCTCGTTGCTTGTTGTGGGAGTGGGGTGCCTCGTTGCCTGTTGTGGGAGTGAGGTGCCTCGTTGCCTGTTGTGGGAGTGAGGTGCCTCGTTGCTTGTTGTGGGAGTGAGGTGCCTCGTTGCTTGTTGTGGGAGTGAGGTGCCTCGTTGCTTGTTGTGGGAGTGAGGTGCCTCGTTGCTTGTTGTGGGAGTGAGGTGCTTCGTTGCTTGTTGTGGGAGTGAGGTGCTTCGTTGCTTGTTGTGGGAGTGGGGTGCCTCGTTGCCTGTTGTGGGAGTGAGGTGCCTCGTTGCTTGTTGTGGGAGTGAGGTGCCTCGTTGCCTGTTGTGGGAGTGGGAGGGCCTCGTTGCCTGTCGTATGAGTCTTGTCAAAATATCTTTGAAGGCTGAGAAGATGAGCCATTAAATATTGGTGCTATCAGCAGTCCTGACTCAGCTAGTTGTACTCATTTAGTTGTGCTTGCGGAGTTGAACTTCGGCTCCTTGGTCCCGCCTCTCATCCGCCAGTCAACTGGTGTACAGGCTCATGAGCCAATTAAACTCTATCATATCTACATTTGAAACTGTGTATGGAGTCTACCTCCATCACATAGATGGTGGAGGCATACACTTGTGTAGGGGAGAACGTGCTTTTAACATGGAGAGGGGAGATATATTAAGATACTATCATCCATAATTATAAAGTAACAGCATAGGGTATTCTCATGGCTACTTTCCTTAAGACATTACACTCCATGACATGATATAAATAGCTCACCTGAATATCACTTTAATATTTAATATAACTACTGAACACTAAACACATGCAATGGAAGAGGTCGTGGAAACCACCTCCATCCACGACGTTAAGGCCAGATTCGACCAAGAATGCAAACATCAGATTACTTAAGTTATAACTCAACAGGTACGACAAGGCTAGTACGCAGGGTATAAGGAGCTAAGACTAATAATGAGCAACAGGGTTGGTTTATGTGCCATTTACCATAGGCTGTATTTGGAGAGGGCTGGAGGGCATGCGTGTTGATGTGGATTTCTAGCAAGGATGTGCCAGGGAGGATGTGCATGAGAGGGGGGGGGTGTTGATGTGGTTGGCCTGTGCAAGATGAGGTAAGTGCCAGAGACATCAGTGATTTGACATGTTGTGTGTATTGTAGGACAGTGGAGTGGGGGGGGGGGTGGCTTTGATAGTAAAAATTGTATTATTATTCACTATGTCCCCCATACCCTCATCCCGTGGGCGATGGTGGAAAGGGTTACAGTGGGACGTAATCCCACTGGTTTTTTTTTATATATACAAGAGTTGTTACATTCCTGTACAGCCACTAGTACGCGTAGTGTTTCGGGCAAGTCCTTAATCCTAAGTTCCCCGGAATACGACCCCCGCGAAGAATTGTTTAACGACCCAGTGCCCATTTTTACTGTTGAGTTAAACAGAGGCTACAATTAAGGATTTGCGCCCAGTCTATCCTCCCCGGCCAGGATACGAACCCAGGACAAAGCGCTCGCGGAACGTGAGCGCTTTGGCGAGCGTCTTACCACTACGCCACGTAGACTGTAAGTTCGTTTAGGTAGGCAAGTGATACTCTTGTGAAGCTAGTTACACAATTGGTGGTAAAAGGGAAAGAATCTCGGCGGTGCTGGGGAAGGTTGGAGGTGTTAGGATGGTGGAGTTAGAGGGAATACGATGCCCGAGGGAGGAAAGAGGGGGGGGGGGAGTAGACGGTGTTGATGATGGGAGTGATGGTGGTGGTGCATATTGTGAGGGGTAGACGGCGTTGATGGTGGGAGTGGTGGTGATGGTGGTGGTGCATATTGTGAGGGGTAGACGGTGTTGATGGTGGGAGTGATGGTGATGGTGGTGGTGCATATTGTGTCGTGTGTGTATGTGGGGGGGGGGGGGAAGAGGCCAAACGAGTGGATGATGGGAATTATCAGAGTGGGTGTGGTTGGGCACATGGGGGGACGAGTGTGTTGGGATAGTTGTGTGATGTGGGTGTCTAAAAAAAAATTGAATCTGTTGTGGGTGGGGACTGTTTGTGGGGGCGGGGGATGGGGAGGGGGGGGGGAGGAAAGAAGGGGTTGTGGGATGTTGTGGTGTCGTGAAAAGGGCATTAAGGAGCCTGGCTGGCTGGGCTGCCCTCCCTTCCTTCCTTAAGTATATGATTAATACTCTTGGCGGGGCGGATAATCTCCTTTGGAAAAGGTTTGACTTCTCAGCTGTCCGGTTCAAGGCTTCGAGACCCGCTCCTCGCGTCCCCCCCCCCCTTCCCGCTCTACCTTCGTTCACAAAATCACATTTTTTCACTCATTCTACATATTATTGCCATGAAGAACCGAACAGAAATGTCGAAGCAAAACAACTTATCGCATTACGCAGTGATACTGCTGTCTGTGTGGTCTTGTTGTCGAGAGATAATTATATCAGTTTTTCTTAATTTCTGTTTTATTTTATTTTACTCCAGAGGGCGAGTTTATTGGTCAGTGTGAACATACTGCCCAATTCACTCACAATATATTCATCCTTTGAGTGAAAATACCGCCAAAGCACCATGATTCCTAATCCTGTGAGTGAATATACCGCCATAGCACCATCATTCCTAATTCTGTGAGTGAATATACCGCCAAAGCACCATGATTCCTAATCCTGTGAGTGAATATACCGCTATAGCACCATGATTCCTAATTTTGTGAGTGAATATACCACCATAGCACCATGCTTCCTAATCCTGTGAGTGAATATACCGTCATAGCACCATGATTCCTAATCCTGTGAGTGAATATACCGTCATAGCACCATGATTCCTAATCCTGTGAGTGAATATACCGTCATAGCACCATGATTCCTAATTTTGTGAGTGAATATACCGCCATAGCACCATGATTCCTAATCCTGTGAGTGAATATACCGTCATAGCACCATGATTCCTAATCCTGTGAGTGAATATACCGCTATAGCACCATGATTCCTAATTCTGTGAGAGAATATACCACCATACTATAGCAGCGTGTACAAACACCCTCATACTTCCCCAGTAGGAAGAAAAATCAATATTATTCATCCTGTCACGTGTACCTAAACCCATCTGGGACCACTACTACATAAGTATGCATGATACACTACTCTACACGTATAAAATTTTGTATTAACGCTTTTGGATGATTTCCGCCAAAAAATATTTGGAATAATTATGAATTGCAATTTCCTTGTATCATTATAAATCGTAGACAATTCTGACATTAAGCAACATGCTACCGAAGTGATGTGATTGAACAAAAATTTATATTTTTGCGATAATTGTGATAAAAGTGAATCTTCAGTATTCCTATTACAGCTTGAAACCAATTCTCGGTATTCCCCTATTACTGCTTGAATAATTTCCTCAGCATTCCTATTAATACGAGAAACATTTCCTCAACATACTTATTGCTGATTGAAGAGTATATCAGTATGAGTCGGGAGGCAACGGCGAATAGCATGAGCAATTGCAGTATACAGGTAAATACATAATTATTAGTAATGTAAGTAAACGCTACACATACTAAAGTAGGTGTGTGTGTATGAAACTAAGTTATCAGTTTGCGTGTGTCAAGGGCTGAATATAATTTGTCAAATATGGCATTAACCGAAAGACTTGGGCGGAGACCGGGCCACGGAGCCGTTGGTCCCCGGAAGCTTCACAATATAGTTACTGTGACGTGTGTGGGGCCGGTGTAAGACTAATCATAAATATGACCTACAAAGAGGACATATTTACGTTGCCAAATACGGAGATGATCATCATTTATGAATGTATTTACGCTACTCTTCTGCTTATTTAATAAACGCGCGCATCAAAACAAGCAAGGTGGCCCCTTTTCAGCGTCAGTGTGCATGAGCGTGATTATCAATACGGGTCCACTAAGCCAAAATATGATATATGAGCGGTACACTGAACCCCCAGAAGAGTGCATGTTTGAAGCGTGCAGACGCCGACGTGCAGGTGTCAATTTTAGCGCGCCCGCACCTTATTTGGCCTTCGCTATGAAGCGTGAGATATGTTTTATTGTGCATCATAGCGCGAAATACCTGTCGCGTCTGTCTTTTTTTTTTGGGGGGGGGGGGGAGTTTGGGTTGTGGCGTTGTAGGGGGTATGTGAAGCTTAGAGAAGGACGCGTTTTTACTTTAGTTAACGCTGCGTGGAACGGGTTGTTTGTGGTTATTCTTTTGCACAATTAAATACTCTAACACACACACACACACACACACACACACACACACACACACACACACACACACACACACACACACACACACACACACAAGCACACATGTGCAACCTGTCCTCTTAAAAGAACGTCGCTTTTGGCCGTTTGCCCGTATGGCCGAAAGTGGACGTAATTTGAAAATGAAAAAAAAAATGAAAATAAATTTGGGATTTTTTTGTTTAGCAACAGTAAGTTAAGAGTCCTCTGATAGGTTTGGTGGGCAGGAAATTCTTATAAAGTTTCAAAACGTTATGAAAAACGTTAATGGAAAGTTTCCTCTTCTAACCTTGCCGAGTAAGCCGGACGACTCAAACAGAAAACGGAACAGTACGTCACTTTTGTGAGTCGATTATATTTCAAATTACGTCCACATTTGGACATAGCGCGCATACGAGCGAAAAGTGACGTTATTTTTAAGAGGACGGGGTTGATGATACACACATGCACACACACACACAGCCCATAATTAAGTACCAAGTTGGGTGACTGATGCCAGCAATCCCATCTACTCAAGCAAGCTAGATGTTCATTGACTTACGGAGTCATCTTCAGCTCCAGCATAAACACGACGTTGATTGGCTGATGAAATAAAGGCACCGAGTGTTGCCAGTATGTCCGAGTGAATCAGGCAAACCTGAGCGCTTCTCAACCCGCCAAACCCTAATTTGCGCGAGGAAATTTGAATCAGATTACACTGATTAAGAAAAGTCAGATGCAATTTTCCACCTCGCGTAAAAGCCTTCGCTGGTAGTGTATTTTATTTGCTTTCCTGGTAATCTTGGCGCTCGGGAGAGGGAGAAAGATAATCGTTTATGCGTCTGACTTAACACTCGTCATGGTGTGGAAGTCTTGCGTCTGACTGAACACTCGTCATGGTGTGGAAGTTTTGCCTCTGAACACTCGTCATGGTGTGGAAGTTTTGCCTCTGAACACTCGTCATGGTGTGGAAGTTTTGCCTCTGAACACTCGTCATGGTGTGGAAGTTTTGCCTCTGAACACTCGTCATGGTGTGGAAGTTTTGCCTCTGAACACTCGTCATGGAGTGGAAATTTGCGTCTGTGAGTAGTGGTAACTCTGGTTTGATCAGACGCACTGTATGTGACCCCAGCAACGTGCGTCAATGCCGCCCTTTTTTCCACTGTCTACTAGTAACCGATGTTACTCTCGACCACCATTACCACCACAATCACTATCATCACCGCCGCTACCAATGGCATAGCCAAGCACCATACCGCCTGAAAATGCCGTTGCAACAATGCTCATATCACCATCACGCACCATCAATTAACAAGAATGAACTATATAGCTATGAGAAACTGTTGAAAATGGTGAAGTGTGTTAGAAGAGCTCTCAGTGTTGCGTGTTCGATCCCATCTTACGTCTTCAGTATGTTGTCATCACTCTCCTTCAATTGATTCTCTAATACAATTAAGAACTACTTAACGGACTGGAAAGAGATAATTAAGTTAGTGGGTGAATACTGGGACTGGAGGGAGCGCCATAACCAGACTTCTACAAGGTTGTGTGCTTAGGAAAATGATATTTATTGAAAACGTAATTAATATAGCTAATGAAAAGGGCGAATCATCGCCACTGACAATACATTTCACGTGTGTGGGTTGGGTTACTTGTTTAATTAAGCAACGTTACTGTGACATTCTCTGCAGACTCTCCTCTCACTGTTTGCTGACTATGCCAAGCTGACGAGGAAAATCAGGTCGAACAATGACTGCAGGAAGCTCCAGGACTTGGATAAGTTGCCGACATTACCTGGCAAATGACTACTTGACGTCAATCCACATAAATGTCAGGTCATGAGGATGAGGACAATCGTAATGTGGCCAGAGGAACAATACAAAAAGGAGAGTGAAGAGCTTATCAGAATCAGAGAGACAGAAAGAAAAGGATCTTGTAGTAGACAGATCGTTAACCCAGCTATCTTCAAAGAACACACAAAAACGGAATCACATCGGTGGCATATGCTAAGCCTGGCGAACAACATGACAGCCTTTAGGAATCTAGATATAGATGCTTTTAAACTGTTATATACATCATATATTCAACTAGGACAGGAATATGCCACAACACAAAGGAGCCGCAGTCTAAAAGAAATACAAAACGAAGAGTGAGAATATTTCAGTGAAACTGAACTATAAAAAAGAGAGGACATGATCCAGACATGTAAAGTATTCAAGGGTATTGATGAAATAGAGACAGGATGTTTAGTTAATTAGTATTGTAAACCAAGTAAGTCACATGATGTGAGTAATTGCTTCTGAGGATAGTAAGAGGCACTAACCAGAGGGTAAACTAAACGCATTATTACACCGATAGTTGGGAACGCCAGGCCCGAGAGCTGAAGCTCAGCACTGTAGGCGCTACTAGACAGGAAAATGCCACCACCATCACCATTACTACTGTGACTATCATCACCAGCCCGCAGGTGGTGATGATAGTCACCGCAGGTGGGCCTGCGGGCCGCTCCAAGCAACAGCCTGGTGGACCAAACTCTCACAAGTCAAGTCTGGCCGGGCCGGGCTTGGGGAGTAGAAGAACTCCAGAACCCCATCAACCAGGTATCAACCAGGTATCAACCACTACAACAATCTCCTCTACAATCACCACTACCCTACCTCAAATACCAACAACAATTATTTCAATTCAACTAGTTGAGTTAGTGGGTTGGGGATGGTTGTTGTGGTAG
>WNGS01009631.1:7604387-7615046 GCA_020271785.1 Procambarus virginalis
ACACACACACACACACACACATACACAGTGGATTGAGCTACAATGCAGCACGGAAACATCACCACATTGGATGATAAACAGGGAGACACGACAAATATGTCCAGTGTTCATAAATTAACAATAGCAGAACAAGAGGATATAGACGAAAACAATTTTGATTGTAAATAAATATAGAAAATAAAAAAATTACGGTAGACGTCTAGATTTTCGAAAGGCGGGGTTTAGTAGCTGACCCTCGACCTTACAAGCACTTGAGAATATATGAATATAGAAAATGTAAATGGCCTTTTGTTCTATGGAAGGCAGGTCCTCTTTATATCCACCCAAACCTACTCTGGATATGAGTCCAGTAGAATATTGTTGTGCAATAATGCACAACTATATTCTACCCACTTCAAGACCTAGAACCAATATGGAAGCAGCAAGTGGAAGTATTGACCAATAGGCCTTCTGCAGTTACTTCCATTCTTATGTTCACATATCCAAGTTATACCCATTGTTTCGTGTTCTGTCTTCTGTTTCACTTCACCCAAAACTTTTGTGCCATATCACCTCACCCAAAAACGAGAATGAGTAAGAATGTATTTGTGTGTAAATTAAGTCTTTGAAAATGTAATAAGGAATTACGAAACGCGTTTAGGCGTCAGACTAGGAATAAAAAAGAATGAATTTTGGAGATTTATTTTATCAATTACCCACAACAGTGAAGAAGAACGTAAGAAATATTGAGAAGATTCGTGTTAGAATTATTAATCTTATCTTTTCGGTCATATTCAACAACATATATTTACAAGAAAGACTGCTACCAATATATATATATATATATATATATATATATATATATATATATATATATATATAATATATATATATATATATATATATGTTGTTGCATATGACCGAAAGGGTAAGATTAATACTTCTAGCCCGAATTTCTCAATATTTCTTATGTTTTTCTTCACTGTCGGTGGTAATAACAATAACAATTCTCCAAAATTAATTTTTAATTGTCTGACCCCTGAACGCGTTTCGTAATTCGTATTACATTTTCAAAGACTTGCACACAAATTCTTCGTACTTATACTCTATTGGATGAGGTGACATGGTACAAAAGTTTTGGGTGAGGTGACAAACACAAGACAGAACACGAAACAATGGATATAAATGGATAAGTGAACATGTGAATAGATGAATAGAAGTAACTGCAGAAGGCCTATTGGCCCATACGTCCACTTGCTGCTTCCATATTGGTTCGGAGTCTTGAAGTGGGTAGAATGTAGTTGTGCATTAATTGGCTGTTGATTGCTGGTGTTGACTTTTGATGTGTAGTGCCTCTCTGATGTCAAACCGCCTGCTATCGCTGTACCTATCGATAATTTCTGTGTTGTTTGTTAAGATTTCTCTGGTGATAGTCTGGTTGTGAGAAGAGATTATATGTTCCTTGATGGAGCCCTGTTGTTTGTGCATTGTTAATCGCCTGGAAAGAGACGTTGTTGTCTTGCCTATATACTGAGTTCTTTGGAGCTTACAGTCCCCAAGTGGGCATTTGAAGGCATAGACGACGTTGGTCTCCTTTAAGGCGTTCTGCTTGGTATCTGGAGAGTTTTTTATGAGTAGATTTGCCGTTTTTTTGGTTTTATAATTTGTCAATTGTATTTTCTGATTTTTGTCTGTAGGGATAACGTTCCTATCAACAATATCTTTCAGGACCTTTCCTCTGTTTTATGAGCCGTCGAAAAGAAGTTCCTGTAAAATAGTCTAATAGGGGGTACAGGTGTTGTGTTGGTGTGTTGTGCTGTGTGTCCTCTGAAGAGTCAACCAACACAACACCTGTACCCCCTATTAGACTATTTTACAGGAACTTCTTTTCTACGGCTCATAAAACAGAGGAAGGGTCCTGAAAGTTATTGCTGATAGGAACGTTATCCATACAGACAAGGTTCCGTCAACTATCTGCGTTAGTTTTAACTCAAATAAAAAACAATTTACTCCTACGCAGTGAAATAATAGCTTTATCATTTCATAAAAAATTTGAAAAATATATAAATTTTGGAAAACTTGGCTTATTAGGCAAATCGCGCCTTGCACAGTAAGCCGAGTACTGCGTTCTGGCTACTAGGTACAACATTATATATATATATATATATATATAATATATATATATATATATTATATATATATATATATATATATATATTGCAGTATAATGTTCAAGCCCCGACACTAATGGGGACAGGTAACCAACCGAATTATTAAAATTTTCCACTCCGTCATGGCGATCGTCGCCTGCATAATTAAGTGTCCCATAAATTATGAACGACATGAAATATATATATATATATTTTCGACATGCTCCTTACTTTCTCAATGTGTAACAGATTTTTATAAAGGTTATAAAAGATAATAAAACTATTAAAGCTTTAAAACTTCTTGAGCTGTAATAATTTAGGTGATTCGGCAAGTTAAAATATTAAATTTCACGAAGGCTTAGGGCATGCACTATAGTGTATCGGGGGGTTATTATTTTGCATTAGGAAGTGATGTGGTGGAGGCTGACTCCATACACAGTTTCAAGTGTAGATATGATTGAGCCCAATAGGCTCAGGAATCAGTACACCTGTTGATTGACGGTTGAGAGGCGGGACCAAAGAGCCAGAGCTCAACCCCCGCAAACACAACTAGGTGAGTACAATTAGGTGAGTACACACACACACACACACACACACACACACACACACACACACACACACACACACACACACACACACACGATAGAAGATAGAAAAGTTAGGATAGAAATTATCACCACCTATAAAATTCACTCCATAAACAGTTTCAAATGTAGATATGATTGAACCCAATTGGCTCAGGAATCTGTACACCAGTTGATTGACAGTTGAGAGACGGGACCAAAGAGCCAGTGCTCAACCCCCGCAAGCACAACTCGGTGAGTACATTCACACACACACACACACACACACTCACAGGTGCATAATGAGCATGGTGCTCGTGTGTGGGGGCAATACACGAGCACCATGCATTAATAAGTGTCAAGCAAGTGGCAAAAGATTGAACACGTGCAAGGTGAAGGGGAATATTGTGTGTGTGTGTACTCATCTAGTTGTGGTTGCGGGGGTTGAGCACTGGCTCTTTGGTCCCGTCTCTCAACTGTCAATCAACTGGTGTACAGATTCCTGAGCCAATTGGGTTCAATCATATCTACATTTGAAACTGAGTAAGGAGTGAATTTTATAGGTGGTGATCAATTCTATCCTAATTTTCTATCTTCAGTTGTGTGTGTGTGTGTGTGTGTGTGTGTGTGTGTGTGTGTGTGTGTGTGTGTGTGTGTGTGTGTGTGTGTGTGTGTGTGTGTTGGGGGGGGGGCACATCAGTGTATAGGAGTGATGGGATGAGAACGGGAACTTTTTTTTAGGAGTTAATGTGAATTAGTGAGTGAATGTGAAAGTGGCCAATCATATCTTGAGGATAGCCGTTTGATTTCAGCACTTGTTACTAAGATCATCTTGGAACTGTCATCTGTAATTTAATTATTGACATTTAATTTCACCGTCGTTGCTACACATCTGTAACCTCAAGAACAATTCACGCTCTCCCAGCTTTGTGGAGCTGTACCCTGTAAGCTCTACCACACAGCCACTCGACTCGAACCACTGTCACAATTCCCTTTTTTGCAAATAGTTATGAACACCTAACCAATTACAATAACGCTTTAATTCATAGATCAATTGATTTATTGATGCATTAGATGATTCTATTTAATGCATCTATTGAAGGCTTCCTTAAAACTTTAAAAGAACAACATTCAACAATTCCAACCGCTGCAAGATGAGGGAAGGATTCGTTCAGCAGGTGAAGTAGGATAACTTATCCAGCAGCAGGTGAAGTAGGATAATTCATCCAGCAGCAGGTGAAGTTGGATAACTTATCCAGCAGCAGGTGAAGTAGGATAACTCATCCAGCAGCAGGTGAAGTAAGATAACTCATCCAGCAGCAGGTGAAGTAGGATAACTCATCCAGCACCAGGTATGATTGAAGTAGGATAACTCAACCAGCAACAGGTGAAGTAAGATAACTCATCCAGCAGCAGGTGAAGCAAGATAACTCATCCAGCAGCAGGTGAAATAGGATAACTCATCCAGCATAACACCAGCAGGTGAAGGAGGCGTGAAGCTCCAGCCAATCCACTCCACATTACGTCTATCAGTCAGTGGCCTCCACACCTAATAGGCGTTCATTGAGCTCAGCCCATGTTCGGCTATCGCGGACACCGACAGCCAATTTCCAATTTTCCAGGGCTATCGCGGCCTAGCCCCTCCCGCTATCGCAGCCTATTACAAGTGCATTACAAGCGGTGGGCAGCTACCAACCCGCCCCCTCACAAACCCTTGAGTTTCGCGCCTGAATAATGGATTAGGGGCGGGTTGGGTTAAAAGCTAATTCTCAAGCGTGGACTAAACTTATTTTAGCAACGCTGGGTAAAGGCTGCCGTATTTTACGATTGACTCGGACAGGTGAACAGAGGTAGGAGGACGAATGACGGACAAGGCGACGGGGTGGGGGTGGGAGGGAGAGAAGGAGACAGACAGACAGACAGGGAGGATAATAGAAGGGTGGGGAGGGATGTTGAAGTTGCATGTGAAGACACGGTCCATTTACTTTCTCGTGAGTTAAAACTCTCCATGGAACCTTTCCCCTTATCTCTCTCTCCTCGCCTCTCTAAGGTCTGCTAAACAGACTCTCGAAGAAAACGCAACCGCCTCATACCGTAAACTGCTGTATTCAACCTCACTGAGTGTGGCTCAGCCCCTCCGTGCCTAAACCCCTTCACTGACGTGCAAACACCATTCATATTCCCTGTAAAAAAAGAGGAAATATAATGCCATATCTCACGACCAAGAACCTTATTGTACCATAGAACAGCATTTGCCTCTCTACAACCACCCAAAACCCATGAAAATTCCACGCATGAACCCCAAAAATAACATCGTCGGAATTTCAAGCACATCTTGCCTGGCGTCTCTGATCCCACTATAGCCTCTGTACCCCCACCCCCTTCCCTCCCTTCCTTCCCCAGACCCCTCTGATCTACGAAGCGAAATGGGAAGGCGTCACGCAGCACGTCTCCCTGTTTCAAAACCATCCGTCAAGAACATTCCCAAGGGCCAAAGGACAAACTATCTGCATTGCTAATTTAATACGGCCATTCGTCTTTTGGTCGCCTCCCTCCGCACCTCACTGTTCTGCAACTCAATAATGGTCACACTTAACCCCTTTGGCGCAAGTCAATCGTGTTGCCACCCCCCTGTCTGCCCGTGAGCTGTGTGGTCCCTTTGTTGGTGATGGGTGGGCAGAGTGGGAGTGATGGGTGGGCAGGGCGGTTGTTACGGGTGGACAGGGCGGTGGTGATTTGTGGGCAAGAGGGGCAGTGATGGGGGTGGGCAAGGAAGTAGGAATGGGTGGGAAGTTCAGTGGTGAGGGGTAGGGTAGTAATAGTGTGTGGGGGCAGATAGATAGGAATAGGTGGGCAGGGTAGTGGTGATGGGTGCACAAGGTAGTGGTGATGGGTGCACAGGGTAGTGGTGATGGGAGTACAGGGTAGTGGTGATGGGGGCACAGGGTAGTGGTGATGGGTGCACAGGGTAGTGGTGATGGGTGCACAGGGTAGTGGTGATGGGTGTACAGGGTAGTGGTGATGGGTGCACAGGATAGTGGTGATGGGGGCACAGGGTAGTGGTGATGGGTGTACAGGGTAGTGGTGATGGGTGGTGTTGACGACATAGCGCTCTGCCACCATTCCTCGTGTCCCATTAGCTAGTCCTTGATCTTGAGAATGCGACACACGGGCCTCCCAGTACTACTGCCACACACACACACGCTGCTCTCCAAATATCATAATTTTAATATCTATTATTGCTTAGTTCTAATTGTATAGTTGTGGAGGTAGCAGGTTAGGCTGTTATTTTGTTTTCGTTTCATTTGTTTATTGCAGTCGATCTATATAATCGTACCAATGTTTTAAGGATGTGTCACACGGGAATGGCACTTCCTTTTTTCTAGGAAGACAAAAGCTCATGTTTCGCTGTGAATGGACATTCAATTAGTACCGGTTGACAATTTAGAACCACGAATACCGCTAGCGTGAGGGTGGTGTCACTAGTGAGAGGGAAGACACTCTCCCAACACCCAGACATCACTAGACGTCACTAGAGAGAGGGAAGACTCCCAACACTCAGACGTCACTGGAAAGAGAGGGAAGACTCCCAATACCCAGACGTCACAAGAGGGAAGATTCCCAACATCCAGACATCACTAGAGAGAGGGAAGACTCCCAACACCCAGACGTCACTGGAGAGAGGGAAGACTCCCAACATCCAGACGTCACTAGAGAGAGGGAAGACTCCCAACATCCAGACATCACTAGAGAGAGGGAAGACTCCCAACATCCAGACATCACTAGAGAGAGGGGAGACTCCCTACACCCAGACGTCACCAGAGAGAGGGAAGACTCCCAACACCCAGACGTCACCAGAGAGAGGGGAGACTCCCAACACCCAGACGTCACCAGAGAGAGGGAAGACTCCCAACACCCAGACGTCACCAGAGAGAGGGGAGACTCCCAACACCCAGACGTCACCAGAGAGAGGGAAGACTCCCAACATCCAGACGTCACCAGAGAGAGGGAAGGCTCCCAACACCCAGACGTCACTAGAGAGAGAGGGAAGGCTCCCAACACCCAGACGTCACCAGAGAGAGGGAAGGCTCCCAACACCCTGCACGTCTGCATACATTATCCACACTCTATTTACAGTCACTCTTTGCACGTCTTATATGGATTTCTATATGCAAATGCATCGAATAATATAATCTATAAGTCATGTTCCATCACACAGAATGGTCTTGGAGTGAGTTTGTCTTTTATTTTGTTATACTTTGTACCAATCTTCGCTTATCTTATCTTTTCCTCGTCTCCTGTTTTCTCCTACTTTGCATAATTTCCTTCAATCACCGCCCTTCCGTCGCCGATAAAACTCATTCCATTTTTTCAGGGAAAAGTTTTTTTGCGATTTTCCCAATGTGTGTATTCGCTTAGAGAGTAAACACATGTACGTCTGGAAGGAAGGGGTTGACCTTCAGCTCTTGGGTCCTGGACAGGTCTTGGTCTTGGGTGAGTGGACAGCGCGTGGGACTCGTAATCCTTTGGCCCGGATTCGATTCCCGGACTAGTCGGAGACAAATGGGCAGAGTTTCTTTCACCCTGATGCTCCCCTTACCTAGAAGTAAATGGGTACCTAGAAGTTAGACAGCTGTTACGGGCTGCTTCCTGTGTGTGTGTGTGTGTGTGTGTGTGTGTGTGTGTGTGTGTGTGTGTGTGTGTGTGTGTGTGTGTGTGTGTGTGTGTGGAGAAAAAACAAAAAAGTTGATTGACAGTTGAGAGGTGGGCCCAAAGAGCCAGATCTCAACCCCCGCAAGCACAACTAGGTGAGTACACACAACCACAAGCAAGGCAGGAAGCAAGGCAGCTAAGCACAAGGGCATGGAGAAAGTACAGAAATAACAGGACACCAAAGAGCAGACAGAGAGATACCAGACGGCCAGAATTGGGTACCTCAGTGTGAGGAGAGACGCAGAGAGACAGTTTGAAAGCGACATAGCAAATAAAGCAAAGACCTAACCAAAACGGCTATACAGCCACATCAAGAAGAAAACAACAGTGAAAGCACTGGTTGATGAAACTGAAAAAGGGAGAGGATGGGAACACAGAGAAGATAAAGAGGTGTGTGAATAACTCAACAAGATACTCCAGGAGGTCTTCACAATAGAGCAAGAGAAAGTCCTTGAACTAAGAGGGGTTGCGATAAACCAGGAAGACTTGGAAGATTTTGAAATTACTAGAGATGAGGTTAGGAGGACCATGGATTCTAAAGGAGAGGGCAGAAGCAAATGAACAAATCCACAAGGGCCGTGACGAGGATTCGAACCTGCGTCCGAGAGCATCCCAGACGCTGCAGATCGCTGTGTAGTGGGCAGAAGCCCCTTGCGTGCCACAATCTATGGTTTATAACAAGTCATTAGAAATGAGAGACCTAACAGAGAGTTGGAAGATTGCTAACGTAGTCCCAATCTACTAAAAGGGAGATAGGCAGGAGACCCTAAACTATAGGCCTGTGTCCTCAAGAAGAGACTTTGTAACACGTCTCCAGCATGGGTTCAGCGAAAGCAAGTCGTGTCTCACAGGTTTAATATGCAAGGCGTATGCAAGGCTGGCAAACATAAGAACTGCCTTTCGAAACTTGTATAAAGAATCATCCAGAAAACTGAATACCTCATGTGTCACACCAATGCTGGAATATGCGG
This sequence comes from Procambarus virginalis, assembly GCA_020271785.1. Lineage (NCBI taxonomy): Eukaryota > Metazoa > Arthropoda > Malacostraca > Decapoda > Cambaridae > Procambarus > Procambarus virginalis. The sequence continues at coordinate 7,612,764 of WNGS01009631.1, forward strand.
CTCCAGCGTGGCATCCACTTCTAGTCAAACACAAAACTAAATTAGAAAAGGTTCAAGAGTTATGCCACCAGGCTAGTCCCCAAGCTGAGGGGAATGAGCTATGAGGAAAGATTATTGTAACTGAACCTCACGATACTGAAAGACAGAAGTTAGAGGAGACATGATCTCTTGCTACAAAATTCTCAGAGTAATTAGCAGGTTAGATCAAGATAAACTGTTTAACATGGGTGGTACGCGAACAAGGGGACACAAGTGCACACAACCCAAATGAGCCACCGGGACATTAGAAAGAACTTTTTTAGTGTCAGAGTAGTTAACAGATAGAATGCATTAGGCAGTGATGTGGTGGAGGCTGACTCCATACACAGTTTTTCAAATGTAGATATGATTGAGCCCATTAGGCTCAGGAATCTGTACACAAATTGATTGACAGTTGAAAGGTGGAACAAAGAGCGAGAGCTCACCCCCCTGCAAGCACAACTAGGTGAGTACAACTAGTTGAGTACACACCCACCCACCAAGTGACAGAGTACCTGTACCACGTAAAACAAAGGGTCATAGAGAGGTATCGTCACGCTGGAGATGTGACAAGTGGTCTCAGGGCTCGCTCTTGGATCCAGTTTTTTTTTGCTGGGACATTGCTGTTCCTAACATATGTGAATGACCTGCTCGAACGAGGTGAGTTAGTGCTGGTCAATGTTTGCACATGACGAATGAAAGTACCTAACAGGACTGCAGGAATATTAAAGAGGGCCATGGCAAACTTCCGAAGAGGACATACAAATGACTGCTAAAATTCAAGCCCATCAAGTGTAAGGTAATGAAAATGTTATATGGAAAAACAAGAGACCAAAGGAGTAACTACACCAAAGGTTGAGGCAGCTACAGAAATCGGAGCTAGTGTAACATCATCATACGGGAAGCTGGCAAATATTAGAACTTCATTTAAAAATTTAAATAAGAACTCATTTAAGGCCAGCTTCTCAGCCTGCGTAAGATCGTCACTAACATGCAGCAGGGAATATCTTGAGGTTATCTTGAGATGATTTTGGGGCTTTTAGTGTCCCCGCGGCCCGGTCCTCGACCAGGCCTCCTCCCCTAGGAAGCAGCCCGTGACAGCTGACTAACACCCAGGTACCTATTTTACTGCTAGGTAACAGGGGCATAGGGTGAAAGAAACTCTGACCATTGCTTTTCGCCGGCGCCTGGGATCGAACCCAGGACCACAGGATCACAAGTCCAGCGTGCTGTCCGCTCGGCCGACCGGCTCCCTATCCGCATCCGCAATTTGTGAAACAAAAAGACTGAAAAAGCACAGAGGTTTGCAACAAGATTAGTACATAAACTGAGAGACCTAATCTATAAGGACAGGTTAAAGGAACTAAATGTCACAACCCTAGATGAGAAAAGTAACAGAGGGAGATATAATCGCAACATACAAGATACTGAGGCGAATAGAAAAGGTGGAAAAAATCAGTGACCTTAAGTTGAGAGAATGCAGGACAAGAGGATATGGAGTGAAAGATGGAAATTCTCGGGGGACCCTGCACGAAGGAGAGTGGGGGGGGGGGGCAACAAGTGAAATGCACTGTAAGAGGAAGTCGTAGAAGCCAACTCTAAGGCCAGATTCGATAAAGAAAGCGAACACGGAGATCGCTATAACAAGGCGAGTTGATGGGGCATAGTAGCGATTCCCTTTACTGCCCTGTAGTCACTTTACATCATCCCCCCCCCTCACACACACACACACACACACACACGTGCACACACACACACACAGACACACACACACACACACACACACACCACACACACACACACACACACACACACACACGCGCACACACACGTGCACACACACGCGCGAGCACAACACACACATCATAGACACAGGTATACACACACACACACACACATACACACAACACAATCAGCGGGTGCCACTCCCATTATACAGAGATATATTTGAATATATTGCTTAAATCGCGGCATTTTTTTGCGAGTTCTCTTTAAGGAGTGACTCCATACGTGCCTTCTCCCGCCATCCTTTACACCCTCACCATAACACAGAACACAAGGAATTATATTAGGCGAAAGGAAAAATAAAAGTATTTAAATGAGAAGCGAAGACAATTAACAGCACCAAGTGAATGAATAAGAGGACTTTAATGTCTCTGGTTCCATGACAGAGATTGCTTTTAAACAATACACAAATATAAATATGTTTAAAAGCATTTGAGGCATTCGCCGTGTGTTTCCAAGCGGGACACTTGGTCTACCACC
>WNGS01009631.1:7619509-7631449 GCA_020271785.1 Procambarus virginalis
TACATCAAGATACGCTTAAATTTTAAATGTAAATATCATACGCCCGCGCACAATCACTGACGTATCAACACAACTAGGTAAACACACACACACCACCTACACCAATTCCTCTCAGGGGAATTGACAGGGTGGACAAAGACAACTATTTAGCACGGGTGGACACGAACAAGGGGACACAGGTGAAAACTTTGACCCAGATGAGCCACAGAGACATTAGAAATATTTTTTTCAGTGTATGAGTAGTTAACAAATGGAATGCAGTGATGTGGATGAAGCTGACTCCATACACAGTTTCAAATGTAGATTTGACAAAGCCCATAAGGCTCCAGAATCTGTACACTAGTTGATTAACAGTTAAGAGGCGGGACCAAAGAGCCGAATCTCAACCCCCGAAAGCACAAGATGAGTACACATGCACACACACCACACACCACACACAGCCATACGGACCTCGCGGCTGGAGTGGACAGCGCTCTGCGGTCGTAGTCTAAGGACCCGGTTCGCATCCGGCCGAGACAGAACATATGGAAAGAGTTCTTTCACCCGGTGCCCCTGTTCACTAGCAGTAAAGAGATACCTGGGAGTTAAACAGCTGATACGAGCTGCTTCCTGGGGATGTGTGTGTGCGTGTTAGAGAAAATATATGTAGTATATATAATAGAGGAAAAATAATGGTTAGAAAGGCGAGGTCCAAAGCTAATAGCTCGATACGCAGATACAAATAGTAAAACCACACACACACTCATACACACACACACACCGCACGCGCGGGTCTCGTGGCCGAGTGGACAACGCTCGGGAGTGAAATCCTAAGGACCCAGGTCGATTCTTGGCCGAGGCAGAAACAAGTGAGCAGAGTTCTTTCATCTGTCACCTAGCAGTAAATATGTAATTGGGAGACCAGACAACTGCTTTTCGGCGTGTATCCTGGGGATGTGTGGTGTTATAGATAAAATATATGTAGTTGACATGATAAGAGAAAAAAAGATCGTACATTAGACAAACTCCCGTAGGTGGGGTTCAAGAGTTCGATCCTGTAGTCATAAAAAGTAAAAACAGTAAAATGTAAACACTAAAGAGGTGAATACTTTCGTATATTAATTGCACTCTTCAGAAGGAGCTGACTCCTTCTGAAGATGTATTAATATACGAAAGTACTTAGGAAATCCTGTTTCAATTTTCCTCGTGGTCTGACATTGTCACATTTTTAATCCACGTGTTTATTTTCAGTGATACACACCACACACCACACACACACACACACACACACATATATATATATGTATATATATATATATATATATATATTTATATATATATATATATTAATATATATTCTTTAGGGACTGCTGGTATTGGGTATCACTAACCTGAATATCATTATAAGTTTACGACTTGGGTGGTGTCACTGGGTTTCACTTATGACTTAGATTTTGATTGTGAGAAAAGAAATGTTGCTAATTATATCAATTTATTCTGTAATTAAATTTAGCCCACAGAACCCTTTTATTACTATACACAATAATTAAATTATGAAATTGTCCTGAACTAATTATCATACCTGAAGAGGAAGACAAATTATGCAAATCTATTACACTTTTGATGGGATAAATTACAAAGGAATGGTGTCAAATATCACCGGTAAATTAACCGGTTAATAAACTTTGAAGGCCAGCCACCCATCACTGGGTTATCCTGGCAGATCTTACGAGCCGTGTATGATAATGGAGCTCCGTACCCCCATCCCCTTCTGCAGTGTTCTAAACTATAATACTGGGAGACGCGGCTCTTGCACCTTGCTTCTCCACAGGCACGCTCGAGCTGCATATGTGCAAGACTAAGTTGTAAGTGACTACACAGCTGTGAGAGACAGTGCTTGTGTGAGTAGAGCTAAACAGATGTGAGAGACAGTGCTTGTGTGAGTAGAGCTAAACAGATGTGAGACAGTGCTTGTGTGAGTAGAGCTAAAACAGCTGTGTGAGACAGTGCTTGTGTGAGTAGAGCTAACAGATGTGAGAGACAGTGCTTGTGTGAGTAGAGCTAAACAGATGTGAGAGGCAGTGCTTGTGAGTAGAGCTGAGCTAAACAGATGTGAGAGACAGTGCTTGTGTAGTAGAGCTAAACAGATGTGAGAGACAGTGCTTGTGTGAGTAGAGCTAAACAGATGTGAGAGACAGTGCTTGTGTGAGTAGAGCTAAACAGATGTGAGAGACAGTGCTTGTGTGAGTAGAGCTAAACAGATGTGAGAGACAGTGCTTGTGTGAGTAGCTAAAACAGATGTGAGAGACAGTGTTGTGTTAGTAGAACTAAACAGATGTCCAAACAGATGTTAGTAGAACTAAACAGATGTCCAAACAGATGTTAGTAGAACTAAACACATTGATGCTCTCATATGAAGAGCCTCATGTGAGAGCCTCATGTGAGAGCCATATCTAGCTGGCCCCCGTAACGCGGTGTTTTATTTTGCCTTAAGCCATTACAAGGAGTATTATTGAATAACGTAATCAAAACCATATTAATAATAAAACTGCAATTATTGCAACATTAGCAACATCTAAATGCCTTGGAGGTAAAATTCTCCCCCCTTGAGAGAACCGTCGAGTCCTCTGGTTATAAAGGTAATTTAATTTTTAGTGCATTTAAATTCAAGAGGTGTAAAATTTCTTAACGTGCGAGCACATTCAGCTTCTTAAGGGTAATAAATTCCGATTTGATTTTTTTTAGAATTTTATTAAAAACACCAAATATGTACTTGGGACTAAATTGGTTTCTGAGTGGATGAGCTTCAACTTTTTTTTATTCAAAACTAACAGGGCACTAACGAAGAACAGTGTCCACACCTTCACTACAAAACACACACACACACACACACACAAACACACACACACACACACACACACCACACACACACACACACACACACACACACACACATATACAGTGTAGTGTTTCATCTTCACTACTATGGGCATCCCTCTGGAGTCTTATCAGGATCCACGGCTCGTGTGATAGTATCTGCTCGCGCGAGCGCGCCCACACGTGGGGCACCGGTAGTGTACTATGACAGATCTCTAGAGCCTAGAGTCTAGATAGTGCTACGTCTCTCTAGGGATAGAGACGGGATATGTTGGGAAGGGGGGGGGGGTCGTCATCTATTCTGCATGCACGACAACAAGCTTGCCTGGTGCTTCTAGAGCACGAGTCTTGAAGTACAGTGTAGTAGTTGAGTACTTCTAGATTGTTCCCCTGTCATCTAGCAATGCTTCCACCGAGGCCTAGAGCTAACCATGTCCTAACCTTGACCTAACAACCTGACAGCGTGCCCCTGACCTCCCAGCACTCTGCCAAAAAAGCATAGAAGATTAGTGACACAAATAGATTCACTCATAGTCGTCCCCTTCACTCCCATAGTCGTCCCCTCACTCCCATTGTCGTCCCCTCACTCCCATAGTCGTCCCCTCACTCCCATAGTCGTCCCCTCACTCCCATAGTCGTCCCCTCACTCCCATAGTCGTCCCTCACTCCCATAGTCGTTCCCTCACTCCCATTGTCGTCCCGTCACTTCCATTGTCGTCCCGTCACTCCCATTGTCGTCCCCTCACTCCCATTGTCGTCCCGTCACTTCCATTGTCGTTCTGTCACTCCCATTGTCGTCCCCTCACTCCCATAGTCATCCCCTCACTCCCATTGTCGTCCCCTCACTCCCATAGTCGTCCCCTCACTCCCACTGTCGTCCTAAGACCTAGGATTGCTTGGACAGGTTAGATAAGATTCTTTATATTTCAAATTTCTAGAACGCTATTTTGGCTAATTCAATAGTACAAAACGTGAACTTTTGTGGGTCCGACAGCGTATATTTACACGTTTGATCAAATGGTTGCTATAAGCACTGTCATTTTAGGAGGATGGGATGTAATATAAGGCTGGCATTCGAGTCAAGGTGTTTGTATGAGTGCGAGACGGTAGAAGCCATGGAGGAAAAAAATGTCGCGTTTCTCTATGATTCTTACAACGGTGAGTGAAGCAAGTGCTTACTCACTGTTACTGTCGTTAAGTGGTCGAATTAAGACAAATGCATGTTGAGTGACTAATTTACTATATTAAAGGTATCGTCCTAATAGTGGTTAATGAGTCACAGTTGAGTGATTAAGTCTGCATATAGATGATTGCACTCAAGGGCGGGGGGGGGGGAGGAGGGGGGAGGGATTGATTCATCACATACAAGTGATGAAGTCATTCCTCCGAGTGATCGCACTTGGGCTGGTTAAGTCATCGCCCTCCAGTGAGTGATAGTACATGTAGCTCCACATATAAGGCGTCTTGGTCCTTGCTATCCAAATCTTAATTTCTATCTGGGGCGTTGACTCTATATTTTTTTGTGAACAGTTTAGCTTATATATATTTATTGAAGGGGGGGAATTAAGAGCTCTCTCTGATCTAGATGTTAATATTAGCATAATAATGAGCGTGTTTTCATTTGATTATTACTGCAATAATTATTTAAAATTTAAATGAAAATTTATTATCATTCTAAAATGATTTGTTCTATTTTCATTTAAGTTGAAGGTGAATTTAGTATTTACTGTTCGAACACAACTAATAATCATAAAATAACCAAGATGCAAGAGTACTTGTCAAAGAGATAGAGGCCCTATATATATATATATATATATATATATATATATATATATATATATATATATATATATATATATATATATATATATATATATATATATACTTGCGAATCCACCCTGGCAGCCACATACATCAACCTCTCTCTTGGCCAGCAGGAGCCGCGGCGACGCACAGAGAAAGAGACAAGTCAACCAAGTACAGGGAATTAGATCACCGGTACAACTTCGTTCCAACAGGATCTGAGACCCTTGGTCCATGAGGAGAGAGAGTGCAAGGAAGTTTCTTTAAGATCTTGGTTCCAGGCTCATTGAAACTACAAGAGACCCTAGAGCGGCAAGTTTTCTCTTCCAACGCCTCAGTGTAGCGATCCAAAGGGGAAGTGCCCTCTGCGTCCTCAGATAAAAATATTTATACAAACTAGAAAATACTACAAGAAATGACATAACAACATTCTTCGCGAATACGAAAATTAATGCGTGAACCTTTGCGTTGAAGACTCCACAAGTTGCTCAACTCTGGGCACATTTTCACGGTGCAGAGAGATTCTGAGATGTTGAGATCTAGTCGACGAGAACTGTGAGTCAGTACATTGAAACCATCGTAAGTGAGGGAAGCAGTGTTGGCTCATTTCTTCACGTGATCTCTATAATAGCAGAGGACGCAACTAGCCACACAGACAAAACTCTGCGTTAAGAGGAGCCTGCATGCTTCCACAGATGCGGTGTTTAAAGTTCTACAGTCCGAACCTTTAAAAAGATAAACAGCGCTAGATGTGAGGTCAAAGGGTAAAGCATCACTGTTTTAAATAGCTTCCAAGAGTAAAATTATTTAGTAAATACAAACTGAAAGTTAATTTTCGGATAGGAATGTCTAAAAATATTACGTAATTCCATTCTAATATGATTGCTAACAGTATCCAAATATGGGATTTTACGTAACGAATGTATTTAGAGATTGTAGAAACTTTAACGAGAGGTAAAATTTTTTTACTCCATTTTAATCAGATGCTTCAAAATCATTTGATTTTAAGAACTTGTGCAAGAAATTTCCAGCAAAAAATAATTTGTAATCAGAACATTAAAAGCGCTAGCTTAAATGTTTAAATGTTATTCAACTTAAGCTGTTTAAGAAAAAACCTGAGATAACGTAAAGCTTATCATGTGAATGCAGGTTTACCATAAACGGAAATAAAATATTGAATACCAATCTAAGTACAGTATTGGTGGTCAAAATATTGACCACCAAAAATAGAAGAATCTTCAACGAATCGACGATAAACAAAACCTAGGCTTAAATTCAGAGGGGACAAAGATCTTTGCAAAGTTTTTCAAAATAACATGAAATCATTAGAATAGGATGGGGCCAAGAGCTGAACCCATCGCTACCCTTTATCTGTTGTGATCAGCGTTTACCGCTAAATGAAAAAGAAAGCAATCTAAAATTATTATATCTTATCAATTTAAGAGGCCGGTTCCTATTTAAACCAAAATTACAATATTCTTGTTCAGTTAAATCATATTATATTATTTGTGAACTTTCTTTAAATTGGACATTTGTAAACAAGGACTCAACATCCACACTGGTCATAACTACACAACTAATAAACTTCTGAGCACTAATTTCTTTAACAAATTGGGATGAATTCTCTATAGTATAATTATTTTTACTAGAACGAGCAAAGAATTTGAACTAAGTAATTAAAAATCAAGCCAATTAAAATAAATCAATAAATAATTGAAAAGTACAAATAATTGAAAATAAACTTCTGAGCACTAATTTCTTTAACAAATTGGGATGAATTCTCTATAGTATAATTATTTTTACTAGAACGAGCAAAGAATTTGAACTAAGTAATTAAAAATCAAACCAATTAAAAATAAATAAATAAATAAATAATTGAAAAGTACCAAAAGAAGAAATTGCTGAATTGTTCGAATTGGAGAACATTGTTAATGGAATTTTGGAACCAGCTGCTTAAAATTAAGTTTGCTTCTATGAATATTAGCAACACTATTGCAGTATCACTATATATTACTAGTTTTCTAATATTGCAACTTTATTACAAACTTCTTTATATTTTTATTATTAGAACTATATAATTTATTAATATTATTATTACAAAGACTATATTGCTTTATATTCGTATTATATGAATTTATATACATATTTATTTACGATATTTAGTAACATTTAAGGAGTAAACAGGGCACAATATACGCTGTAAGATTGCTCCAGCCCTCGTAAACAACGGAGCACATCAGTGAGTTGAATAAAATATATTTACGGGCGGCAATATAACTGTCTGTGTGATATTCTCTTAAGGCGAGGCTGGCTGCTTCATCCTGCCAAGTCTATCATGTTAAACAAAGCTCCTGACTCTGCTCTACGGGTCCTCTACCAGCGGTCCACTGGTCTACGGGTCCTCTACCAGCGGTCCACTGGTCTACGGGTCCTCTGCCAGCGTCCACTGATCTACGGGTCCTCTGCCAGCGGTCCACTGGTCTACGGGTCCTCTGCCAGCGGTCCACTGGTCTACGGGTCCTCTGCCAGCGGTCCACTGGTCTACGGGTCCTCTGCCAGCGGTCCACTGGTCTACGGGTCCTCTGCCACCAATTCGGGCACTCTCAGGTCCTGTGGTGACGTGGGGAGAGAATTGTAAAGGGGAAGCGCCAAGCCATTACGACTCTATAGCACTTGGAAGAGGTTCAGGATAAGGATTCGGGATGGGACGGGGGAAAAGGAATGGTGTCCAACCACTTGGACGGTCGGGGATTGAAGGACCTGTTGGGAAACTAACGTATTATTAACACTATTAGAGGGTAGTGCTGTTTGTTTGCTAATTATTTATTAATATATCGTTATAAGTCTAATCTGATAATTACTTTCATTAATGAAATATAATATTACAATATTAGTATATTATTATAGTATTCATTAGTAATATATAATACTAAATATTTATGAGTTTTAGTGTTTTATTTGCTAAACCCTTTTCTCCCTGAGGCCAGCTTATCGCACGCACACACGCGCGCGCGCGCACACACACATATAGACTCATTCCTCTCAATGTTTGCTGACGACGCTAAAATTATGAGAAGGATTAAGACAGAGGAGGACAGCTTGAGACTTCAAGAAGACCTGGACAAGCTGCAGGAATGGTCGAACAAATGGCTGTTAGAGTTTAACCCAAGCAAATGTAATGTAATGAAGATAGGGGTAGGAAGCAGGAGACCAGATACAAGGTATCATTTGGGAGATGAAATACTTCAAGAGTCAGAGAGAGAGAAAGACCTGGGGGTTGATATCACGCCAGACCTGTCCCCTGAAGCTCATATCAAGAGGATAACATCAGCAGCATATGCCAGGTTGGCTAACATAAGAACGGCCTTTAGAAACTTGTGTAAGGAATCTTTCAGAACATTATATACCACATATGTCAGACCAATCCTGGAGTATGCGGCTCCAGCATGGAGTCCCTATCTAGTCAAGCATAAGACTAAACTGGAAAAGGTTCAAAGGTTTGCCACCAGACTAGTACCCGAGCTGAGAGGTATGAGCTACGAGGAGCGACTGCAGGAATTAAACCTCACTTCGTTGGAAGACAGAAGAGTTAGGGGGGACATGATCACCACATTCAAGATTCTCAGGGGAATCGACAGGGTTGATAAAGACAGGCTGTTTAACACAAGGGGCACACGCACTAGGGGACACAGGTGGAAGCTGAGTGCCCAAATGAGCCACAGAGATATTAGAAAGAACTTTTTTAGTGTCAGAGTGGTTGACAAATGGAATGCATTAGGAAGCGATGTGGTGGAGGCTGACTCCATACACAGTTTCAAATGTAGATATGATAGAGCCCATTAGGCTCAGGAAACTGTACACCTGTTGATTGACGGTTGAGAGGCGGGACCAAAGAGCCAGAGCTCAACCCCCGCAAGCACAACTAGGTGAGTACAACTAGGTGAGTACACACACACACACACACACACACTTCGTGACTCACTGCAATCATTGGTTCAGGGATGATAAATCTTACCTACAGGTTTATTAAATTCTACGACCAGGTAACAAAGATTAAGTAATAAGATGAAGAGTGGGCAGACTGCATTTATTAGACTGTCGAAAAGCTTTTGACACAGTACCTCATAAGAGGCTGGTGCATAAGTTGGAGAAATAGGCTGGAGTAACTGGTAGGTGCTCAAATGGATGAAGGAGTACCTAAGCAATAGAAACAGAGAGTTACAATGAGGGGTGAGACCTCAGAATGGCGTGATGTCAACAGAGGAGTCCCACAGGGTTCTGTATATCGGTCCTAGCTAGTCCAGGAGTTCCTGGAGGTTCCTGGCTAGTTCCAGGATGCCTGGTTGAGGACCGGGCCGCGGGGGCGTTGAGCCCCGAAATCATCACAAGGTAAGGTATTCAGGTGAGTGTTGTGGATTCTAGGGTACAGCCAGGTATGTTGTGGGTTCTAGACTGTAGTTAGATGTGTGTCGTGGGTTCTAGGCAACAACCAGGTGTGTGTTGTTCTAGGCTACAGCCAGGTGTGTGTCCTGGAATCTAGGATACAGCCATATGTGTGTCCTGAAATCTAGGATACAGCCCCATATGTGTCGTGGCTGCTAGGATACAGCCAAAAGGTCCTGGGCTATTGCCTGTGGCCAGGTGTGGATTTTGGCTGATATATGTCACCAGGTGTGGATCCTGAGCTGGCTGATATGTTCAAGTGTGGGACTTGGGCTGGTTCTCGGGACCAGGTGTGTATGCTCCAGATATGACCGTTTTTCAGGTGTTGGAAGCCTGGCAGTTTTATATCTTTCATGGTGGTGTTTCGGGACTGTCTTGTGCAACACTGGTGGTGTGTAGTGACTGGTATTTCTGGAGCAACACTGAACAGTGCAAGAGCCAGTGGTGAGTGGATATGCCTGGATGGGGCGAGGTGTAGTGACAGTGTCGAGCGGGCAGCCCCCTCGGACCCGATGTACTGATAACCCGGATATAGTGGCCATTCATCTTGGGCACATGACATCCAGGTCACATTGTGGTGGTCAAGTTGAGGGCCACGCCCAGCGGACGCTGGGGGGAGGTAAAGGGAGGATAGGTAGGAGGAAAGAAGATGGAGGAACAGGAGGAGAAGGAACAGGAGGAGGAGAAGGGAGAAATGGGAAGAGGGGTTGAAGAAAGGATAGGATTCTTAGGTGGAATACAACCAGACTCAAGGCTCGAATGGAACTAAATTAATTTGATTCTAGTTGTCTGTTTCAAGTCGCAAGTGCAGTGTATGGCGAGTATGTCTGATGGCTGTATATGGCTGGGTGTGTGTGTGTCAGAGATGGTTGCACGGTTAGGTATATTTGAGCATAGTGGAGATATGACTGGGTATATGCCGGAGTATGTATGCGAGTTGTGTTTTGCTAGGAAAGGGTATGTGCGTGTGTGTGTGTGTGTGTGTGTGTGTGTGTGTGTGTGGTGTGTGTGTGTGTGTTGTGTGTGTGTGTGTGTGTAGCGTGTTGCTGAATGGGTCTAGATAAGTCGGACTAGATTGCAAGACAGAGCAGAGCATAGGCTAGCAATGCTCTGTGTATGCAGAGCATGCCAGCCTATTGTATGGCAGAGCATTGCTAGGCAAGTGTATGACAGAGCATTGCTAGTTTAGTGTATATCAGAGCATTGCTAGCTTTGTGTAAGACAGAGCACTGCTAGCTAGTGTATGGCAGTGAATTAAACTATGACATTCCATCACCGTACACCTCTGGAAAGGTAAGAAGGTGGCTTGGGCTAGCGGCTCCTCGTGCCTTAATTCTGTGGCTATTTTTGCACGATTAGTTCTTTTTTGTAAGTCTCAAAAGCAATCTCTTTTGTTTTTAAGCCACAGTCGTTCTTTTCTATAGTTTATATCGGGCATTTCTCATTTTTTGGTCCTCTTTATCGAAGATTTAAATGTGTAACCATAAAAAAAGTTCCAAAACAGCAGGTTAGAAGGAACAGCAACACTCAAAACCACCATTACATGAGTCTTTGAGGGAAATTAGAAAGGTTGAGATGACAAAGACTGGACACTGAAGTAATCTTGGTAACGAGTGCCTGAACACAAACTGGCGATCATAGGTGCATGAACTACGACCTCGGATACACTAACGACTTTCAGTACATTAAATAAAACTACAAACTTGGCCAACGACCTAAAGAACGACACAAACTATGGAGCTTGAATGCTCAAACCAACAACCTCAAGAATGTAACTCAAGACCTTAAAAATACAAAATGACGACTCCAAAGTGTACTACGACCCCATGTACACTACGACCCTCAAGTATGCTCAAGAACATTTTATCCCTAATACCAATACCAAGAGAATGTGCTTAATGAATGGGCTTGAATGTGGGTGAGGGGAGGAGAGTGAGAGAGGAGGAGGAGGAGGAGGAGAGAGAGTGTAGGAAAGGGGAAGAGGGGGAAGAGAAAGAGTGAGAGGGAAAATGAGAAAGAGAGAGAATAAAATCTTACTGACCAAAAACAAAAAAGAGCAATTGTACAAAACCTAAAATGAAATTAGTTGTGGAAAAGACATTAAAATATTTTTACCTCACCAGGTGGAGTCAAATTCTGGTCATAACAATGTAGTTCAAGAGGTTATCACATGCCAATATTCCTCAACTAATAAACAGCATCTGGGCAGGGAGCAGTAGAGCGCGTCTTTGCCTCGTGGCTAGTTGATCACCTTGACACGCCCCGTCACACGGTCGCTTTTGGCGCTGAGATCGTCGAATGGGGATGTGATCCTCTATCCCGGATGGCCCGTGTGTAGGAGCAACAGGGGTCGTAACATGTAGGTCTGTGTTAGGGGGGGGACGCCTTAATTGCCCTTAAGAAACAACACCTTACGGGTTACTTTCAATTCTACGGGCGCTAGCGCCTTGGGAAACGATTATGACCTCTCGGGCGGACAAAAAGCAAGGCGATATTCACCCCCACACGTATAGCTTGACAACCGTGAATTATGATCTTACATGAAAATGGCTTTGAAATAATTACTTAATATCCTCCGCCTCCTCGTATTTTATAAGTCTCACGTTGCTACCTGGGCGTGGACTCCCCCAGACACCACAGCTGTCAGGATTGGTACCTACTTGGCGTCGAAATCTCCAGCGGCCCGTGAGTGTGAGGGGGGAGGCCTGACTTGGTTGCTTTCATTTCAATTTCATTGGGACTATGGTGTAATATAGCCAATATTATTCGAAATCCTAGGCCTAATTTAATGGATACATGTACTCTACTAGGCCTGGGAAAGGTTAGATTTGGTTGTTG
>WNGS01009631.1:7647866-7658935 GCA_020271785.1 Procambarus virginalis
CATCAGCATTATATAAGTGACATATTTTCTCAGTTCCTGAGCTCATGAGCTGGAAGCGACGAGTGACAATAACGTGGCTGAATGTCGACTCGAAATCTTCACATCAGAAAGTGGAGAAACGACGGCGTTTCGGTCCATCCTGGACCATTGTCAAGTCGTCGTCGACGTTTGGTACACCCCTGCTAGTGGGTGTACCACTTCCCCCTGCTAGTGGGTGTACCACTTCCCCCCCTGCTAGTGGGTGTACCACTTCCCCCCCTGCCAGTGGGTGTACCACTTCCCCCCCTGCCAGTGGGTGTACCACTTCCCCCCCCTGCCAGTGGGTGTACCACTTCCCCCCCTGCCAGTGGGTGTACCACTTCCCCCCCTGCCAGTGGGTGTACCACTTCCCCCCCTGCTAGTGGGTGTACCACTTCCCCCCCTGCCAGTGGGTGTACCACTTCCCCCCTGCCAGTGGGTGTACCACTTCCCCCCTGCCAGTGGGTGTACCACTTCCCCCCCTGCCAGTGGGTGTACCACTTCCCCCCCTGCCAGTGGGTGTACCACTTCCCCCTGCCAGTGGGTGTACCACTTCCCCCCTGCCAGTGGGTGTACCACTTTCCCCCCTGCTAGTGGGTGTACCACTTCCCCCCCTGCCAGTGGGTGTACCACTTCCCCCCCTGCCAGTGGGTGTACCACTTCCCCCCTGCCAGTGGGTTTACCACTTCCCCCCCTGCCAGTGGTGTACCACTTCCCCCCCCCTGCCAGTGGGTGTACCACTCCCCCCCCTGCTAGTGGGTGTACCACTTCCCCCCCTGCTAGTGGGTGTACCACTTCCCCCCCTGCCAGTGGGTGTACCACTTCCCCCCCTGCCAGTGGGTGTACCACTTCCCCCTGCTAGTGGGTGTACCACTTCACCCCTGCTAGTGGGTGTACCACTTCCCCCCCTGCCAGTGGGTGTACCACTTCCCGCCCCTGCCAGTGGGTATACCACTTCCCCCCCTGCCAGTGTGTGTACCACTTCCCCCCCCTGCCAGTGGGTGTACCACTTCCCCCCCCTGCCAGTGGGTGTACCACTTCCCCCCCCTGCCAGTGGGTGTACCACTTCCCCCCCTGCCAGTGGGTGTACCACTTCCCCCCCTGCCAGTGGGTGTACCACTTCCCCCCCTGCCAGTGGGTATACCACTTCCCCCCTGCCAGTGGGTATACCACTTCCCCCCCCTGCCAGTGTGTGTACCACTTCCCCCCCCTGCCAGTGTGTGTACCACTTCCCCCCCCTGCCAGTGTGTGTACCACTTCCCCCCCCTGCCAGTGGGTGTACCACTTCCCCCCCCTGCCAGTGGGTGTACCACTTCCCGCCCCTGCTAGTGGGTGTACCACTTCCCCCCTGCCAGTGGGTGTACCACTTCCCGCCCCTGCCAGCAGACATGGCGACCATTGCCAGAGGCCGGTAAACGCGCCCTAGAGGGAGCCAGCCCACAAACATGGCGGCCATAATCACAACAGTAAACAAGGCCCCGTGGTCCACTTCTCTGGGGGTCGAGGTGGGGCGGCCAGTCCAAGATGGTAGGGCGAGATTGGGACCAAATCCCTTAAGCAAACACCTCAACTCGGCACACCTATGCGAGGGCTGCTCGCGAGGCCCTAATTTATGCAGACATGGGGAAGGAGGAGGGGGGGGGGGAGGAACACTCTTCCTAAACCTTCCTTCCTCCCATATCCCCCCCCCCACAACCACATCAACCCCCAACATCGAGTTAAATTTTCTTCCTCTTCTCCAAAAAGAAAAAAAAAAGAAAAACTTTCCACCCCCTAACAAGAAAATCTTTCTTCGCCCGACGACCACTACACCAAGTAAGCCTTTCTTCCCCACCCCCAAATCAAGTGTTAACCTTCCTTGCCTCCACCCCCCCCCTCCCTAACGAAGCAAGTCTCCCACCCCACCCTCCCCCACCAAGTAAACCTTCCCCTGTGTCCTATCGGCAACAAAACTAGTCCTGAATACTATGGAGGCAATATTAGTTCACCAGTAAACTTTATCGGTAAACTATCATGCCATGGTGAATCCCGCGTTCCGTAAGGGCCAGGATTCACCGAGCCTTTACGCATCCACTTTCGAAACCTGTACATCATTCCTTAAACAATGAGACTTAGTTTGTATTTATTAAACAATTGTAATGAGCTCGTAAGCCCTAACGAGGTTGTCTATAGCAATGATAACCTCGGGCAGCGACGTGTCAAAGCTCGTAAAGCTTGAACAAATACCATAAGCCTCTACGATTAAGGCAAAGATGTACAGGTTTCGTAAATGAACACGTATATGCTTGGTGAACCCTTTGCTCTGGCTGCTTTCATCAGCAGCCGTCAACTGATTCAGATCAGCGTGACTGGAGCATCTTAATTGCGGCTCTGTCAGAGTCGAGTAATTGCCAGAAATATTTTTTTTGGGATATTGAAACCTGTTTTTTGTACAAATATTCATTTTGCGGAATATGGTGGAAAAAATTTAGAAAATCTTGTCATATATTACAGTCGCTATATACGCAACAGCTGCAATGTGCTGTTATGAATATAGTAGCTGTTGTGTAAATATCAGCCGCTATGTACCATGCTACTTTTAATATAACACCATCATAACACCAGCAGTACAACATAACACCACCATAACACCAGTACACCATAACACCAGCAGTACATCATAACACCACCATAACACCAGCAGTACATCATAACACCACCATAACACCAGTACACCATAACACCAGCAGTACATCATAACACCACCATAACACCAACAGTACATCATAACACCGCCATAACACCAGCAGTACATCATAACACCACCATAACACCAGCAGTACATCATAACACCACCATAACACCAGCAGTACATCATAACACCACCATAACACCAGCAGTACATCATAACACCACCATAACACCAGCAGTACATCATAACACCGCCATAACACCAGCAGTACATCATAACACCACTATAACACCAGCAGTACATCATAACACCGCCATAACACCAGCAGTACATCATAACACCGCCATAACACCAGCAGTACATCATAACACCAGCAGTACATCATAACACCACCCTAACACCAGCAGTACAACATAACACCAGCAGTACATCATAACACCACCCTAACACCAGCAGTACAACATAACACCACCATAACACCAGCAGTACATCATAACACCACCCTAACACCAGCAGTACAACATAACACCAGCAGTACATCATAACACCACCCTAACACCAGCAGTACAACATAACACCACCCTAACACCAGCAGTACATCATAACACCACCCTAACACCAGCAGTACAACATAACACCACCATAACACCAGCAGTACATCATAACACCACCCTAACACCAGCAGTACAACATAACACCACCCTAACACCAGCAGTACATCATAACACCACCCTAACACCAGCAGTACAACATAACACCGGCAGTACATCATAACACCACCCTAACACCAGCAGTACATCATAACACCACCCTAACACCAGCAGTACATCATAACACCACCATAACACCAGCAGTACATCATAACACCACCCTAACACCAGCAGTACATCATAACACCACCCTAACACCAGCAGTACATCATAACACCACCCTAACACCAGCAGTACATCATAACACCACCATAACACCAGCAGTACACCATAACACCAGCAGTACATCATAACACCACCCTAACACCAGCAGTACAACATAACACCAACAGTACACCATAACACCAGCAGTACAACATAACACCAACAGTACACCATAACACCAGCAGTACAACATAACACCAACAGTACACCATAACACCAGCAGTACAACATAACACCAACAGTACACCATAACACCAGCAGTACAACATAACACCAACAGTACACCATAACACCAGCAGTACAACATAACACCAACAAAAGGTGCCAGTAGCCACCTGTAGTACACTAGTAGATCACCTGTGGGTAAACCAGCAATTCATTCCGTAATACCTGCGAGAAAATACAACATGCGCGACAATAACGAAAATTCTTACGCAGTGCGTCGAGACATTTGACTAAATTCATACACGTATTTTTATACAGTACCGTATAACCAAGCTTACGTTCATCTGTATAGTAAGACATTTCAACAATGCCCCCTCAGTCTTTATGCAATTGCAGTGCACATGTACACCGAATCCTTGCAAGTTCTGCATTATATCTGTCCTTTGCATAAAGATTTTCATCGTAATGTCTACAGAGTACGATAAGTAACTCAGTGCCTGTGAACTTACTGACGTAAATCTCGTTGTATAGACATAAACCGAGACGAATATCCGGAACCTCGTTGTGTATACTTAAGTATACCCTGAGTTTACCCAAGTCATAGACTACATTCAGGACTAAAGTATTCTTGTTCGTGAGTCAGTATAAGGCGTTGTGGTGGCCTTATATAAGGTGCATAAGGTGTTACAGTATAAAGTGTGGGGTTCAGACTCTGATACCGTTGAGTCAATGTTACTCGGGCATGTTTTGTCTCCTGGGCAAGGAAAGAAAAGGGTTAAAAAGGAGAAAGGGAGGGAGAATTGGAAGCAGGACGGATGACTGTGTGTACAGGGAGGGAAGGAGGGAGAATTGGAGGGAGAATGGGAAGGAGGGAGAATGGGAAGGAGGGAGAATGAGAGGGTGGGAGACAAACATATAGTACCATAAATATTGTACTAAATAAATATTGTTTCCTATACCCAGGAAACTGCCGGGAACCCTCCACTAGTATATTCGGAACAAGTATTGCTGACTACGTTGGGTTAGGTTTGGTCATGTTTGGGCAGGATAGGTTTTGATACAATTTCTTAGTTTTGACTAAGCAAAAATTCCCAAATCAAAAGGTTGCATTATTCATTTTCGTATTAGTCAAACATTGCTTAATACGAAAGTGCATTTTCAGTCTCGTTTCCATCGTGGCCAGACATTGTCACACTATTTATCAACTGTTAATTTCTTCGTGATTTACTTACACAGACATGCGCGCGCGGGCACACACACACACACACACACACACACACACACACACACACACACACACACACACACACACACACACACACACACACACACACACACCAAAGAGCCAGAGTTCAACCCCCGCAAACACAATTAGGTGAGTACACACACACGCACATGCACACACGCACATGCACACACGCACATGCACACACGCACGCACACACGCACACACACACGCGAAGCTTAAAAGAATTCAGATGTATGCGACTAGACTAGTCCCAGAATTAAGAGGTATGAGTTACGAGGAAAGGCTGCGGGAAATTCACCTCGCGACACTAGAAGACAGAAGAGTAAGGGGAGACATGATTACTACCTACAAAATTCTCAGAGGAATTGACAGGGTAGATGAAGATAAACTGTTTAACACGGGTGGTACGCGAACAAGGGGACAGAGGTTTAAACTGAGTACCCAAATGAGCCACAGGGACGTTAGAAATAACTTTTTCAGTGTAAGAGTTCTTAACAGATGGTATGCACTAGGCAGTGACGTGGTGGAGGCTGACTCCATACAGTCTCAAATGTAGATATGACAGAGCCCAGTAGACTCAGGAACCTGTACACCAGTTGATTGACGGTTGAGGCGGGACCAAAGAGCCAGAGCTCAACCCCCGCAAGCACAATTAGGTGAGTGATTGTTGTTATTTTCAAACATTTCCTTTCAAACTGGTTTATTTTAATTAATATTATTATTATATTAAGAACATGAATTACTGACTTAGGTAAGGATTGGTTGTGTTAGGCTACATTAGGTTAGGTTAGGATACGTTAGGTTTGATCAAATTTCTATATTAATTTTTACTAAAATAAAATACAAAAAATCATATTTAATATACAGGAGAGATTTATCATTCCACAATAAAAATTTATATATATATATATATATATATATATATATATATATATATATATATATATATATATATATATATATATAATAATAATAATATTTGAACAGCAGCCGGATACACTAGAGATTTAATTGAATCCAAAATAAATGTAATTATCATATAACCGGATTCTTAACATAAGTTAATAGAGGTTAACGCAGAAAAAGCTGAATGGTATTTTTTTTGCGTCGGCCATGATCCTACTGGGTATCCTTAATTTGATTACCGGATTCTAGGAGGTAATCATTCTAGCAAGCCCCCATGTCCTCTCGGTAACCGGATTCCATCGTGAGGTCGCCTCTAGGTCACCGGACTTTCTGCCGGATGTTTGCTTCTCGAAAGTGCCATTAAACTCGGGAGGGTAAAAACTAGGAGGGCAGGCGGCCGCCTCACTGTGCATGTCCGGTCATCTGTTGTGTAGGATTATCACAGTAAAAAGGTATCACTACGGATCCTGCTCTGTGGGGTGGGTTGGGGGTGGGGGGTGTACTCACCTTGATGTACTCAACTAGTTGTGCTTGTGGGGGGGGGGAGGGTGAGCTTTGGCTCGTTGGTTCCGCCTCTCCACAGTCAATCTACTGGTGTACAGATTCCGAAGCTAAGGGTGTGGGGGTGTGTGTTTGTGTTTGTGGGGGTGTTTGTGGGTGTGTTTGTGGGTGTGTTTGTGTGGGTTTATTTGTAGGTGTGTGTATTTATTTACTATTTGTATCTGCAGAATCAAGGTATTATCTCCTGGACCCCGCCTTTGTAACCAATCTATTTTCCCTCTATTATGTCTACTACATATATTTCTCCAACACACACACACACACACACACACACACATCCCCAGGAAACAACCCGTATCAGCTGTTTAACTCCCAGGTACTTACTGCTAAGTGAATAGTGGCATCAGGGTGAAAGAAACTTTGCCCATTTGTTTCCGCCTCCGTTTCCACCTCCGGCGGGAATTGAACTCTCGCATTAGGACTACGATCCCTGAGCGCTATTCACTCAGCAGCGAGGCTACACACCTCCTGTGTGTGGGTGTAATTGTGGGTGGGTGTGTGTGGGTGGGGGTGTGGGGTGGGTGGGTGTGTGTGTGTGAGTGGGGGTGTGCTTTTGAATGTGTATATATATATATATATATATATATATATATATATATATATATATATATATATATATATATATATGTGGATTCGCCCATTTGCGCCTGCAGGAACGAGTGTTAGCTCTTGGACCCCGCTTTTCCATCCGTTGGTTGGTTGTCTAATGAAATGACAACTAACATTTATCTGTATCAAATCTACTTAAAATTATGGATGGAGTTTGCTAATACAACCTGTTCCTTTAGTTCATTCCACTTTCCCACTACTCTTACGGCAAGAGAAAACTTTCTAACATCTGACTCATCTGAGACTCATGTCCCATTGTACTGTTGGTATTTATTGTGAAGAATTCCTATTTTTCCACTGTCAAGCCCTCTAAGTATTGTATACGTCTCTATCATGTCCCCATTCTGAAACGAGCTTTGTTGCCCACTTGTGAATCTGAGTTTCCTTATTTGATTCTTTAGTTAGGGGCTCCATGATGGGGCGGCTTATTCCAAGACTGGTCGCACGTAGGCGGTGTACAGCGATCTAAAGGTCTTCTTTTTTAGATTCTTGCATGATGTGACGTTTGGTATTGTAGAGTATGCAGCTGTCGTTATTCTGTTTACATGAACCTCTGGAGTTAGATTTGGTTTTATATCCACTTCCAAGTCCTTTTCTCACGTTGTTACAGGGAGGCTGTTTCCCTTCATTGTGTACCGTCTTGTCACTTGTTTCACTTTCCGCCTCTTTACTCTTGCTGGCGTTGAAATCCAGTAGGTATCTACAGCTTGTCAAGATTATCTTCATGACTCTCACAATCCTTACCTGTCCTAACTCTTCTCATTAATTTTGCAGCGTCTGCGAACATCGACATATAAGACTCAACTCCAGTAAATAAGTCAGCTGGTGTCAGTGGGATGCCTCACGAACCCTAGAGAATTAGCTTGAATCCCAGGGCACATTAATTCTGTATATCGTGGTTCATTGGTCTAAGGCGTATGCCTGGGAGTACGGACCTGTATCAAGTGCGCAGGTTCGAATCCTCTTCGTGGTTCCTACTAGTTTTTCTCATTGATACATCACGGTAATGTGATTTCCTTATGTCCTCTCTCAGGTCTTTCTAAACACAACATCAAACCTATTTCTAAAGGCTCAAATAAATAGGAAAACGTCAGCTGCATTCTCTCAGAACGCTAGCGAAGGTCAGAACATCATTCAGGAACCTAAAAAAGGAGGCATTTAGATCGCTGTACAGCGCGAAGGTTAGACCAGTTTTAGAGTATGCCAGCTCATCGTAAAGCATACTCTAAACATGCAAAAAAAAACTCTGAAAAGTTCAGATATTTGCAACGAGACTCGTCCCAGAGCTATGAGGGATGAGGTATGAAGAGAGGTTGAAGGAAAGGCGGAGAGAGAGGGGAGACATAAAATACTTAAGGGGAATGACAGTGTATGAGAAATGTTCGCAATGAACACAATAGAACACGAGAGCGTGGATGGAAACTTGATACTCGGAAGAGTCAGAGATGTTAGAAAGTTATAGCGTAAGATTAGTGGGAAAATGAAATGAACTAAAGGAGCAGGTAGCAGAAGGAAACTCCATTACCTTTAAACGAAGATATGATAGGGAAAAAAGATCAGGAGTCATTACAATAGCCGCCCGTCCTCATAAACAAAGGCCAAAAGTGATTCCATGCACCCGCCAAACCCCTGTTTATGAATGAAAAATGGTTTACACACGACTCACGCATGGGTCCAAGAGCTAGTGCTCGATCCTGCAGACACAAATAGATGAGAACGAATATGTGAAGACAGACACAGACACACAAACACGCACACACACGTACACACGTACACACACCGTACACACGTACACACGTACACACACACACACACACACACACACACACACACACACACACACACACACACACACACACACACCACAACACACACAGGGACGTTAGAACGAACTTTTTCAGTGTCAGAGTTGTTAACAGGTAGAATGCATTAGGCAGTGATGTGGTGGAGGCTGACTCTATACACAGTTTCAAATGTAGATATGATAGAGCCCAGTAGGCTCAGGAATCTGTACACCAGTTGATTGACAGTTGAGAGGCGGGCCGAAAGAGCAGAGCTCAACCCCTGCAAGCACAACTAGGTGAATACACACACCTTAGTCTCCTCACCCTTCACCTTATCTCACAACATGGCTCTCCTTAGATTTCCTGGAAAAACACCATCATCAGATTAAAACTTTCCAGCTGCTCCGGACATTGAGTTTAATGTCGAAAATTTCTCAGAGTGCTGCCCTGCACTCTTGGTTCACACCACCCTCACTTTTCTTAGAAAAGCCTCCACACCCTTCCCCCCCCAAAAAAAAATGTTCTCTCACGTCACCCAAGTTATGACACCTTTGCGGTAACGACTTACATAAACCAGTTACTATCCCTCAGTGTGGCCGGTTTGACATGGTGTCGTCTTCTCTCTATTCCGTGAACAATAAGTTCTTATTAAG
Source organism: Procambarus virginalis (assembly GCA_020271785.1). NCBI lineage: Eukaryota > Metazoa > Arthropoda > Malacostraca > Decapoda > Cambaridae > Procambarus > Procambarus virginalis. Next base: position 7,657,397 of record WNGS01009631.1, read on the forward strand.
TTTTGCTTCTCAAGTTATCTCTCTTTACGAGTGTGGGCCCGAGTGTCGTCACCTCTGCCAGTGGTAATAACTTTATAATAATCCTTACCTGTGGAGCTGGTGTGGGCACCTGTGGAGCTGGTGTGGAGGCACCTGTAGAGCTGGTGTGGAGGCACCTGTGGAGCTGGGTGGGGGCACCTGTGGAGCTGGTGTGGAGGCACCTGTGGAGCTGGTGTGGAGGCACCTGTGGAGCTGGTGTGGAGGCACCTGTGGAGCTGGTGTGGAGGCACCTGTGGAGCTGGTGTGGAGGCACCTGTGGAGCTGGTGTGGAGGCACCTGTGGAGCTGGTGTGGAGGCACCTGTGGAGCTGGTGTGGAGGCACCTGTGGAGCTGTGTGGAGGCACCTGTGGAGCTGGTGTGGAGGCACCTGTGGAGCTGGTGTGGAGGCACCTTTGAGCTGGTGTGGAGGCACCTGTGGAGCTGGTGTGGAGGCACCTGTGGAGCTGGTGTGGAGGCACCTGTGGAGCTGGTGTGGAGGCACCTGTGGAGCTGGTGTGGAGGCACCTGTGGAGCTGGTGAGGAGGCACCTGTGGAGCTGGTGTGGAGGCACCTGTGGAGCTGGTGTGGAGGCACCTGTGGAGCTGGTGTGGAGGCACCTGTGGAGCTGGCGAAGAAACCACCTCCTCACCAGCACCTCAGACGTCTAAAGTGCTGATGAGTATTAAACAGGAACAAGAGACAATCCATTATGTGTTGCTGGTCATTGTTCAACTGGAACACAAGACCAGCCACATTGTGCCGTGATGAATGTTCAACAGGAACTCGGTGCTCTCGCTATAACTACTAACTAACGAGCAACAATTACGTGACCAGAAACGACCCGCTACACAATCCCACATTACTGCCGAGGAGCAAAAGGAGACCATGCCAAACGACCTCAAGCGGGCAGTTAATGCCGAACACTGATTTAACAATGACCCCTCAAAAAAAGAAACATTTGGACGGCGTGCGCGAAACAATTGCTTCTTTGTGCTGGGGCAACAACGACGGCTCGTTCGGCGATCTCGGCGCTGCAGTTAAGCAATTAGCATCACAAGGCCAACAGAGTAACAGAGAGGGGGGAACAAGGCGTAGTAAATCCATCAGCAAATTAGGGGACGATCAGCACGCTTTAATTTAGGCGACCCAGAGATATACAACTAAAATAACGTTAGGGGCTTGGGCTTTCAGTTAGCTCCGGTGTGCACCGCTTTACACAGCGCCATCTGCTGCGTTGACCAAGAGTACGGCTGCATGCGTTACTGGCCATTGTCGAAGTAGGACCTGCGCGCGTTACTTGGCTGCCTCTGCATTGATTTGTTGCTTTTCCAGTGCCACACTCAGGGGGGGTGGCATCCGGGCCTTTAAATTAGTATATCTGGTCACCGGATCACTGGTATAACGCAGTATATATACCGAAACGTTACAAAAAGTATAATTGTTATATGTTCTCCTAATGTGCCTGTTCTTGTTAGCTGTACCTATCGCTCGTCCGATGTCCCTGTCGCTCGTCCGATGTCC
>WNGS01009631.1:7658960-7674922 GCA_020271785.1 Procambarus virginalis
CTATCACTCGTCCGAAGTCCCTGTCGCTCGTCCGATGCCCTTGTCAGCTCGTCCGAGTCCGTCGCTCGGTCCGCTGTCCCTAGTCCTCGTCCCGAAGTCCCGTGTCCTCCTGTCGTTGCGATGCTCCTGTCCGTTCGTCCGATGTCCCGTGCCGCTCGTCGATGTCCTTCGGTCCGCTCGTCCGATGTCCCTTCCTCGTCAAGTACCTGTCGCTCGTCCGATGTCCCTTCTCGTCGACCTGCGCTCGCGATGTCCCTGTCGTTCGTCCGATGTCCCTGTCGTTCGTCCGATGTGTTTACGTTAAGTAGTATTTAACACCGATCCAGTATTCGTTTCAATAAGTTGTCATTCTATCGTGTATTCATTGCCATACGAACTTTTCTGTAATCTGCAAATTTCTGGGCCTTTTATTTTCTCAGGCATCCTTGTGTCCCTCTCAGGTTTGTTTCCAGAGGATATATTTTTATTTTTTAATTTTAATACTTTCCTCGACCTCATAAATAATTACAGTAGGATTTTAAACTGTCAACATGGGGTAAACTGCAACTCACAAATAGGCTTCTCCGGTAATTAGAGCTGCTAACATATTCGCAGACGACGCACCAGAGACCTTTTTACTTCTACATGATACAGGCATTCTGCATGGCACGTAATATTGAAACACCACAACTGCGGTAACACGCAGATATTGCAAAACGTGATCAGAATGAAGACTCCTCTGATGCTGAATTGCTGCAGCTGTTACATTCGTACTGAATCACCTGAAGGACCCCGACAGCAACCACGTGAAGCATGACACCTCCTTTATGCTCAAGGATGGAGGACTTCTGAGAAGGCACAGCAACGACTAAATACACTGAGAATCAAGATCACAACACACGCGTTTATTGAAAAAGACACAAAGTGGCAATGAGACGTATTGCAAATATGTCTCAACACGGTTCGAATCATGCGTCTGTATAGACTCACCCCTGACTAAATTGCTCATTTGTTAAGTAGAGGTGGAACTATAGTGATAAAAGCAAGGTCTTATACTATGATGGATAATAGATAGTATTATGAGATAAAAATAAAAACGGATGAGGATAAGCTTTACTTCAAGTATAATATATAACTACTATATAAAATGTATATCACAAACATAAGTACCGAACATTCCTAATTGCTAAACATACATTTCTTCACTTTACACAAGCAAAAAAAGAAAAAAAAAATTGGAAAAACTAGGAGGGGGTCAGGATAAGGATTGTGGATGGGACGGAGGGAAAGGATGGTGCCCAAACCACGTATAAGGTCGAGGATTGACGCCGACCGCCATGTAACGAGACCCAGTCGCTCTACCGTCGAGTTTGTTTATTATTACATTCCGTGTTTTGTTGGTGGTGGTGGGGGTGGGGGGGGGAGGAGGGTGAACTGTCAGAGTGATATAGTTCATGCTCTGATGGATTCCCGTTTAATGTAAGGCTGGGATAATAGAAAAAATAATATCGCTCCATTATAGACAGATTTATCGTGTTTGTAAGAAGGTAGCTTTTTACTATTTTCATGGCCATTAGACTTTACCCAATCCACCCACAGAGATGAAAACAGTTTGCTTTTTGATGTTTTTGTTGTATTGTAAAGTGTTCGAATTACTGTGTTTTTGTAGTAAAGTGTTCGAATTTACTTGTTTCTGTAGTAAAGTGTTCGAATTACTTGTTTTGTAGTAAAGTGTGTCGAATTACTTGTTTTGTTTTCTAGCCACTTCCTCTCGCAGTCCATATCTGTATCACCTTACCATTAATAGGCAGCATGCTTCACAGCGCTTCTTCATGATGTAGATGCTTCTTGCATTGTGCTAATTTCCAAGCCATCTCAGAAGGTGCATTTCGAGACTTTTGTAATCAAGAGAAAAAACTAGAACCATTGTCCGGCGCATGAAGACTCATTCTTTGACCCGTCTCAGTTTATCTCCCCAAAAGCTCCGAGAGGTTTTGTAACTCATGGCTGATCTGAATTCGAATGTCGCGTTTATTTGTTATCCTTCAGTGGCGAGAGATAGCAGTCTGATCGTACCTTGACCTCCGTGATCCCACACTTTAACAATTCTGGTCTCTTCTTCGTGTTTTTAATATAACCAAAATGTTTCAGAATTAGTTTATTGTATATAAAAGTAAAAATTAGTGCAAATACACTGAACTAAGTGTGCTGTACTTATAAATTTTGGATTTTTTCTCTTCCAAGCACTCTAAATGGCATACAATTAGTTAAAGCCATTGTTGCAAATAATTGGGAACATAAGAAATCAATATTTTTTTACATCAGACCCGAATGCGATCTATGCAATTAAAATATTTATCTAAACTGCGATAATCTCAACATTACAAATGTTTTCACTCAATAAATTCTTCCTTCACTGTCGCTGATTCAAACTAGCTCTCTTTTCTTAGCGAAAAGCATTCTTAAATCAAAACAATATATTGTGAGATATAGCTGGCATCATCGTGTCTCGTCAACGGAAAATAAAAGATACGTGGGGGGGGTTCCATACGCACGTACAAAATAAATTGAGATTACGAATACGTTTTATGTGTAGACGTATAATGTATTTGAACCATTAGGTTTCAATATTACTTCATAGTTCACTACCGTTATAGATAGCCATGTCGACACCGAGTGCGCAACAGGTTAGGGATTATTAGGTTTTAAATCAACATGTGCAAGACACCAATACCGTGCAACATTCGAAGTAACGGGAATCAATGCCTCTCTAAACATAGGAGTACTGGAAATCAATTACACCGAATCCTCAAGGCACGAGTTAAAATGGAAACAGTACAACGTCGTGGTTACAAATACATATTCCACAATATTCCAAAAGTTAGAAAATTTAAATAGATAAACTGAGAGTCGAGTTGCAATAATTACATAGCTGACGAAGTGGGGCGGTGGATTACGGGAGCCATCAAACACAACGTGACTGCATGAAAGCAGTAACGCTTGGAGACATAAAAGTGGATGAAAAAAGCACATCTCATAAATACATCCAAGATACTACAAAGCACATACCCAAAAGAGGCGCAATATACAATTGGACACGATCACGTGATAAATAAAAGTGGTTCCGTAATAGATTTCGTCAGTATCATTCTTGATGTCCCCTGTGGGTGTTCCTATTACTGATCACAGATGCTGCAAAGTGTTTGTGTTGAGCGGAATGCTCGTTTTTTGGTTTTTTCGCTTCAAGCGCTGCTCGGAGCTCTCCGCAGGAAACTGATGATCAGGTATTTCTCGGGGGTGATTTGAAATGATATTTCGTCATGGGTGATCGTATTGTTTTTCAGGGTGTCTCCAGGTGTTTTCTCGAGGGGTGAGCGGATGTTTCTCATGTGATCGAGTGTGTTCTCAGGGTGATCGATGATTTCTCATGGTGATCGATGTTTTCTCAGGGGTGATCGTATGTTTCTCATGGGTATCGGATGTTTCTCAGGTGATCGTGTTTCCTCCAGTGGTGACGTATGTTTCTCATTGTTGATCGATGTTTCTCATGGGATCGGATGTTTCCATGGTTGAGTCGGATGTATTCTACAGGGGTGTGTATGTTTCAAAAGATCAGTAGGGTGATCGAAGTTGTAATTTTGGGGAAAAGAGGGGAAAAATAATAGAAGTAAAAGGGGGAGAAAGAAAGAAAAGAGGGGAAGAAGAAAGAGAGAAATAAAGGGAAAAGAAAAGGGGAAAAAAAAGGAAAGGTGAAGAGGTGGTGACAGAGGAAAAAATAAGGGGGGGAAAAAAGGGAGCAAAAAGTGATGGGAGGAAAAGGAAGAGAATGTTTCTCAGGTTTGATCGATGTTTCCTACATAACGGTTCGAATGTTTCTCAGTGGTGATCGGATTTTCTCAGGGTGATCGAGTGTTTTCTCAGGTTGAATCGGATGTGTTTTCCCCCCCTCACAAGATTCCAGTACTCCGAGTTGAATAGTTACCGAGCCGTCCAAGACAGCTTCGTACGTGCACCAGTACCGAGCTATATTTTATCAGGAATCAAATTTCCCATTTTCCACAAGACGCAGAAGAGGCCTAGCTTGTAGAGGTTCTATGAGTTTCTTCTACTCCCCAGCCACTGCCACGGCCAGTCGGTTGACTCTTCAATGTTGTAAAGATCTAAAGGGGGTGGGGGTGGGAGGATTTTATTTGTCCGAGCTTCAATTGGCATGCGATGATGAGTGACATACTTGACGTAAACATAGCGGTGTATACCTAACCTCAGTAGAAAGAATCCGGACTGGCGTAATCAATGTGGTGTGCATTACTTAGAAAAAATGATGAATTTGGGCATTAACAGTGAACGGAAATGGGGAAAGTGTTTTACACGATCAGCTGTGTTTTTTTTTTACAATCTATCGGTAAAGCACATGACTAATGACGGTTGGCTCCTTGCTTCGTTCCGTCAAATAAACGCAATTGACGCATATTAAATTACGCATAATCTGGTTTCAATCATTATGGCAGAAAATATGAGTTATTGCGTGTTTGGCTTCAGCTCCATAAGAGTGTGTAAATTCGAAGGTCATCTGTTAGAAAAAACATGCGGGTAGACGCTTGCTATCCCCATAGGAGTTTTGGTTTATCCAAATGAGAGGCCAGACCATGTTAGTCATAAGGCAGCCCAAGATTAGCCATAGGGCGACAGCCCAAGAAGTATAAGTCCAGTGATGGAAGGCGAGAACACAGGAGGGTGGGGGTATCTACAGCGGAGCAAGGACAATGAGAGTCAATGACAAGGAGTGCGAAACACTGGCCGGACCCAACCAAACACAGGGAGAAGCTAGGGGTACCACGGCAGTGGATTAGCACAGCAACCAGGTATATCTCCGATGTAAGTCCTGAGCACGATGGCCGAAGAGGGCGTGGGAGGTTAATCACACTGCGAAAACGTGACGGGGGGTGGATACAACATCAGAGCGACATTGGAAGGGTGATCGAAAGAGACCATCAGTCTGAATCGAAGCAGACAACGGGGGTCGTAAGTGACGATAACGGTGGATAAATGGGCGAACAAAGAATAATTTGAACAGTAAACGAGAGCAGTACACATGCTGACACAAGACTCAGAAAACAAACATACTCGCCAATGTTCGAAGGATGCTAGGTAAGTACAACTATCACAAGTAATGATCGATTCGTACTCATTCGTTGTGAAGTAACAACAGCAGGAGTTTGTCCAGGTGCAATCTAAGACATGGGGTCGGGAACACACCTCCTGTGGTAGGAAGGTCGCGTGAACTGTTGCCTAGGGTATTTTGCTTTAAAAACTACTAGTAGTTAGCGTATGAAGCAAACACAGGGGCTGACAGGAGGGATCAGTAAAGAGCCCAAGGAACATGATGGCAAACCGGTGGGAGGATGGGATTCATGGAATGGGTGTGTAGTGGAAAAATATAGGCAATTATCAGAGTTGGATCAGTCGCATAAGGCCGGCAGACATGGGATAATCAGGTGTGGGTGATAATGCAATACTAGATTTCTAGGCTATCACCATCGTCAATGTTTACCCGACTAGACAGTAAATACAGTCGAACTATTATTATTCCTAAATTATGATCATGTGGGCCTGGTGTAGCACTAAGTAGAACTGGATAAGTGGGAAGGTATGGTATATATTCGAGATGAATGAGTTCACAAAGGATATTTGACTAAGAAATTAGGGGAAGGAAGAGTAAGGGAAAGGGAAAAAGCAGAGAAAAAGGAAAAGGGAGGGGGGGGAAGGGGGGGAAGAGGAAAAAGAGGGAAGGAGAGAGGAAAAAAGAAAAGGAGGGGGAGAAGGGAGGAGGAAAAAGGGAAAGGGGGGGGGAAAAAGAAAAGGGGGGGGAGGGGGGAGGAGGGTGAAAAAGGGAAAAAAGAGGAAAAAAGGGGAAGGGGGGGGGGAAGGAGAGAGAGAAAAAAAGAGGAAAAGGAGAAAAAAGGGAAAGAAGGGGGGAAAAAGGGGGGGAAAAAAGGGGAAAAGGGAGAAAGGAGGAGAAAGGGAAGAGAGGGGTGAGAAAAAAGAAAAGAAAAGGTGAAGAGAGAGAAAAGGGAAAAAGAAGGGGAGGAGGAGGAAAAGGGAAGAAAAGAGAAAAAGGGGGAGGGGAAAAAGGAGGGAGAGAGAAAGGGGAAAAGAGGTAGAGGGGAGGGGAGGGGGGTGATATAGGAAGAGAGGAAAAAAGAGGAAGAAGCAGGGGGGAGGGGAGGAAAATGAAAAGGGAAAAGAGAAAAAAAGGAGGGAGGAAAAAATGGAAGGGAAGAGGGGGGAAAAGAAGGAAGGAGAAAAAAAGGAAAAAAAAGGAAGGAATAAGAAAGAAGAAGGGGAGAGAGGGTGGAGAGGGAAAGGAGAGAGAAAAAAAATATGCAATTCAGCTAGTAAAATGGTAAAGCGGTAGTCATTGATAACCATTCGGCTGTGCGGATCCGTCCTCATCTCGTAGGAGGGAAGAAAAGAAATCTACGGTCATCTTTATTTAAATCTATACAATTCTCTCACTTGTTCTCAACAACTGCAGGCTATTACGCGTAACATGGATACACCTGTTTTTTTGTGCTGGAACTCTATTAATTCTGGCTTGTGATATCATCGTCGCTGGCTGTAGTCGTCTTTCAGTTCATGTCAACTTTTCATATGGGGTAATGCACTATTGTTGTGTGGGGGGGGTGAAAGGTGAGGGGGGTGGGGAGGACATACAGAGGGTTTAGTATCAGTTGTTTGTCCATGGTCTCTTTCAACTTTGCTATGGCAATATCAGCTGATTCTACGTGATATTTAAGGCTCATCTCGAGATATCTGCAATTTGTAAAGCGATGTACAGTTCGAGACATATTCGAACGTCATCAGTTGTGAGCCGACTGTAATTTTTTTTTCCATTCATAAGTAGGGATTGGGGGCGGCTGGAATACGCGTATTGGCTATTGTTAATGAAGACGAGCTGTGCCAACCCCTGTGTTTATAAATCAAAACAATTTTAAAACATCCTCATTTTGAATCGGAACTCTGTAAACCCTTCATCCACGCACTGTAAATACAAATAATTGTCAACAGAACCAAAACCCCCTAAGGTTAGGTGTTTTGCCTTATTATACCCCTAATTTTACAACAAATTATAATACAGATAATTATAATTTGTATTCAAGAAAATATAGTGTTTTTGGTTCAGAGTGCATGAAAATTGATGACTACTTGTTTAGATGCGGCCGCCACTTGAGCGAGTATAGCGAGTATAGCTTGAGGATGAGCTGTGTTTATGAGGACGCGCCACTCCATGTTTATGAGGACGCGAGGACGCACACCAATTAACTGAACCCATTCTCACGATGCTGTACCGACCGCAAAGACTCAGTCGTCAATTTGATCTTTCTGGACATTCAAAATCGGTGATTTCTCGTATATAAATTAATAGTATTATATATTATAATTTGTTTATTGTTAGACCCTAAGTTAGGTTAGGTGTTTAGGTTCTGTTGGGAATTATTTGTATCTGCAGTACGTGGGTGAAGCACTTACTGAGGTGAGATTCTCCATTCGATGTGAGCGAATTCCTGATGACGTTCATAGTTCAAGAAAACTTTCAACGTCATGAGATGTGATTCATGTGTAAAATGTTTTTACTTCATAAACAAGCTGCTAGATTAACGAACATTTGGCCAGTGTTTACGATCAGGGACTCAATAATTCGAATTTACGTGGGCGAAGCATTTAGAGAGGTGCTTTATGCAACCCGTACTCGGACCAAGTCCATTCTATCCAGCGGTCGACCCCAAAGACGCATTCATCGATTTTAACATGCTGTTCATTCAAAACAGAACTTTTCTCAAATATATATTAATATTATTATATATTAGCATTTTGTGCATATTTAAGCACTGGTTAGGTCAGGTTAGGTTAGATGTTTAGGTTCTGTGACGGTTATTGGTATTTGTAGTACGAGTGTAAAGCATTTACAGCAACCCATCCTCGACTCAAGTCCATTACATTCACCGGTCAACCCCACAGACGCATTCATAAATTTTAACATGCTGTTCATTCAAAACGGGAATTTTCTCAAGTATAAATTAATATTATAATATATTAGCATATTGTGTATAAATAGGCATAGGTTAGGTTAGGTCAGGTGTTTAGGTTCTGCTGGCGATTATTTGTATTTGTAGTACGTGGGTGAAGCATTTACAGCGTTGTGGTTCGAACAAAATTCGTCAGTGAAGCACTTGTTCCGGATATGTTCGAACGTCAGCAGTTGTGAGTCGTGTGTAAACCGCTTTTCATTCATAAACAGGGGGTTTGGCGGGTGCATGGAATCACTTTTGGATCTTTGTTTGGAGGACGGGCTGTTTACAGCGTTGTAGTTCGAATAAAAGTCGTCAGCGAAACACCTGTTCCGGAAGTGTTCGGACGTCATCAGTTGTGAGTCGTGTATAAACCGTTTTTCATTCATAAATAGGGGTTTGGCGGGTGCATGGAATGGCCTTTGGGTCTTTGTTTGGAAGACGGCCTGCTTTATGAACATTGGAAACGAGCGAAGCATTTGGCCAATGTTTCAGCCCGTCCTCGCATACAGAGATCCAAGCTCGTTAATTAAGCCGCCAAACCCCCTGTTTATGAATGGAAAGCGACTCACAACTGATGACGTCCGAGCACTTTCGGAACAAGTGCTTCGTTGACGACTTTTGTTTGAACTACAACGCTGTAAATGCTTTACCCACGTACTACAAATACAAATAATCGACAACAGAACCTAAACACCTAACCTAACCTACGCAAAGCAATACATATAATTTTTATGTATAATAATATTAATTTATATATGAAAACAAACCAGTGTTTAATACACAGTATGTTAAAATTTACGAATGCGTTCTGGGGAGGACGGCCGCTGCTTTAAACAGCCTAGTACGAGGACGGGCTGACGGCGGGACGAGTGTGATAGAAATATATAATATGTAACTGAATAACATTAACGATACTGTGTGATAAGAGAAGCAAGCCAGAGTGAGTTATGGGTACCCACTCTACCCACGACCAGAACGTATACTGTGGCATATGTAAGAAACCAGGGGCCAGATTCACGAAGCAGTTACGCAAGTACTTGCGAACGTGTACATCTTTCCTCAATCTTTGACGGCTTTGGTTACATTTATTAAACAGTTTACAAGCATGAAAACTTCCCAATCAACTGTTGTTATTGTTATAAACAGCTTCCTGGTGCCTCGGAGCTCATTGACTGTTTAATAATTGTTAGCAAAGCCGCCAAAGATTGAGAAAAGATGTACAGATTCGTAAATGCTTGCGTAACTGCTTCGTGAATCTGGTCCCAGGACAGGAGACCATACTTACTACCCCACCGCTACTTGCTACTTCAGTGTGTGTGGGACGAGTGGTTGGCCCACCTGCTTGTCTCGCTCGACGAGGTACCCACCACCCCCCAGCGGCCGCGTCTCTCAAAGAAGGTAATCAAGCAATCTCTTTATATTCAAAGGTTACCTTTTGTGTGAATGTGTGTGTGTGTATATATTGCATACTTAAGGTGGGTTACCTGAGGCCTAATATAATACATATATATATATATATATATATATATATATATATATATATATATATATATATATATATATATATATATATATCGTGTGTGTGTGTGTGTATATCACGAAAATAAACACGTGATTAAAAATGTGACAGTGTCAGACCACGGAGGAAAATTGAAACAGGAATTTCCTTAAGTACTTTAGTATATTAATACATCTTCAGAAGGACTCCTTCTGAAGATGTATTAATATACGAAAGTACTTAAGGAAATTCCTGTTTCAATTTTCCTCCGTGGTCTGACACTGTCATATATATATAATGTTGTACCTAATAGGCCAAGTTGTCTAGCAAGCAAAATGTTCCTGAAATATTATATTAAAAAAATTCTTACGTAATAATAAAGTAATTCATAACATTTGATATGAATTGAATAGTTTTTTATTTTAATTAAAACTAACATAGAAACTTTTATCCAACTTAACCTAACTTAACATAACTTAGTCAGAAACTCATGCGCTTAATATAATATAATAGCAATTGAAATAAACCAGTTTGAAAAGAAATATTTGAAATTAACGAAAGTCACTCAGTTAGGCAACTCGGGTCGTGCATACTAGGCCAAGTATATATATATATATATATATATATATATATATATATATATATATATATATATATATATATACACATGCACATATAATATGTAGTCAAGATCAATAAACGAAGCTCTATCAGTGGATGCATTTACAATTCGCTTTCATGCCATTACAGGTAAGGAATTACAACAAGCGGACAGAAGTCGTCCAATTGTAAGGTAAGTTTCTAGTTCCTTCTGTTTGCATAGCTTTGTTTTAGCGACCTGTTGGACGCAGGGTGTGGGAGGCCGTCATCACGCTCGGGCAAGGGTTAGCTGTCTCGTCGAACAATACACGTCTGTGTTTAATGGTGTTAAAAGCACAGAGTAAACACTTCGAACTGGGAACTCCACACGGAGGAGTCCTCAGCCATTTGTTGTTCATCGTTCTGATGCTTAAACTTATTAAGGATCGTCCGACTAATAACGACAACAGTCATTTGTTACGATGATGTTTGTTTACAAGCTGCCCTCCGAGCCTAGAATGCAAGTTCTGCTCGATGCTCTTGCTGCTAGAGCTGAGGAATGTGGCCTCCTTATCCCTGTACAGAAAACTTGTGCTCTCGTTCCATGTACTATTCCGCCACACTATTATAATATAGTTGGGTGTGCACGTGACAACTGCGAGACTTACCCCCATATCTTGGGGGTCCTCGTTAACGACCGGGGGAAACCTTTCTTCTCTCAAGAGGAGACTGAGTGAGATTAAATCCCTTTTGGGTCCTTGTTGGTGTCAATCATGGAATTAACGTGAGAAATGATGTACGTTCGATGTATCATTTATCCCTCTGTGATTGAGTGCAATACTCTATATCTCACACTATTTACAAGCAGCCAAAATCCCTTGAAATTTTGCAAAACGAAGCTATGCGATTGATCCTTCAGGCACCAAAGTCCACGAGAATAGTTAATGAGAGCCGAGTTAAAATTATCTACCGTAAGTGAGATAATTTTGTCCATTGGCACAATTCCCGGCGTGAAGGCACTGAGTAGACTGCGGTAGCACATGGAATTTCAAACTAAGTTTTCTAACATGCTACTCTTACCTGTCTATAGAAAGATTGAGAAATTTGCTTGCATATTTTCGTTTTACAAGGTAGCCAAATCCATCAAAATCTTAAACATGTACCCAACTTAATTAATGATCAATCAGGCAATTAATCCATGGGATAACTTGGATGGACGAGTTGATTTTGTAAATGCACCCAAGATAGTGTACGCGCTACGCTATTACAACAGTTTACAATGAAAAACGTCACTGATAGTGCTCAAGCTTTGGGTAACATTCTGTATCAGTTTTCGTTTATTCTAATACCTTTTTTGCTGATATGCTTCTTTTTTACCTTATTATTTGTGTGTGTGTGTGTGTGTGTGTTTTAGCGTGAACATGTTTATATACGAGCATTAACGGAAGCAGGATCATAAATTTATAACATTTAATATATTAATGAATGGGATTATTCGTGATCCAAGAAATATTTCGACCCGGTTTGCCCTCAAGGGTCGGTCCGCACCCGACGCCTTATAGTGTCCCCGACACTAAGGCAGACACGAAGCAGACATTGTGCTTCGCGTCAAATTATAATCAATCAATGAATACCCTCACCTGTCAAACAGGTGACGTGCGACCGTCTGTAGATGACAACAACAACAACAACAACACAGAGATATTGTACATGTGTTATATAACGCACGCCCTTCTACCCTGGAGGTTCTCTTATGAGGGAGATGATGGATATGCTAAAAGCCAAGACTTAAATATCCAGCCGAGGCCTCGACAAAGCCGCTCTTGGCGTCAAGAATGGGTATCGCTAGGCCTACAATATGGTTACGTCGGCAGACTTTCAACGAAAGCTGGTCTATTGTATCGTAGGGTCATCTGATAGCGTTATGTTTACAATGCCTTTAGAGATCGTTTTGGGGGGGGAACGACAGTGAAACTCGAGGCGATAAGAGTGCTTTAGGAGAAGCAGGGGAGCCGCCGAGGTGGTGTTTATTGTGTATGATATCCAGCAGACAGCTTCGTTAGCTGGTCGTGTATCGCAAGGAATATGTCCCATTCATACCCTCCTCCTCCCACCCAACCCTACACACACAACACACACCCTTTCTCTTTCTCCTTTGGTCGGTATAGCTACGACATCGCTTCTTGTAGGTTCAGCATTTTGAACGCAGGATACGGAGTGGGAGCTAGTTATACGCCGCATCCTCACAATTACCTTATATATCACACGCACCTGCAAATACGCATCTTCCTATCTTGAGGTTATCTTGAGATGATTTCGGGGCTTAGTGTCCCCGCGGCCCGGTCTCGACCAGGCCTCCACCCCCAGGAAGCAGCCCGTGACAGCTGACTAACTCCCAGGTACCTATTTACTAGATAACAGGAGGCATCAGAGTGAAAGGAACTCTGCCCATTGTTTCTCGCCGGCGCCCGGGATCGAATCCGGGACCACAGGATCACGCGTCCAGTGTTCTGTCCGCTCAGCCACCGGCTCCCTCAGCTCCCTCAGCCACCGCATGCACACAAATACGCACCTGTATACACACACACACACACACCACACACACACACACACACACACACACACACACACACACACACACACACACTGGACTGCCAAAAAGCCTTTGATACAGTACCGCACATGAGACTGCTATTCAAACTCGAGAGGCAGGCGGGGGTAGGGGAAAGGTCCTAGCATGGATAAGGAACTACCTAACAGGAAGGAGCCAAAGAGTTACGGTAAGGGGCGAGAAGTCGGACTGGCGAACAGTAACAAGTGGAGTACCACAAGGATCGGTGCTGGGACCAATTCTATTTCTTGTATATGTTAACGACATGTTTACGGGTGTAGAGTCCTACATGTCGATGTTTGCGGATGACGCAAAGTTGATGAGAAGAGTTGTGACAGATGAGGATTGCAGGATACTCCAAGAGGACCTGAACAGGTTGCAGAGATGGTCAGAGAAATGGCTACTGGAATTCAACACGAGCAAATGTAAAGTTATGGAAATGGGACTAGGAGATAGGAGACCAAAGGGACAGTACACAATGAAGGGGAACAGCCCTACCTGTGACGACGCGCGAAAGAGACCTGGGTGTGGACGTAACACCTAATCTATCTCCTGAGGCACATATAAATAGGATAACGACACCAGCGCGTACTCTACACTGGCAAAAGTTAGACATCACCCTCCAAACGAATACGGTACTGTAACCACCTCACCAATGATCGTCTTAGGCAGCCTTTGTGTCGCATATATATTGTACCTAATAGACCAAGTTGTCTAACAAGCCAAAAAGCGTGTCATGGACCAATAAGTCTACTGTTATTTGTCCTTAATATTTACTCCTATTTGCCCCCCCCCCTGTAGTTCCACTCACATTTCAACTTGAAAGGTCTCAAGCTGAAGAGAAGTCTTGTGTGTACAATAACGACCTTCATAATCTGGACAGAGATCATTCAAGACAGTCGCAATTGTGTTGGTCCGAAACGGCTCACGCAAAGAGTCATTCCAAGCACCTGGCAAGACGAGTCAGGAATGAGGCCAACTAACAGAATCTGGAACCAAATGTTATTGTTATATAGGTATTTAATTTACTTGATATTGTGTGAGCCATTACGAGGTGGACCCACGGAGCCCCAGGAGGAGGAAAGTGTGATGAGGAGAGATGAGAAGGATGATGATGACTCACACAGGAGAGAAACCTGAAGAAAATAGAGGAGAAAATCAAATAGAAAAGATGTGTTGTAAAAAAACAAGATTATAAGGCAAGGAATAAGAGTAAAAGACGAAGGGGGAGAGAAGAAGAGAGAGAAGAGAGAGAGATGAGAGAGAAGAGAGAGGATGGAAGAAGGCAAAGATTGAGAAAGAAAGCAAGAAGTCGGGGTCATATTTCACGTCAGAAGAGACCATCACTACTTGGCCTGAAGGTTCTCACTTGCTAAACTGCTGGCAAACGTGTGGCGGCGGCCTCGGGATTTAGTCATTTGCAGGTCGACCTGAAGATGGTGGAGACGATAGGAGTGAATCGTGCGATACCTCGCAGCGCTGGGAAGGATCCAAAGCGAGTACCCGCTTCATACATCATACAAGCGCCATGGGGGGTACACCCACTCTTGCCCAGAAGTGTATTCCCAAAGGGGGACCATAGGCATGCCACTTTTGGGCTTGTATTAGTGTGCCGTAAGGTTCAAGGGATGGTGGGATTATAGCCGCGGGATATAGTCTGCGTGTCCCCTAGCTATTGGAAGACTGGAAGATCAAGTCACGTCAGTCCATGTGCCAAAACTGGAGTGAGCGCTTGTCATTTCCAGAACGTCATAAGCGCGAGAAACTCTCCGTCAGCAACGACACCCTTAAAGCCACCTCTCACAAGCTTCAATATCCGGAACTCCTTCTACCGGCCACTTCGGCCGAAGACGTCTTCCTTCAAGGTCGACCCAGGTGAGGTACAGGTGATTACGAGGGAAGGTGTGGAACACCCAGGGGGTGGCCCAGGGGAAGGTGTGGAACACCCGGGGGTGGCCCAGGGAAGGTGTGGAACACCCAGGGGTGGCCCAGGGAAGGTGTGGAACACCCAGGGGTGGCCCAGGGAAGGTGTGGAACACCCTGGGGTGGCCCAGGGAAGGTGGTGGAACACCCGGAGGTGGCCCAAGGGAAGGTGTGGACCACCCGGGGTGGCCCAGGGAAGGTGTGGAACACCCAGGGGTGGCCCAGGGAAGGTGTGAACACCCAGGGGTTGGCCCAGGGAAGGTGTGGAACACCCAGGGGTGGCCCAGGGAAGGTGTGGAACACCCAGGGGTGGCCCAGGGAAGGTGTGGAACACCCTGGAGGTGGTCCAGGGAAGGTTAATCATGGCGTGGCCCTGGCTACACCATTAACACTTAAGGAATCGTGTAAGACCCTGGGCGTCCGCCATGTTCTTCTCACGTTGTGGTACTTTATTTTGCTTTTTTTGCGTACGTTACCGCCCACAACTGAGCAACTTCTCTATAGGTATGAATTCTGCTGTTAGTGTTAAAACAATATTCCACCCAAGAGAGCACTAGTGTATTGGCTAGGCAACTCTCGTTTGTAAGGTTCAGGCTATTCAGCCTTTAAGTTTTTTCTTTGCTGCCACTTTGCTGTATTCATTAAAAGTAATGTTTTCCGACATGATTATACCCAAATCTTGTTTCTGGTCGGGTGGTTCTAGATGCTGACTAGAGAGTGGTGGGTTCTCAACGTCTGGTTCAGGAGTCTGACCGAGAGTCTGTGGTCTGGTTATTGACCCGAGTGAAACTAGGTTCTGATGGGGCGGTTCTGGGCTCTAACGTGGCAGTTCTGGGACCCTGCAGGTGTGTGTGTGTTAAACGCGGGCAGAGTACAGAGGGGCAAAAAATATTCTGATCAGTTCAAACCCGGGAAAAATGTTGAGGGCCGGGGTTTCGACGTTGTTTTTAACGAAGATGTTCGTCGTTTAGAGAAAGAACCCCACGGAAACTTCCTTCTCAGTAACAGCTTAACGTTAAGCTAAATTAGGCCTAAGCAATTTTATGTAAATTATAACATAACTACGCTCTCAACGGCACCTGTTGAAACTACCACGACCCCTTCCCCCCCCCCCCCACTCCTCCTATAGTTGTAACCTGGGTCGGACCATCTCTGACAGGAGCTGTCAAGAAACCACTGTTAGTAGTTGGAGTTGATTGTTCCAAGAAATAGTTACCGGCAAGGAAAACTAAAGTTTAAAATATACTTATCCTAGAGCTGTTTACGGATTACAGACCCCCCAACAGATTACCCAATATGT
>WNGS01009631.1:7674947-7694057 GCA_020271785.1 Procambarus virginalis
AGAACATCATTCAGAAACCTAAGTAAGGAGGCACTTCGGGCTCTTTACACTGCCTACGTGAGGCCAGTCTTAGAGTATTGCGCCTCATCATGGAGTCCCCATCTAACGAAGCACATAATGAAACTGGAAAATTCAGAGGTTTGCAAACGAGAATCGTCCAGGGTACAGGGAGTGGGGTATGTGGAGCGCCTGGGGGGAACTATGCCTACGACACTAGAAAGAAGAAGGGGAGAGGGGGGACATGATATGAACGTATAAAATACTCAGAGGGATTGACAGTGTGGACATAGACGAAATGTTGCACACGGAATAGTAACAGAACGAGGGGACATGGATGGAAGTGTGAAACTCAGATGAGTCACAGAGCAGTTAGGAAGGTGGTGGTCTTTTAGCGCTTGTAGGAGTAGTGGGTAAATGAATGCACTTAGGAACAGGTTGTGGAAGCCTTACTATTCATAATTTTAAAAAGGCCATGTGTTATGGATAGGGAAAATGGGATAGGAGTCATGTGCTGTAACAACCATGTGCTCAGAAAGGCGGGATCCATAGATGTCCATGCTCGATCCTGCAGGACATCTAAGTGGAGTACCATATAGGTGAGTACACACAGGGGGCCTCGTAGCCGGTGGACAGCGCGTGCAGGACTTGTAATATCGGGGCGGGTTCGATTCCCGCACG
Organism: Procambarus virginalis; assembly: GCA_020271785.1. NCBI lineage: Eukaryota > Metazoa > Arthropoda > Malacostraca > Decapoda > Cambaridae > Procambarus > Procambarus virginalis. Next base: position 7,675,626 of record WNGS01009631.1, read on the forward strand.
AGGCAGAAACAAAGGGCAGAAGTTTCTTTCACTCTGAATGCCCCTGTTACCTAGCAGTAATAGGGACCTGGGGTAGTCAGCTGTTACGGGGCCTGCTTACTGGGGTGTGTGTGTTTGTGGTGTGCCGGAAACACCCACCAGTAGTTAGCAAACAGTTGATTGACAGTTGAGAGGCGGGCCGAAAGAGCCAAAGCTGCTACCCCCTGCCAAACCTCACCCATAGGTAGAAGAATCGAACATCAGGATCGAACAACCACACCACCTCCGGGATTTTTAGTCAGCAGCCGTACTGTTTCTCCTGCATTTTGTTTTAGATTAGTATAAGCTACACCCCCCCAACGAAATGTCCATGTAGCAGTGGCTATGGTGAGCCCGTAATTGTAGTAGCTTCTCGCGTTCCATCAGCATATATGAAGTAGACATATTTTCCTCGAGTTCCTGGCTTACGCATTGCGTGAGACAAGCGACGCAGTGACCCCCCCATAGTACGTGCTGTAATGTCGGACTCGAAATCCTTCACATCAGAAAAGTGGTAGTAAACGACGGCGCTGTTTCGGTCCATCCTGGACCATTGTCAAAGTCGTCGTCGACCGTTTTTGGTACACCCCTGCTGTGGGTGTACCACTTCCCGCCCCTGCTAGTGGGTGTACCACTTCCCCCCCTGCTAGTGGGTGTACCACTTCCCCCCCCTGCCAGTGGGTGTACCACTCCCCCCCCTCTGGTGTCACACTGCCCCCCCCTGCCGGGGGTTACCACTTCCCCCCCCTGCCAGTGGGTGTACCACTTCCCCCCCCTGCCAGTGGGTGTACCACTTCCCCCCCTGCTAGTGGGTGTACCACTTCCCCCCCCCTGCCAGTGGGTGTACCCCTTCCCCCCCCTGCCAGTGGGTGTACCACTCCCTCCCCCTGCCAGTGGGTGTACCACTTCCCCCTGCCAGTGGGTGTACCATTCCCCCCTGGCCAGTGGGTGTACACACTGGCCCCCGTGCCAGTGGGTGTACCACTTCCCCCCCTGCCAGTGGGTGGTACCACTTTCCCCCCCCCCCCCCTGCTAGTGTGGTCCTGACCACTAGTCCCCCCCCTGCCAGTGGGGTACCACTTTCCCCCCCTGCCCAGTGAGGTGTCACACTTCCCCCCTGCCAGTGGGTTTTACCACTGTCCCCCCCCTGCCAGTGGGTTGTACCACTTCCCCCCCCCTGCCAAGTGGGTGTACCACTCCCCCCCCTGCTAGTGGGTGTACCACTTCCCCCCTGCTAGTGGGTGTACCACTTCCCCCCCCTGCCATGGGGTGTAACCACTTTCCCTCCCCCCCTTCCAGTGGGTGTACCCTCACTTCCCCCCCTGCTAGTGGGTGTACCACTCACACCCCTGCTAGTGGGTGTACCACTTCCCCCCCTGCCAGTGGGTGTACCACCTTCCCGACCCTGCCAGTGGGTATACCACTTCCCCCCCTGCCAGTGTGTGTACCACTTCCCCCCCCCACTGCCAGTGGGGTGTAGCCACTTTCCCCACCCTGCCAGTGGGTGTACCACTTCCCCCCCCCCTGTCAGTGGGGTGTACCACTTCCCCCCTGCCAGTGGGTAGACCACTTCCCCCCCTGATAGTGGGTGTACCACTTCCCCCCCTGCCCGTGGGATACCACTTCCCCCCAAACCCCATTCGCCAGACAGCACTCCAAATTAGATACCAGTGACTCCACAAGTCATCAATAGCTTTATTTTACTTTAACTATAGATAGGTAGAAACAGGGAGAGTAAATCCAAATGTTTTATCATGTTTAGTGTAGAATACCGGCAATCACAAATACACAAGCTGGCAATATCACTATGTGATATTTGTGTGATATTTGCTGTTATTGTACAGTCAAAATATGGAATAGAGATGCGGCTACTGACAACGTTACTCGCTAGTCATCTGACTCATGAAGTCGATTTCTTCACTTTGATATCAGGTTCAATAAAGCGAAGAATTTTGTCTCGCAAAGATGGGTCTGTGAAGGGAGCCACGGCATTCACTACCCTCGTTACCGAGCTTGGGGAAACAGTGATACTTAATTATATTCAAACACCAACCTAATTTTTGTATAGTTCAAAGATCAAGTCCCATATAACCCACCTTGTTTGGCTTTCATACGCCTATTATTTCTTTACCATACCCCCATTATAAAACTCCTAATCCCCTCAAGAGATATGGATATCCAAGTCTAGGAATCCCTGCCCTGAAGAAAGATTGCTGAATGATGTGATGAAAGGAGAAATTAGCAGATAGGATTAACGAATAGATGCAGAATCGCGGTGCTTCACCGGACGAAGGACAATCAAATTAGAAGATTCAACAAGGTAAGAGATGACAGCATCCTCATAAACTTTCGACCACCTCCATAGGCACAGAACCAGAAACTTACTCCCTCTTTCTCCCGAGTTCGAAATACTATTTACACTTTCCCTTGCTTCCCTCCGGGTTCCCTGCGGCGCCCAACACTCACTTGGGTCTATCACAGCGGTCCAACACACGAACCACCATCGCTGGGCGAAATACCCAACATCTAACACGGAACATTACGCGGCGCTACTCCGCGACTCGTCCCGCAAAGTGAACTTTCAAGATGTCTCGCGTCGCAGGAAATCAGGTAGGTGGCATGTTGGGGATCCTGGATTGGACCCCACTCTAGAACTCTTGTGGGGTGTTGGTGGTATATAGGGAGGACTCTCCTGCTTGGTTATATAATTGTATACCAAGGGGGGCCAGTCTTGGTTATAGAGTTACAGGGGTTGAGGGAGGACCTTCCTGCTTGGGGTCTACACCACGGGGTCGTCGTACTTTTGTGATCTTATGTTGTCTTGGTGTGAGGAGGAGGTCGACAGTGAGGGTCCCCGCGGCTCCGAGATGAGGAATGGGAAAGGAGAGTAGGGAAGGGGTCGGTTATTGAGGTGAGAGCGAGAATATTGCATGGAGAAACTAGCGGACGAAGAGAGAAATTTGGAGGAGGTGTACGAAGATAAAGGTAACTGAAGAGAAACAATTGTTCAGGTCACATTTACTAGGTCTTCTCTTCCTTTTTTCTCCCTAAAAGGCGGCGCTTTTGCCTCTTATGAGAGAGAGAGAGAGAGAGAGAGGAGAGAGAGAGAGAGAGAGAGAGAGAGAGAGAGAGAGAGAGAGAGAGAGAGAAATTGACAGGGTGAAAATTAAATAGAATTTTCAGAGTGGGATAAAGTTTTAGAGAGTGAGGGTTTGGGAACGAGAGTATTCGGTTCAGAAATTTGAGAACCTGGTGTGGTCGGAAACCTCAAAGAATACAAAAATGGGGACGCAAGGGTTCATATTAAGTAATTGTTGCCGCCAAGAGTTGAAGTGACACCACTGTCGACACTTAGTGTCCCGCCCTCACACTTAATGCCCCACGATTTTGCCACTTTCGACCCCCCCACCAGTGGAAAACTGCAGTGGGTCAATCAAATACTAAAGCACCACAATTTGGGTGATATCATCTAACTTTTTTTTTTAAAGATCGGTGGTTCCTTAATCGTTTTTCTGGAGTCAGGGATCACGATCTACATACGTTTAATATGCAGTTGTTCCAGAAGAACGTCACCGCTGCAAATTAGACGTTCGTGGATCGCGAGACTGGCCCTCAACGCTCCTCACATTCATTTCAGAAATCTTGTATAAGTTGCCGTTACTTGTTTTGCCCCTTCATATTTCGTAATTTCTTTTGCTTTTCTTATATTTCATTTTTGACTGTTCAGGCAAGTTTGATCAACTGTTATTCTTGAACAGGGAGAGAAGGAAATTACCAGGAGAAAGCGCCAAGCTATTTCGACTATATAACACTGGGAAGAAACTGGAACATTTTCAAATTCAATTTGTCTAATGTTACACTAAACATACTTCATGACTTTGAAGTTTCTTCAAAATGCCCAGAACTAAATAAATATTACAAAAAAGTAGTAAAATAAATGTTCAACAGTTGAATTAGTGAAGCTCGAAAATAAACTTTTTGAAAGCTGTGAATGTCGTCAGTTTTTTCATTAATTTAAAGATCTGTTATGAGTGTCCATAGGGCTGGGAATGTTTACAAGTGTCACTGTTAGCATCACGCTTAAAATCTGTCACTTTGATTTCAAAGACTTTTGATTTTTATGCATGTTATCATACATAACATCATGTGTTTTGCCAGATTCTTTTTTTAATTTGGTGTTCAAGTCATTAAAGGTGAGGAGAAATGTGTAAAATATCTAAAAAAAATCTGATAAACAAAAATAATAAAAAATATGTAAAAAAATTGTAAAATAATATGTAAACAAAATATGTACAACATCTAAAAATCGTAAGAACGTGTTGTAAAATAGTAAAAAGAATAATTCGTCATTCGTGAAAAACACGCGACTTTCATCCACACACAACAAATTAACAAATCCAACGAATAATGTTGGCTTTGTACATCATTATTAGAGCTATCAATCATTACGTGTACTGTGTACATGTAACCGACCACCGGTTATCTTCTCCTCTCTTGAGGTTATCTTGAGATGATTTCGGGGCTTTAGTGTCCCCGCGGCCCGGTCCTCGACCAGGCCTCCACCCCCAGGAAGCAGTCCGTGACAGCTGACTAACACCCAGGTACCTATTTACTGCTAGGTAACAGGAGCATAGGGTGAAAGAAACTCTGCCCATTGTTTCTCGCCGGCGCCCGGGATCGAACCCGGGACCACAGGATCACAGTCCAGCGTGCTGTCCGCTCGGCCGACCGGCTCCCTATTTACTCCGGAGCGGAAGTCCACATCTCTAATCACCACGCTGTTGGATACCCCTTTGGTGGGCGGTGGTTCGAGGCTCCCATAGCCCAAGTGAATGAAATTCTATGGTAGGAATATATTATATACAAATACTATTAGCTATCACTGCTGTAGGCTATCTTGAAGTTATCTTGAGGTGATTTCGGGGCTTAGCGTCCCCCCCCGGCCCAGTCCTCGACCAGGCCTCCTTTTTGTTACACACCCCCAGGAAGCAGCCAGTAACAGTTGTCTAACTCACAGGTACCTATTTACTCCTAAGTGAACAGGAACATCGGGATGACAGAAACTCTGCCCGTTTGTTTCCGCCTCCGCCGGGGATCGAACCCGGAACCTTATGACTACGAATCCCGAGCGCTGTTCACTCAGCCGTCAGGCCCCTGCTGTCTTAAGTCCTGCTCTATCATCCACTCGCTTAGAATCCTCTGATTCTACAGTTCTACTGCCCGTCTCTTCATGTTGTAACTCTCAGGTTCTTCCGTGTTCTAACCTCCAAGCCTCCAACGTCATGTGTCATTGTACAACCCGTCCTCGCAAATTCGTATAGTCAATATTGACTTATTAAATACGTGCATAGGTGACATACTAAACATAATAGTTTACCTTGAAAAGCTTCATAGAAAACACCGACCTTACCTAACCTACTTAGTATGTTAAGATAAGCATCTTATAGCTTCGTAATTACAATTGTTACTTAACCTATTATAGGTATAGGTTAAGTAATAATTGTAATTACGAAGCAATAAGATGCTTATCTTAACATACTAACAAGGTTAGGTAAGGTCGGTGTTTTCTATGAAGCTTTTCAAGGTAAACTATTATGTTTAGTATATCACCTATGCACGTATTTAATAAGTCAATATTGACTATACGAATTTGCGAGGACGGGTTGCATTGTACCCGGAGATCTTCACTGCTTTCTCAAGTTCTATTCGGAAGGCTTCAGTGTTAGCTTCTTTTCCTCTGGCTAGTTTTAACACCAGTCATCTTCCGTCTAGCTGCGAATTCTGCTTTGGTCATGAGACTCATAAGTCTTAGAACCAAACCCCGAAATGTGACAGTGTTCTCGGCGACCGGTTCCTCCATGAATTAAGCACAGGAAACGATATCGCCTTTGCCGACTTATGCCTGACACCTGTCACTTCCCTCTCCAGGAGCGACAAGTCCACGCTGATGGCCTCAACATCTCTACGACTCTCCCTATTTAGGACGTACCCCGCCTCTGACAGCATTAATCAGCTGGCGCCTTGCCTCACTGTCGCCTACTGCAGATATACTATAGTCCCTTGGGCTCTGAAATTTCCTGCAGCTCCTTCAGTGGATATTTTAAAACAAAATTGTCTCCGTTTTTGAGTTATAGAATTATCTGACTGCGTCCATTATACCATCTTATGTGTGTCTGGAAACAAATATATATTTGCTGTTTTTTTACCCTACGCAAAGCATATATCAAAATCACCTGTTTGCCACTGTATGTCTAATTCAGGTCCCACAGAGGCCAACCACTTATTACGTGTGTGTGTGTGTGTGTGTGTGTGTGTGTGTGTGTGTGTGTGTGTGTGTGTGTGTGTATACACCTAGTTGTTCTTACGGGGGTTGAGTCCCTGCTCTTTCGGTCCGCCTTTCGACTGTCAATCAGTTAACTGTAACTAACTACTAACTATTTTTCCACACATACACACACACACACACACAGGAAATAGCTTTGTAACAGCTCTCTAACTCCCAGCTACCTATTTACTGCTAGGTAACAGGGGCATCAGGGTGAAAGAAACTTTGCCCATTTGTTTCTGCCTGATCCGGGAATCGAACCCGGGCCACAGAATTACGAGCCCTGCGCGCTGTTCGCTCAGCTACCAGACCCCTACCACACACCAGAGTGTGTGTGTGTGTGTGTGTGTGTGTGTGTGTGTGTGTGTGTGTGTGCTGGCACTTCCGTCACCACACCTGTCTACTCAGAAATTAACCCCGGAAAGCGACCTCTCTATTCCTCCCCCTTGCTCAGTCCTCTATGAAGACTGACCGGCCAGCTAACGTCTGGTTCACTAGGTAACTTTACTGAACGTATTTCAGCCCACATGGCGCCTCCACTGACCCAGTGAATGCATGGTCTGCACCCCCAAGAATCATTCACTCCGGGGCTTTTTAAGCCTCACGACACGATTGCTGGGCCCTCGACGCTTAGCCACCCCCTTAGGTATAAACCTTTACCCAGATACCCACGAACACTGATTACTGGCGACGTTGAATCTCTATTCACACGGTTCTAAACGTCACAGTACCTGCCCAATACTGCTTAACAATGGGCGTACTTTGTCTATGAAGAGACTGTGTTATCCGACTGACACTTGATTAGACTGTGATTAATTTACTGGACGTCAAAATTCGGCAACAATCGGATTAATTAAAATAACTTTGTCCCTGAATTACAACGAGCCAATTAGGCTATAAGAGTTTCAAAGGCTGTTATCACACGGGAGCGTCCAACCTGCATGTACCCACATGCAGGTTCACAACAGTAAGAGTTTGCTAGATCTCTTAAACAAAGCAAAAGAAAATGGGAACTTACCTTAAAATTGGTTGATTTCTTGTTCCTCGAGACGTTTTTGTGTTCTTACCTATAATGACATGCAAGTAAATTATTAATTTACATTGCTAAAATACCTTTATACATCTCAGTACTAAACCTAAACAACTTTATACATCTCAGTACTCATAGGCAACAAATATATAATACATTCACCACACGAATTATCACGTTTTATTCCTTTATATAAGTTGGTGCAGGTGACATGTGAGGATCGAGGAGGTGCTTACCTTGTCTAACGACGAGGTCGCTGGTGGTCCTTGTATTGTGAGGTCGGCCACAGGGGACATCGTTACCTGCGACATGCTCTCTCATCCACAAATCTTACAAGACGTCGTAAATATTCAGCACAAGACAAGAAAACACTACACGAAGAATTGGAGGTGCCGATAAATACGTAATTTTGTCCCAGCACTAATGGACCGGTCTTTAACGGGCATATCCTGCTAAACACTGAATTATCCCGAGACAATGTTTAGCCACCCACAGAGGTAGCGGCGTTTCCTGCGCTGGTTTCTTGCTCATTACTCACAGATATCACCAAGATCATGCTAGACAAAGAACAGTTAAATCAAGTACCCATGTCCATAATATCACATATCCCGTGAACAAATTCACAAGGGCCATGACAAGGATTCGAACCTACGTCCGAGAGCATCCCAAACGCTGCCAGACCTGCCGACATATCCCGTCTCATTAGCTCACTGTGAATGAACAAACGCTGCTCTTATCCGGCAGTGGTGCGTGCAGAAGATTTTTCGATTAACACTTGAGCCGTTTTCGTCAAACTCATCACAACGCAACCTTCACTAACTATAGCACTATAATAAGCAGTTTAATGGTCAGACCCGCGGAAGAAAACGGTTCAAAAGTGTTCCTTTCAAGTGAACCCACTGCAAGCCAAGAGGTGTCTCCCAACCCAGCCTCAACACATCAGTACGTCCTAATAAACAGTGGCGAAATGCTCGCTAATCGAGCCACCAAATAACCTGTTATCAGGCCAGGTTGAAGCGACACCCGTTCCCCGCTCAAGACGGATTCGTCAATTTTAACATAATGTGTATTTCAAATAGATTTGTTTGCCTATATAACCTAATATTATTGTATATTAAACTGTTTATATAAAAACATTAATATATTATAACTGTGCATAGTTAGGCATAGCTTAGATAAGGTGTTTAGGTTCTCTTGGCAGTTATTTGTATTTGTAGGACGTGGATGAAACATTTAGAGAGTTGCGATTCGAACAGAGGACGTTAGCAATGTACAGTTCGAGACATATTCGAACGTCATCAGTTGTGAGCCGACTGTAATTTTTTTTTCCATTCATAAAGTAGGGATTGGGCGGCTGGATAACGCGTATTTGGCTATTGTTAATGAAGACGAGCTGTGCCAACCCCTGTGTTTATAAATCAAAACAATTTAAAAACATCCTCATTTTGAATCGGAACTCTGTAAACCCTTCATCCACGCACTGCAAATACAAATAATTGTCAACAGAACCAAAACACCTAAGGTTAGGTGTTTTGCCCTTATTATACCCTAATCTTACAACAAATTATAATACAGATAATTATTAATTTGTATTCGAGAAAATATAGTGTTTTTGGTTTCAGAGTGCATGAAAATTGATGACTGCTTGTTTAGAGGCGGCCGCCACTTGAGCGAGTATAGCGAGTATAGCTTCAGGATGAGCTGTGTTTATGAGGACGCGCCACTCCATGTTTATGAGGACGCGAGGACGCACCAAATTAACTGAACCCATTCTCACGATGCTGTAGCCGACCGCAAAGACTCAGTCGTCAATTTGATCTTTCTGGACATTCAAAATCGGTGATTTCTCGTATATAAATTAATAGTATTATATATTATAATTTTGTTTATTGTTAGACCCTAAGTTAGGTTAGGTGTTTAGGTTCTGTTGGGAATTATTTGTATCTGCAGTACGTGGGTGAAGCACTTACTGAGGTGAGATTCTCCCATTCGATGTGAGCGAATTCCTGATGACGTTCATAGTTCAAGAAAACTTTCAACGTCATGAGATGTGATTCATGTGTAAAATGTTTTTACTTCATAAACAAGCTGCTAGATTAACGAACATTTAGCCAGTGTTTACGATCAGGGACTCAATAATTCGAATTTACGTGGGCGAAGCATTTAGAGAGGTGCTTTATGCAACCCGTACTCGGACCAAGTCCATTCTATCCAGCGGTCGACCCCAAAGACGCATTCATCGATTTTAACATGCTGTGCATTCAAAACAGAACTTTTCTCAAATATATATTAATATTATTATATATTAGCATTTTGTGCATATTTAAGCACTGGTTAGGTCAGGTTAGGTTAGATGTTTAGGTTCTGTGACGGTTATTGGTATTTGTAGTACGAGTGTAAAGCATTTGCAGCGTTGTAGTTCGAACAAAAGTCGTCAGCGAAACACTTGTTCCGGAAGTGTTCGGACGTCATCAGTTGTGAGTCGTGTATAAACCGTTTTTCATTCATAAATAGGGGGTTTGGCGGGTGCATGGAATGGCCTTTGGGTCTTTGTTTGGAAGACGGCCTGCTTTATGAACATTGGAAACGAGCGAAGCATTTGGCCAATGTTTCAGCCCGTCCTCGCATACAGAGATCCAAGCTCGTTAATTAAGCCGCCAAACCCCCTGTTTATGAATGGAAAGCGACTCACAACTGATGACGTCCGAACACTTTCGGAACAAGTGCTTCGTTGACGACTTTTGTTTGAACTACAACGCTGTAAATGCTTTACCCACGTACTACAAATACAAATAATCGACAACAGAACCTAAACACCTAACCTAACCTACGCAAAGCAATACATATAATTTTTATGTATAATAATATTAATTTATATCTAAAAACAAACCAGTGTTTAATACACAGTATGTTAAAATTTACGAATGCGTTCTGGGGGAGGACGGCCGCTGCTTTAAACAGCCTAGTACGAGGACGGGTTGACGGCGGGACGAGTGTGATAGAAATATATAATATGTAACTGAATAACATTAACGATACTGTGTGATAAGAGAAGCAAGCCAGAGTGAGTTATGGGTACCCACTCTACCCACGACCAGAACGTATACTGTGGCGTTCACGTATACTGTGAACGTATACTATGTAAGAAACCAGGGGCCAGATTCACGAAGCAGTTACGCAAGTACTTGCGAACGTGTACATCTTTCCTCAATCTTTGACGACTTTGGTTACATTTATTAAACAGTTTACAAGCATGAAAACTTCCCAATCAACTGTTGTTATTGTTATAAACAGCTTCCTGGTGCATCGGAGCTCATTGACTGTTTAATAATTGTAAGCAAAGCCGCCAAAGATTGAGAAAAGATGTACAGATTCGTAAATGCTTGCGTAACTGCTTCGTGAATCTGGTCCCAGGACAGGAGACCATACTTACTACCCCACCGCTACTTGCTACTTCAGTGTGTGTGGGACGAGTGGTTGGCCCACCTGCTTGTCTCGCTCGACGAGGTACCCACCACCCCCAGCGGCCGCGTCTCTCAAAGAAGGTAATCAAGCAATCTCTTTATATCTAAAAGGTTACCTTTTGTGTGAATGTGTGTGTGTGTACATATTGCATACTTAAGGTGGGTTACCTGAGGCTAATATAGTACACACACACAACACATATATAATATATATATATATATATATATATATATATATATATATATATATATATATATAATATATATATATATATTATATATAATATATATATATATATATATATATATATATAATATATATATATATATATATATGTGTGTGTGTGTATATCACGAAAATAAACACGTGATTAAAAATGTGACAGTGTCAGACCACGGAGGAAAATTGAAACAGGAATTTCTTAAGTACTTTCGTATATTAATACATCTTCAGAAGGAGTCCTTCTGAAGATGCATTAATATACGAAAGTACTTAAGGAAATTCCTGTTTCAATTTTCCTCCGTGGTCTGACACTGTCATATATATATATAATGTTGTACCTAATAGGCCAAGTTGTCTAGCAAGCCAAATGTTCCTGAAATATTATATTAAAAAAATTCTTACGTAATAATAAAGTAATTCATAACATTTGATATGAATTGAATAGTTTTTTATTTTAATTAAAACTAACATAGAAACTTTTATCCAACTTAACCTAACTTAACATAACTTAGTCAGAACTCATGCGCTTAATATAATATAATAGCAATTGAAATAAACCAGTTTGAAAAGAAATATTTGAAATAACGAAAGTCACTCAGGCAACTCGGTCGTGCATACTAGGCCAAGTATATATATATATATATATANACGCAAAAAAAATCCATCCTCCTAACCTCACGCGAAACGTACGAACCCACAAAACCCACTTAATCAATCGAATCCAATGGCTAGAAAACATGGATAGCAGTGAGCCGTTACATCAGGTCGCATTTGTAACGTTGATTACCGTAACGTAAAATAAACGCGACCTAGCAGTAGCGAGGACGGGAATGTGTGTGTCTGGCAGGAGGGACTTGCCCCATAATTACTAACTGCTCAGACAGGATCCTGTTTGAATTTGGCAAACAGACGCAGATAAAACTGCGCCGACGAGAGTTACCAAATCATGGGCGCCCCCTCCCTTCCCCCAAGCATGGGGTGATTATGTAAATGAGGGCAATAATAACAACTGGGGGATAATGGGTGTACCCAGCGGGTCTCTCTGGGGGTGCCCAAGGTGCACTTCGAACCCCCTCCTCCCTCCCCCCCCCCACACACACCTCACGCAAGATCTCGGGTCAAAAATCCTGTTAAAAAAACTATCGCTCGCTTCTCCTAATCACGTATCAACACCCTGTCAGCCATCCAGGCATCACCCACGTGGCTGGGGCCACGACCTCTTGATGACCTGCTCAATATAGTCCCCCCAACCACCAATTTCATCCGTAACGATCATATGATCTTCAATAACTCGCATGTCTACGAAATGGCTAGAATCGTGAACGAAACTTAAAAGGAAAAAAAGGAGAAAATGGCTCAACGTTTCGCTCAATCAATCAGTGGGCAGTACTGGGTAATTGTGTAAACATGGCTGTGACAACACTGAAGCCTTCTGGAAATCCCCCGATAATTTCCGGGACTTTTCAGAGTGCTGCCGTAGGTGACCAGCGGCTTATACGTCCAGCTGGTCAACAATTATTACTGCCATGATGTTATATTACCGTGATGTTATATTACCGTGATGTAATATTACCTTAATGTACTATTACCGTAACGTAATATTAGTAGTAGGCATCCATCAGTCTCGGGAGACTATGGTGTTGTGCTCTGGTTGTTGGTCTGGTGTGGCCTCACCAGGGCGCAAAGCCAGGGTAGGTTGATATGGAGGAGAAGCTGTTACCCAGGCAGCAGGTCCCCCCTCTCCACGGCGCCGAAAGTCTCCAATGGAAAGGCAAACGCCAATACGATTGGTTCCAGCGCCGTCGCAGGAACTGTGAGTTCCGGGGTTGACCTCGAAGTTGGTGAAGAAGGGCACAGGAACTCCATGCCCGGAGACCGCCGTGGTCGGGGCCGGAGAAGAACCACCCCATCAAGGTCAAGAACGACCCCAGCCTCCTGAAGCAGAGCCTGGGGGCCGCCCGAGCCCCAGGAGGTAGACGTCCCGGTCCCGCACCTACGGGTTCCAGACAGAGATCGTCACAGCCCTCTTTCACCCGAGGCCGGCCTCCTTCAAGACCAAGCAGAAGGAAGAGTGATAATTATTAATTATTTATATTATTATAATAATTATTATAATAATAATTGTTGTATGTATGATAATTATTAATTATTTATATTATTATAATAATTATTATAATAATAATTGTTGTATTTAATAATTATCACTCTTCCTTCTGTTTGGTCTTGAAGGAGGACGGCCTCGGCTTTCCCTTTATTAATACATTATTATTTTGTCCAGCATAATTTTACAACATGACCTTGAAGTATGATAACAGTACAGCATACTTATAAGACTTCAAGATTATATTACACCACGGTAATATAACTGTGATGTACTCTTACCGTGATGTAATATACCTTGAAGTCTTATAAGTATGCTGTACTCTTATTATACTTCAAGGTCATGTTATAAAATTATGCTGGACAAAATAATAATGAATGAATGAAGGGAAAGCACGAATAACAGCAGGAGGATGCAATATAAGCATGTAGTAGAAGCATAGAGTAGAAGCATGTAGAAAAGTAGAAGCATACAGAAGAAGCGTGTAGCAGAATCAAGCAACAAAGGCAAGCTGAAGAAGCAAGCAGTAGAGGCAATCAGCAGCACCAGGAGCAAGCAGCAAGCAGTAGAAGCAAGCAGCAGCACCAGGAGCAAGCAGTAGAAGCTGCTGCCACACACTCACACAAGTACTAAGCAGTAAAAACAACAATGACTCAAGTGATTGTATTAACAAGATTATAATGGTAAATTATAACACTGGCCTCCGTGGTCCTCACCTAGTAGTGCCCACCTAGCAGTGGCTACCTATCAATGACTACGGGGGAGCTCTAGCTCTTTATACCACACCTTCTAGCCGTTCACACCTGACTACGCTAACCACCTAACATATTTAAAGGGAATACAAGAACTGATTACATTTTATCGCTCAACACATTTATGCTCATTTTATTCTGTATTTCATTGCTTACAATAAAATACGATGTTCTCATCTATGAGTGAATTACAATTCTGAAATTTTTCACATTAATTTAATGCTCTTAATGCAAATTTGGAGTAAAAGAATAGCTTTTCTAAAGCGGGCTTTCTCCAATATTTTCCCGGAGATGAATATTATTGGAAGTAAATGGGCATTATAAATATGTGATTACTAGCTGTACCCGGCCACGCGTTGCTGTGGCTGTGTTGCTGTGGTTGCTGAGCCACAGCAACCCTACTCCGTCCCCCCCGTCCACCCCCACCATTCCCCCCATCCCCGTCACCTCGTCCTTCCCATCATTTCCCCCACTCCCTCGTCCCCTCGTTCTCCCCACTCCCTCATTCCCTTGTTCTCCCTCATCCCCTCGTTCTCCCCCCATCATCCCCCACGCCCCCGTTCCCTCGTCCGCCTCACCATCCCCCACTCCCCTATCCCTTCGTCCTTCCCCTCCATTCCCCACTCCCTCGTCTGATGCATTCCCAAATGATCTGATATTCCCAGCAGAAAAATGGAAACATCAAATGTTCTGATGTTCCCATCACTGAAAAATAAGAACAGTTAAAAAAACGAAATAAAAAACAAATAAAAATTTAAAAAATAAAGTATTTTCACAAAATGAACGGTATGGTAAACAACACAGCTCAATTCCAACGAAATGTCACACAATAATTAAATCAAAATGAAAATAAATCGAAATCTATGAAAATTTTATTTAACAATGCAATCAGAAACATTTAAATGGAATCGTAATATATTTAGTATAGTGTGTGTTACTTTTACGTGCAACAGATGGCACTGATTTTCAAAAACTTGTTTTTACCTATCACAGGTGTAGCATCTATATAGTAGGTATATAAAAACATGCGCGAATTTGAATCCAATATTGTGTCAAAATTTCAAAGCAATCGGTAAAAAGGTTTAGGAGATTTCCCTCACATGAAAAACACAGTTAAAAAAAAAACATGTTTTTACCTATCACAGACGTGACATCTTTATAGTAGGTATATAAAAACAAGCGCGTATTCGAATGGAACGTTGTGTCAAAATTTCAAAGCAATCGGTGAAGAACTTTCGGAGATTAACGCTTTTGAATAAAACGATTTTTTTATTTATATAGATTAATAGGTTTTACTGCAAAAGATTGACAATTCTTCAATTATTTACAATAATACTCAAGCAAACTCGAATGGATGTAAATTAGCTAATTTCAGATTGATGGATAAATACTGGATAATTAAAATGCCCAGTAAATATTGGATTGGAAACAGGGAAGTTCATTTGTGAAATGGATTACCGAGTTACGTAATAACAGTCGGGTTATCTTAACTGTTTCCAGCCCACGCTGGAAATAGTCAAGAGATCGCACTCGAAAAAAAATCCCTGAAATAGTTATATATATGCGAAATTAACATGCTAAAACTCGGAGCTACATTATACAGGCCAATAGGCCTACTGCAAAATCCTTAGTTTTACGTTTTTATGTGCCAGGATATTAACCCAAAACTAATCAAAACAGCGAAAAAGTTTAAAATTACAATATTAAATAAACCCTTTTCAGTGGCGACTCAAAGATTACCATTTACGAGGTTAATGTTGTGAGTGACGCACGTAGGTGCGAGGAGTGACAATGCCTTAATTCAGCAAATGTAAGCCACAAATATTTGGTCATGTCCGTCAAGTTCAAACTGGGCTCGACCTTCAAGGGTGAAGACTCAAGACTCACACAAGTGAACTTGACGCACGTCATGGACAGCGTGTCTCTTGTCATCACCTTCGGCACACTCTCTATTAAAATATGTAGAGGGGGTTGTCCTTCTCCTGTGTTGAGAAGAATCTGAACATGATCTTTTATTGCAGTATGCAGCATAGTCAACATGATGCCTCGTTGCAGCAAGCAGCAGAGTCAACATATTCCCTCACTACAGCAAGCAGCAGAGTCAACATGTTCCCTCACTACAACAAGCAGCAGAGTCAACATGTTCCCTCACTACAGCAAGCAGCAGAGTCAACATGTTCCCTCACTACAGCAAGCAGCAGAGTCAACATGTTCCCTCACTACAGCAAGCAGCAGAGTCAACATGTTCCCTCACTACAGCAAGCAGCAGAGTCAACATGTTCCCTCACTACAGCAAGCAGCAGAGTCAACATGTTCCCTCACTACAGCAAGCAGCAGAGTCAACATGTTCCCTCACTACAGCAAGCACAACAGTCAACATGTTCCCTCACTACAGCAAGCAGCAGAGTCAACATGTTCCCTCACTGTAGTAAACGCCACATATCGACATATTAACTCCAAAAACTGCCCTTAATGATAATCAGCAACAAACACTTGTCTATTCAGAGTTAGCAGCTTACCAGGAATCAAGGTGACTGTATCTTCCGTCCTTTTTGTCTAAACTGTACCAAGATTAAGGTATTATGGTGCTAGTTAAGATTGTGAGATTTACCAATGTATTCGTCGGAGGAAATAAACAACAGATTTCTGCAGACAAAAGCTGGCATTTACAAAACGAAAATATATTTCCCCTTGTAGGATATTGACGAAATAAATTTGCATCTGAAGAAAAGTAACTAAAGCAGATATGAAAATCAAACTGAAGACAATTACAGTTGCTGTGAGGTTTGACCACATTACCTATTAAAGCTCCGAGTATTCACACGACAGAGCCAAACGCGTCTGTTGGAATAATACATTAGACGAACAGAGCAGAGAGCGCCGCACAACTAAGTCATGGAGTTGCTCCCCAAGGAGAGAACAACACACCCGACGCATGGAGGAGCTCCCGAGGGAGGCTAGACATCACCCGACGCATGGAGGAGCTCCCGAGGGAGGCTAGACATCACCCGACGCATGGAGGAGCTCCCGAGGGAGGCCAGACATCACCCGACGCATGGAGGAGCTCCCGAGGGAGGCCAGACATCACCCGACGCATGGAGGAGCTCCCGAGGGAGGCCAGACATCACCCGACGCATGGAGGAGCTCCCGAGGGAGGCCAGACATCACCCGACGCATGGAAGAGCTCCCGAGGGAGACCAAACATCACCCGACGAACGGTGGAGCTCCCGAGGGAGGCCAGACATCACCCGACGAACGGTGAAGCTCCCGAGGGAGGCCAGACATCACCCGACGCATGGCGGAGCTCCCGACGGAGGCAAACACCTCCTCTGACACACGAGAAAACCAGCCCCCCAAAGAAACATTTCCACATCACAAGGCTCCAAGCGAGCAGAAACTGACCAGGAATGCCATTACTCTGAAATTTACACATAATCGTTAATGGAAGACTTGAAGCGCAGATTTGCGACCATGAAGTTGTTAAATTCATAATATTGTCGCTTTAGTGTGGTTTTATGCTTTTGCAATTCATATATTTTTGTGGGCAATAACTTAGAGGCTGGGATCTAATAGATAATAGGCTCAAAGTTAATGTATAATAAAATAAATGGCAATTGAAATTACATATTTTTTTTATTCCTAGATGTTGGTCAAGAGATGAATAATTTGCAAGTATTGCCAGTTTTCTGTGTGTGTTTATATGTGCGTGAACATGTGAGAAATATATAGATGTTTAATGTGTGTGTGTGTGTGTGTGTGTGTGTGTGTGTGTGTGTGTGTGTGTGGTGTGTGTGTGTGTGTGTGTGTGTGTGTGTGTGTAGGTGTGTTTGGGCTAGAATAAGCAATATGCTATTATGAATTCGCACACAAGATAACGCGTATAATTGTATAAAATCTATTAATGCGTGAGTTGCATGTTCACGTATGTGCATAAGCAATATCCATAAATAATAGTTGTGTGCGTGTGTGA
The DNA here is from genome assembly GCA_020271785.1 of Procambarus virginalis. Taxonomy (NCBI): domain Eukaryota; kingdom Metazoa; phylum Arthropoda; class Malacostraca; order Decapoda; family Cambaridae; genus Procambarus; species Procambarus virginalis. The sequence goes on from WNGS01009631.1 coordinate 7,693,509, forward strand.
GCATGCAATCATATCTGTCAGCATGCCCTTGTATGTGCAAATTCGCAAGCAGGTGAGAGTAGCTCTGATTCACGACCCCGTCACCAAGTCTGTTGCACACAGTCATTCCTCCCTCCTACACACACACCCACTCACCCACACACACACACACTCACTCACCCACCCACACACACACACACACCCACTCACCCACTCACCCACACACACACAATGATTAGAATATGGGGGAACTCGCCGTAGTCCTCGTCTGTCTGAATATATCCTCTTGGTGATATATAAATCTCCCTAAGAACTCTATTGACCCGACCAAGGTTCGAACCCATGCCGGCCAGAATCACCCTCCAAACGAATACGGTACTGTAACCACCTCACCATGATCGTCTTAGGCAGCCTTTGTGTCGCATATATATTGTACCTAATAGACCAAGTTGTCTAACAAGCCAAAAAGCGTGTCATGGACCAATAAGTCTACTGTTATTTGTCCTTAATATTTACTCCTATTTGCCCCCCCCCCTGTAGTTCCACTCACATTTCAACTTGAAAGGTCTC
>WNGS01009631.1:7703534-7721124 GCA_020271785.1 Procambarus virginalis
AAGATTTTTAGCGTGATTATCGCCTTATATGAGTGTCTCGGGCAAGCACTTGGTGACAACCCGCCAAACACATACTGAAACTACGACGTGGGTACACGTTCGAACAAGTTTTAAAACCTCCTAACCAGTTATAACAACCAATATAGGCAAGTTGTAACAACGTCTAATACGTCATAAACACGTTAAGCCAAGATGTAACAACATTATTACAAGTTGTAACAAGCGGAAAATAGAGACAGTTTCGGTTTGTGTTTCCAGGGAAGTCACAAGGCAACATGAGCCGTTTGGAGTACTTCAGTTTAGTTCTCTTCTAGCCATTAAGTTTATGCAACGAGGACTTCAACAAAGACATTAGGACTCGGGGATGCTCCTGGCGAGGGCTGATATCCGAGGCTCCTGTATTGAGAGAGTAGTTTATGTCCAATACAACATAACAACTCAATAATGAGATGAATGTATATGATAATCTCTTTACTCAGAGACAAGTACGAGGGAATATTAGATCGGCGTCAAGCCATGCGTGAAGCGCTGAGCCAGATGGAGGGAGATACTCAGAAGCAGCCCCCCCACCACCACCACCTTGGGATATCCCTCCCATCCCGTCTCCCTCCTGCCCATCCCACCAACCCTCTCTGTCTATTCTACTTTCTTTCTCACACCCTTCTCTCCCTCTCACACTACCTACTACTCGCATACCCTCCATCTCTTCCTCTCTCCTTCCTGCTATGACACCCTCCCTTCGTAACATTCAATTATGACATTCCCCTCATTCTATATTCTCACTCACTCGCTTCTTCACTCTCTCCCACTCTCCTATTTTAATAATTCCCTCATACTTTCGAGAGAGAGAGAGAGAGAGAGAGAGAGAGAGAGAGAGAGAGAGAGAGAGAGAGAGAGAGAGAGAGAGAGAGAGAGAGAGAGAAAAGAGCATAATAATATTTAAGAAAATCCCCGCACAGTTTTATGAGAATATTGGAAGCAATAAACAAGCAAACGTTTACCTTTAGGTACACACTATTTATCCCGGTCGGGGCGGCTAATCGGGTCCTCACGCCAACGATCAGCTAAAAGCTCTAATTACACACATAATAGCATGAAGCAGGGGGCCGTATATACAGCCTACAACTTGATCTGTTCGGATAAGTGATATATATTCGCCACGGTTCACGGGGGTGGCAGCCATTAGATATCCGGGTGATATCATGGTAGGGCTATACCTCAGGTATAACGGCGGCTATATCACATTATGTCGTGATATGGGGCTTTTAACCACGCTGTATTTTGCGTGTGGAAGAAGCGGAGAATATACATATATATATATATACATTTTTTTCCCAAACAATGTAATTTGCGAGTCACGGAATAATTTTCAAGATCCGTGCATCGGGGCGTTGCTCCGACCATCTCGCTCAGCCTGTCTGAATCTCGGAAGGATTTCGGTATTTTACGAGATAAAAAAGCGGGGAGAAGCGTTCACTCCATCGCAGTAACTACTTTAAAATTTCCTTTTCGTTGCCACGTTTTAAACAACGGCGCTGGGATACCCGACCATCAACAACGGCGCTGGGATACCCGACCATCAACAACGGGGCTGGGATACCCGACCATCAGCAACGGGGCTGGGATACCAGACCATCAACAACGGTGCTGGGATACCAGACCATCAACAACGGTGCTGGGATACCAGACCATCAACAACGGTGCTGGGATACCAGACCATCATCAACGGGGCTGGGATACCAGACCATCAACAACGGGGCTGGGATACCAGACCATCAACAACGGTGCTGGGATACCAGACCATCAACAACGGTGCTGGACCAAACAGTTGACCAAACCTAAAAAAAAAAAAAACTGCACAGCGAAGATGCACAGTACCGACACTGCACAGGACCACCTCCACCTCCTCCTCCACCACCAACGTCTCAAGGGGCCTTCGAGATATCCAATATCACCTCCATCCTTCCCTCAGACAATACTGCAGCAGGAGGAACCTACTTGTTCAATATATTTACTTGTCTTCTTAGTCTCGCTCAGTTTGCCTGCCTCGACACGCCTTAACGAAAAAAAAAAGAACGTTGAAAAGAAGCAAAAAAAATTTGATACTCTCAGTTCCTTCTTCATATTTACGTAAATTTTTCGCACTAAATTGTAAACACTTCGCACTTTCATATTCAGAATTATTAGGTCAGTCCTTATCTAGTGAAGGCATGGGTCATATAAGTAAATCACTGAGTCTAGTTAGGTCACAAGCCCTATTAGGTCAGTCCTTATCGAGTGAAAGCATAGGTCATAGGATTAAGTCACTGAGTCTAGTTAGGTCACCGGCCACTTAGGCTGTGTAGCTAAAGTGACATGTCACTTACATAGATTACTGGCCTATTTGCTATGGCTACTGGTCACTTAGATTACTGGCTGTCTAGTTTGGTTACAGATTGGCTAGTTAGATTGCTGGCTGTTTAGTTAGGTCACTGGTCGTTTATCTACATTTTAGATTGTCAGGTTTGATCACGTGTAGGGCAGTTATACCACAGGCGGGCCATACACTGGTGGCAGTTATACCACCGGGCGGCCATACACTGGTGGCAGTTATACCACAGGGCGGTCATACACTGGTGGCAGTTATACCACAGGGCGGTCATACACTGGTGGCAGTTATACCACAGGGAGGTCATACACTGGTGGCAGTTATACCACAGGGCGGTCATACACTGGTGGCAGTTATACCACTGGGAGGCCATACACTGGTGGCAGTTATACCACAGGGCGGTCATACACTGGTGGCAGTTATACCACAGGGCGGTCATACACTGGTGGCAGTTATACCACCGGGCGGTCATACACTGGTGGCAGTTACACCACAGGCGGGCCACACACTGGTGGCAGTTACACCACAGGGAGGCCATACACTGGTGGCAGTTATACCACTGGGAGGCCATACACTGGTGGCAGTTACACCACCGGGCGGTCATACACTGGTGGCAGTTACACCACAGGGAGGCCATACACTGGTGGCAGTTACACCACAGGGAGGCCATACACTGGTGGCAGTTATACCACTGGGAGGCCATACACTGGTGGCAGTTACACCACAGGGAGGCCATACACTGGTGGCAGTTATACCACCGGGCGGTCATACACTGGTGGCAGTTACACCACCGGGCGGTCATACACTGGTGGCAGTTACACCACAGGGAGGCCATACACTGGTGGCAGTTACACCACAGGGAGGCCATACACTGGTGGCAGTTACACCACCGGGCGGTCATACACTGGTGGCAGTTACACCACAGGGAGGCCATACACTGGTGGCAGTTACACCACAGGGAGGCCATACACTGGTGGCAGTTATACCACCGGGAGGCCATACACTGGTGGCAGTTACACCACCGGGCGGTCATACACTGGTGGCAGTTACACCACAGGGAGGCCACACACTGGTGGCAGTTACACCACAGGGAGGCCATACACTGGTGGCAGTTATACCACAGGGAGGCCATACACTGGTGGCAGTTATACCACAGGGAGGCCATACACTGGTGGCAGTTATACCACTGGGAGGCCATACACTGGTGGCAGTTATACCACTGGGAGGCCATACACTGGTGGCAGTTATACCACAGGTGGGCCATACACTGGTGGCAGTTACACCACAGGTGGGCCATACACTGCTGACAGTTACACCACAGGTGGGCCATACACTGCTGACAGTTACACCATAGGTGGGCCATACACTGCTGACAGTTACACAACAGGTGGGCCATACACTGCTGGCAGTTACACCACAGGTGGGCCATACACTGCTGACAGTTACACCACAGGTGGGCCATACACTGCTGACAGTTACACCATAGGTGGGCCATACACTGCTGACAGTTACACAACAGGTGGGCCATACACTGCTGGCAGTTCTACCTGGTGATTCAGCAAACTGGTTAATTTATTGCCCTCACAAGTGCCACGAGTGTCAGAGACTGCCACGGGGTTGTCGACGGTCTCGGATGATTATTGATCGTGACAATATGCGAATGTCGAGTGTATTAGAAGAGTGTCGATGGATTCATATTTAAGTGGAGTGTGGCAGGCGTGTCGCCTAATAATGTATACACAAACACCTTAATTAGTTATGTACAAACAAAAAGTTTGAACGAAGAAAAACGTCTGGTTCTGTACAAACTAAAGCCTGCTCATGTACAAATATATGAGTGGTTAGGTTTAGATTTAAACAGGAATTGCGTCACATGAGCCAATTGGAGTTCATTACGGTTTCCAATATTGCGATAACCAGTGGAGGATGACGAAGATCGACTCAGTGTCCCAGGTCGTCTCAGACACGCGCTTTAATGCATTCGATCCCCCGTCATACTCCAGTGATTTTCTCGCAAAGATGTAAGGTATTGTAATTTCCTTGTGTCGTTTCTTATATTCTTACCTATATATGCTATATATCTCCATCCTATACAACTTTCTCCCTCTTCCCTCTCCTCTCTCTCCCACTCTGTCCACCCTTCTCCTTCACTCTCTTCTAACATCCCTCCCCCCCCTTTCTGTCTCTCTTTCTGTCTGTCTCTGTCTTGTTGCCTGTCCGTCTCTGTTTTTTGTCTGTCTTTGTATATATCTCTGCATGTGTCTGTGGCTGTCTCTTTTTTCATGATGTTTTTGTCGATCTCTATCTTTTTGCTATATCTTTTTTTCTTTCTCATATAAAATAATATAATAATTTCCCATTGCCATGCAGGTGGTCCGCCGGTATGTGGAGCCTAATGGTGTGAAATATTCCAAGAGTATAATGATCATTCACTGGCTTTCAGAGGTGGTGGGAAAAGAGGTGTAAGCATCAGGCTTGAGAAAGCCTTTGAAGCAGTTGAGAGTATTACCTGTTTTATGCTACTACTGGCAATGTATGGCGATTAGAATTTTTATTAATTTGACAGAGATGTGTGCATAGCTTTTATATTACAAAAACAGGTGGGGGCTATATTGAGTCGTGGGGTTCTGGCACACTGTTCCGTCTTGAATTCTGGCGACGTTGATCAACCTATATACGTCATTTTTCCATATGAAGTTGGGGATTGAGGAGGACGTGTTGCGGTGGAGGAGGACGTGCTGGGGGGAGTAATACGTGTGGGGGGCGGAGGAGCAGCTGTTGGGTCCACCTCAAGAGGCTCCACAAATTCGTATCGTCAGCTCGTCTCCGCAAATCCTCCGAAAATATAATTCTTCTCCCGTTCCAGAGTGTGGCGCTGAACAGCTCTCCTCCCTCACTCGGGGTCCTCGAGCGCCTCCTCAAGTGTACTCAACCACAAACGAGACAGTGTCAGCGCATGTTCCGGGAAGACTGGGAGGAGGAGGAGGAGGAGGGGGAGGAGGAGGAGGAGGGAGGGAGGGAGGGAGGGAGGGAGGAGGAGAGAGAGAGAGAGAGAGAGAGAGGAGAGAGAGAAGAGAGAGAGGAGAGAGAGAGAGAGAGAGCGAGAGAGGGAGAGGAGGGAGTGTTTGTGTGTGTGTGTGAGAGAGAGAGAGGGGGAGAGGAGGGAGTGAGAGAGAGAAGAGAGAGAGAGAGAGAGAGAGAGAGAGGGGGAGAGAGGAGGAGTGTGTGTGTGTGAGAGAGAGAGAGAGAGAGAGAGAGAGGAGAGACTCTCAACATCTTGTGAGAGATGTCTCACTCTACGTCCCTCACCATCACTAACCCCCCCCCCCCAGTACACGTTGGCTGTGAAACACCAAGAGTGCGCAGCGCACATCAAAACGGAACTTTTTATTTTTTAACTAGGTGATTTGGATCTCATGCTGCGCTTTGTTGAGAGGGCGAGGGGGGGGGGGGGGTCATCACACCTCTAACTCTTCCTCTTGCCCCTCGACAATGATGCCAAATTTCGTGTTAATGACAACCATTCACAACGGACTGGCCGGCACGTCACATAATTTTTGAGTGAAGCGGTGTTGGTCTTCGTCCCGCGTCATATCGTAAACCATCAACACACTCTTGACTATTTACGAGAAATATTGCCTAAAACATTCTACACGCTCGCTTTCTCCCGGCACCTGTGTGGCACTACTGTGGTGGCTTTGGCGAGGTCAAGTACGGGACCTGTGGCTACCTCCCAGCTCGCTACCAGGACCTGTGGCTACTCCAGCCTCGCTATCAGGACCTGTGGCTACACCTAGCCTCGCTACAAGGACCTGTGGCTACTTCCCAGCTTCGCTACCAGGAACTGTGGCTACACCCAGCCTCGCTACCACGACCTGTGGCTACCCCAGCCTCGCTACCAGGACCTGTGGCTACCCCCAGCCTCGCTACCAGGACCTGTGGCTACCTCCCAGCCGCTCCAGGACCTGTGGCTACACCCAGCCTCGCTAGCAGGACCTGTGGCTACCCCCAGCCTCGATACCAGGACCTGTGGCTACCCCCAGCCTCGATCCAGGACCTGTGGCTACCCCCAGCTTCGCTACCAGGACCTGTGGCTACCCCCAGCCTCGCTACCAGGACCTGTGGCTACCCCAGCCTCGCTACCAGGACCTGTGGCAACCCCAGCCTCGCTACCAGGACCTATGGCTACCCCCAGCCTCGCTACCACGACCTGTGGCTACCCCCAGCCTCGCTACCAGGACCTGTGGCTACCCCCAGCCTCGCTACTAGGACCTATGGCTACCCCCAGCCTCGCTGCTAGGACCTGTGGCTACCCCCAGCCTCGCTGCTAGGACCTGTGGCTACCCCCAGCCTCGCTACTAGGAACTATGGCTACCCCCAGCCTCGCTGCTAGGACTGGGCTACCCCAGCCTCGCTGCTAGGACCTATGGCTACCCCCAGCCTCGCTACCAGGACCTGTGGCTACCCAGCTCGCTGCTAGGACCTGTGGTACCTCCCAGCCTCGCTACCAGGACCTGTGGCTACCCCAGCCTCGCTGCTAGGACCTATGGCTACCCCCAGCCTCGCTGCTAGGACCTGTGGCTACTCCCAGCCTCGCTGCTAGGACCTGTGGCTACCCCCCAGCCTCGCTACAGGACCTATGGCTACCCCCAGCCTTGCTACTAGGACCTGGGCTACCCCCAGCCTTGCTACTAGGACCTGTGGCTACTACTAGCCTCGCTACAGGACCTGTACTCGTTTGATAGTGCTACCCCTGACCCTGTAGTACTGGGCATGTACCCAACACCAATTACATTGAAAAATTGGCTATGGCTAGCCTCAAGCGTCTGGCCTCTAACATTAAATTCATAAAGAAATAGGTAAATACAGTCAAGTACATAATACAGAGAGAGAGAGAGAGAGAGAGAGAGAGAGAGAGAGAGAGAGAGAGAGAGAGAGAGAGAGAGGGAGAGGGAGAGGAGGAGAGAGAGAGAGAGACAAAAAAAGAGACAAAGAAATAAAGATAGATTACTCCTTCAAACGCTGGACCACAGATACTCCAGCTCTCTCTCTCTTCGTACTCGCGTTGACTTAATAGGACTAGAGTGCGAATAATGAGAACAATAATGAACTTGGGTGAGGATAATAATACGGTTCGCTGGGTACTTTGCCCAAGGATTAGAGATATCGTGGACTCGCTCTGATCGGATAAGCATCTGCAGATTTCTGATAACTGGGCTGGGGAGGATTTTAGACACTAAGAGAATTTCGTGAAGCCAACCTACCATTTGCTGGTGAAATAAGATGTTGGTTACTTGCACTACAAGAGGGAATAAAAAGAGCCGACGACATAAAACAAATTCAGAAAAAAAATCATAAACTATTTGTGAAGAAATTATAAAAAATATAATGAACAAATAGGAACGGTTACAATAAAATAAGGGAATGTTAGAAAGTGTTTTGTAAGGTTATCTACAGTGACAGAGGCAGTAATAACGTGCTGGAGTGGTTGTTTGTTGGCGCTGGAGTGGTTGTTATTTGACCCTGGAGTGGTTGTTTGTTGGCGCTGGAGTGGTTGTTTGTTGGCGCTGGAGTGGTTGTTTGTTGGCGCTGGAGTGGTTGTTTGTTGGCGCTGGAGTGGTTGTTTGTTGGCGCTGGAGTGGTTGTTTGTTGGCGCTGGAGTGGTTGTTTGTTGACCCTGGAGTGGTTGTTTGTTGACCCTGGAGTGGTGTTTGTTGACCCTGGAGTGGTTGTTTGTGCCCTGGAGTGTTGTTTGTTGGCGCTGGAGTGGTTGTTTGTTGGCCTGGAGTGGTTGTTTGTTGGCGCTGGAGTGGTTGTTTGTTGACAATGGAGTGGCTGTTGACAATGGAGTGACTACAAACGCTGGAGTGACTCTGTAGTGTCAACAAGACTGTGTCACTAACACTCCTGGAAGTGTCACCAAGTGAACGCGGACGATCAATAATCCACCATTATAAGACTTTATAACCCGCTCCTTCCTGAGGTAAACTGTAATCTGGCGCGAGGTAAACCTACGGTCAAAGCTCACGACCGTAAACTCAACCATCTGCAGAAAACACATCATACCTCTAATATTAACATTTCAGGGAAATTCCAGATTATATTTAGTGGCCTAAGATTTCAGTCGACCCGCAAGTACGGTAATGTTATTAATTTCATTATTCGTGGACACACACACACATCAATCCGTGTGGACTTCGTCACGTTTCAATAATTGAATCGTGCTTCATAAATGTAGAAACAATGTGCTTTAGCTTATATATATATGTCCGTCACTGGGCGTAATTAACAAGGGAGTGTTGTCCGTCTGGTCCGTCGGGGTCTAGGGTCGTACTGCGTTACCCAGGGAATTAACATTTATTAAATAAGTTCCAGTGAGATATACACGCCCTTGGAAACTGTTGAAATATTACGATTGTGTTAATATGTTGATAATGTCATTACTGCAATACCGTCTCTCTGGCGTAAAGAGGTTTACATTATTTGTAAATTCAATGCTTATCAGATCTGAAGAAAATAGATTGGTTTGTTATAGCATTCTTCATATAACGATTACAGTAAAATATTGCAAATAATGTTAGTGATTTTTACCATGTAATTTAATTTGTAATGGTGTCCAGGTTTCCAATGCTTCCAACATTCCTCTCAGATATCCCAGTCTACGAAATGGAACCTCTACTGAGGTTGTCTAAGGCCATCAACCCCCCCCCTGTTGACTGCTTTTCCCACAATACAACTTAACAACTCCCAGCACAATAACCTGAGCGGTGAGGGGGGTCGATACCCCCGGCACCCTCTTACCTTCCCCCACCGCCTCAACCCGCTAAATCCAGCACTAAACACATTATTGACTACGACATCAACTCTCACGGAGTGACGTTAAGGCCGTCAGGCGTCATGCTCGGGGACCACCAGGACCCACCGTGCTCGGGGACCACCAGGACACACTGTGCTCGGGGACCACCAGGACACACTGTGCTCGGGGACCACCAGGACACACTGTGCTCGGGGACCACCAGGACCCACTGTGCTCGGGGACCACCAGGACCCACTGTGCTCGGGGACCACCAGGACACACTGTGCTCGGGGACCACCAGGACCACTGTGCTCGGGGACCACCAGGACACACTGTGCTCGGGGACCACCAGGACCCACTGTGCTCGGGGACCACCAGGACCCACTGTGCTCGGGGCCACCAGGACCCACTGTGCTCGGGGACCACCAGGACACACTGTGCTCGGGGACCACCAGGACCCACTGTGCTTGGGGACCACCAGGACACACTGTGCTCAGGGACCACCAGGACACACTGTGCTCGGGGGCCACCAGGACCCACTGTGCTCGGGGACCACCAGGACACACTGTGCTCGGGGACCACCAGGACACACTGTGCTCGGGGGCCACCAGGACCCACTGTGCTCGGGGACCACCAGGACCCACTGTGCTCGGGGACCACCAGGACCCACTGTGCTCGGGGACCACCAGGACACACTGTGCTCGGGGACCACCAGGACCCACCGTGCTCGGGGACCTCCAGGACACACTGTGCTCGGGGACCACCAGGACCCACTGTGCTCGGGGACCACCAGGACACACTGTGCTCGGGGACCACCAGGACCCACTGTGCTTGGGGACCACCAGGACACACTGTGCTCAGGGACCACCAGGACACACTGTGCTCGGGGACCACCAGGACCCACTGTGCTCGGGGACCACCAGGACACACTGTGCTCGGGGACCACCAGGACCCACTGTGCTCGGGACCACCAGGACACACTGTGCTCGGGGACCTCCAGGACACACTGTGCTCGGGGACCACCAGGACACACTGTGCTCGGGGACCACCAGGACCCACTGTGCTCGGGGACCACCAGGACACACTGTGCTCGGGGACCACCAGGACCCACTGTGCTTGGGGACCACCAGGACACACTGTGCTCAGGGACCACCAGGACACACTGTGCTCGGGGACCACCAGGACCCACTGTGCTCGGGGACCACCAGGACCCACTGTGCTCGGGGACCACCAGGACACACTGTGCTCGGGGACCTCCAGGACACACTGTGCTCGGGGACCACCAGGACACACTGTGCTCGGGGACCACCAGGACCCACTGTGCTCGGGGACCACCAGGACACACTGTGCTCGGGGACCACCAGGACACACTGTGCTCGGGGACCACCAGGACACACTGTGCTCGGGGACCACCAGGACCCACTGTGCTCGGGGACCACCAGGACCCACTGTGCTCGGGGGCCACCAGGACACACTGTGCTTGGGGACCACGAGGACACACACACCGTGGCTAAATGGCTGTAAATGTTCTTCCGAATCTTTATCGTCAAAGCTCTTCAGCTACTCGTACTTCCTCTGGATATAGTCATGATCGCGGTGGCCGGACAAAGAAGAAATCTTGTTTTCGGAGAATTAATCATGCGAGGCAAAAGTCATACCTATAAAGTTTGGCGTTTATACCCGCAGTAAGGGGGTAACCACCAATGGTGGGGCAGATATATATATATATATATATATATATATATATATATATATATATATATATATATATATATATATATATATATATACACCATCTCCTGGGAACACGAAGTCATTGTGAGATATACGCGGCTATACCGTCATATACATGTGTTATGGAGAAATATTCTCACACTTGGGATGTTTATACAAAGGTCAAGTTGCCTACACTGTGTGTTTTACGGGCTCACCATAGCCCGTGCTACATGAAAATTTTGTTTCAGTAGCTGAATCTGAAACAACAACAACGCTTTGTGTTGGGGACGGAGAGTATTGTGGCGTCAACCTATTCTTGGGTCTGAAGTCTCTCCCACATACCGAGTAGAGAAGGAAGGGATCTTTTTCATTTGCTGGATGAAAACCTAGACAAAACCTAGCCTTTTACAAACCTAGCCAAAACGCTGAAAAATATCAAAAGCACTCCAATACGCAATTACTAACAATGTAAATATAAGTATGGCTTTGCTATTCTATATAAATAAAAATGTAAATGATCGTTTGTTCAACATCGCTAATCTCCGAAAGTTGTTCACCGATTGCTTTGAAATTTTGACACAATGTTCCATTCGCATACGAGCGTGTTTTTATATACATATTATATAGATGTTATGTCCGTGACAGGTAAAAACATGCTTTTTTGAAAAACTGTGTTTTTCATGTGAGTTTTCAAATGAGGGAAATCTCCGAAAACTCTTTACCAGTTGCTCTGAAATTTTGACACAACGTTGCAATCGAATAAGCGCGTGTTTTTATATAGCTACTCTATAGATGCCACACCTGTGACAGGTAAAAACTTTTTTTTAACAGTGCTATTTGTTTCACGTAAACGCAACACTCGCTATACTAAATATGCTACGATTCCATTTCAATGTTTCAGATTGCATTAACAAAAATGAATTTTCATAGATTTTGATTTATTTTAATTTTGATTTAATTGTTTTGTGTAACATTGCATTGGAATTGAGCTGTGTTGTTTACCGTACCATTCATTTTGTAAGAATAGTTTGTTTTATATTTTTTAATTGTTTTCATTTCGATTTTTAACTGTTCTTATTTTTCAGTGATGGAAACATCAGATCATTTGATGTTCCCACTTTTCTGGTGGGAACATCAGATCATTTGGGAACGCATCAGACGAGCGAGTGGAGAATGGTGGGTAAGTGAGGAGACGGGAGTGGGGGATGGAGGGGAGAACGAGGGGATGAGGGAGGAGATAATGGTGGGGAGGACTAGAGGACAGGGGGTGTGAGGGATGGTGGGGAGGACGAGGGAATGGAGAATGTGGGGAGGACACAGGGACAGGGGAGTGGGGGATGATGTTGAGGACGAAGTGAGGGGGGGAATGGTGGAGAGGATGAGGGAATTGGGGAGTGGGGATGGTGGGGAGGACGAGGGGACGGGGAGGGGGAATGGTAGGGAGGACGAGAGGATGGGGGAATGGAGAATGGTTGTAAGGACGAGGAGAGAGTGGTGGGGAGGATGGGGTAACAGGGAAGGGTTGCTGTAGCTCAGCAACGCGTGGCCGGGTACAGCTAGTCTATTGAATAAAGTACATGCACTTAACTCTGGACATTTCTGCTTTTTAGACTGTAATTTTGCTTCAATCTGTCCCAAGAAATGTTATTGGTTTTGATCCTCAAACTATCGCCTTATAAACAAATCCACAAGGGCCGTGACGAGGATGTCTGGGATGCTCCCGGACGCAGGTTCGAATCCTCGTCACGGCCCTTGTGGATTTGTTCATTTGATGCATCACGTTAGTGTGATCTCTGTGTGTATCGCCTTATACTTCTCTACTCTTTTCTATCTCAAACATGTTTGATACTTTCCACATTCACAAGTTTCCCCATGAGTCCATTCAGTGATAATCTTTCCTCTCGCGTCACCCGGCTCCAATCAATCTCGCGCTTCGTAATTCACTGGGACTGTTCGCCATAGTTTTGAATATTTTCGAATTTTCTTTGGAAGATTTGTCACATACCTTTGCTCTTGCAATTGCCGTCCTACGGGGTTGTTCTCTCTGAATATATTCTTAGCTTCCAATGGGATTGATTCCTCTCCTTCCAGTGTTATTCTGGCCAAACTATGTTCTCAGTTTCCATTGTTATTGATCTTCAGAGAACATCTAATGTTATTCACTCTCTTATGCTTATCTCCGCACTCTCCTTCACTTGTCTGACAAAATCTCTCTCTTTCTCCTCTTGCTGAATCCTGCTCTTCGATGTACAGTTCTCATATGTACGATAAGAATTCTATATTTTTATGAACGCTCGCAGCTTGAATTAATTAAAGCTCAGTTTATGACTAGCATATTTAAACCTTTGTTGATAAGAGATTTAAAAAGAAAACCAGTTATCAAAAACCTCAATTCTCTATCAATATCTTATGTAGTAAAGCGCTTCAGGTTTGTCCTGAAAACTTCGTGTGCCTAAAATTACCAAGAGCACCTTGAAATTAAGTTCAAAGCTTTTTAGAATTTAATTATTTGCATGTGACTACAACATGCGAAATGTATTTGTGGGTCTATTGTCACAACCCATTCATGGGTCTGTAGTCACAACCCATTCATGGGTCTGTAGTCACAACCCATTTATGGGTCTGTAGGCACAACCCATTTATGGGTCTGTAGGCACAACCCATTTATGGGTCTGTAGGCACAACCCATTTATGGGTCTGTAGGCACAACTCATTTATGGGTCTGTAGGCACAACCCATTTATGGGTCTGCAGACAACCCATTTATGGGTCTGTAGGCACAACCCATTCATGGGTCTGTAGTCACAACCCATTCATGGGTCTGTAGTCACAACCCATTCATGGGTCTGCAGACAACCCATTCATGGGTCTGCAGACAACCCATTCATGAGTCTGCAAACACAACCCATGAACAAGTCTCTAGTCACAACTGCATGTAGACCGAGAAAAAACTGGGTATGTGGATATGTTGTGAAATATGCAACACATATTATTTGTGTGGATATGTTGTGAAAATCAGAAATCAATATATTAAAAGGACAGGTAAAGGGCACAATTAAATAAAAGCCCGGACCTAGTGCCTTCTGGCACGGAACCCACAAAACAGTGGCTTTTGCTTTTTTACATTAAATTTTTCCACGTGAAGCTCTGAAGAGAAACTAATACTGCTGCAAGATGGATGACCCTGAGGGCGCTGTTGCGAAATGTTAATGAAGAGAGATCCCATCCCAGCCCATCCGCCTAAGGTTTCCCAACGTCGAGAAAACAGTCAGTTTAAAGTTGCCTCTCCTGACCTACCATAGAGGACCCAAAACAGAAAACGGGACAGTACGTCACCTCCATTTTCTAGCGCGACGATTTGTGGCCTTAGGTAAGGCATACGAGCGAAAAAGCGACGTTCTTTGTAAGAGGACAGGCCACTACAGCCAGTTCTCTAAATACGCAAAAAAATCCATCCTCCTAACCTCACGCGAAACGTACGAACTCACACAACCCACTTAATCAATCGAATCCAATGGCTAGAAAACATGGATAGCAGTGAGCCGTTACATCAGGTCGCATTTGTAACGTTGATTACCGTAACGTAAAATAAACGCGACCTAGCAGTAGCGAGGACGGGAATGTGTGTGTCTGGCAGGAGGGACTTGCCCCATAATTACTAACTGCTCAGACAGGATCCTGTTTGAATTTGGCAAACAGACGCAGATAAAACTGCGCCGACGAGAGTTACCAAATCGTGGGCGCCCCCTCCCTTCCCCCAAGCATGGGGTGATTATGTAAATGAGGGCAATAATAACAACTGGGGGATAATGGGTGTACCCAGCGGGTCTCTCTGGGGGTGCCCAAGGTGCACTTCGAACCCCCCTCCTCCCCCCCCCCCCACACACACCTCACGCAAGATCTCGGGTCAAAAATCCTGTTAAAAAAACTATCGCTCGCTTCTCCTAATCACGTATCAACACCCTGTCAGCCATCCAGGCATCACCCACGTGGCTGGGGCCACGACCTCTTGATGACCTGCTCAATATAGTCCCCCCAACCACCAATTTCATCCGTAACGATCATATGATCTTCAATAACTCGCATGTCTACGAAATGGCTAGAATCGTGAACGAAACTTAAAAGGAAAAAAAGGCAAAAATGGCTCTACGTTTCGCTCAATCAATCAGTGGGCAGTACTGGGTAATTGTGTAAACATGGCTGTGACAACACTGAAGCCTTCTGGAAATCCCCCGATAATTTCCGGGACTTTTCAGAGTGCTGCCGTAGGTGACCAGCGGCTTATACGTCCAGCTGGTCAACAACTATTACTGCCATGATGTTATATTACCGTGATGTTATATTACCGTGATGTAATATTACCTTAATGTACTATTACCGTAACGTAATAGTAGTAGGCATCCATCAGTCTCGGGAGACTATGGTGTTGTGCTCTGGTTGTTGGTCTGGTGTGGCCTCACCAGGGCGCAAAGCCAGGGTAGGTTGATATGGAGGAGAAGCTGTTACCCAGGCAGCAGGTCCCCCCCCCCCCCCTCCTCTCCACGGCGCCGAAAGTCTCCAATGGAAAGGCAAACGCCAATACGATTGGTTCCAGCGCCGTCGCAGGAACTGTGAGTTCCGGGGTTGACCTCGAAGTTGGTGAAGAAGGGCACAGGAACTCCATGCCCGGAGACCGCCGTGGTCGGGGCCGGAGAAGAACCACCCCATCAAGGTCAAGAACGACCCCAGCCTCCTGAAGCAGAGCCTGGGGGCCGCCCGAGCCCCAGGAGGTAGACGTCCCGGTCCCGCACCTACTGGTTCCAGACAGAGATCGTCACAGCTCTCTTTCACCCGAGGCCGGCCTCCTTCGAGACCAAGCAGAAGGAAGAGTGATAATTATTAATTATTTATATTATTATAATAATTGTTGTATGTAATAATTATCACTCTTCCTTCTGTTTGGTCTTGAAGGAGGACGGCCTCGGCTTTCCCTTTATTAATACATTATTATTTTGTTCAGCATAATTTTACAACATGACCTTGAAGTATGATAACAGTACAGCATACTTATAAGACTTCAAGATTATATTACACCACGGTAATATAACTGTGATGTACTCTTACCGTGATGTAATATAACCTTGAAGTCTTATAAGTATGCTGTACTCTTATTATACTTCAAGGTCATGTTGTAAAATTATGCTGGACAAAATAATAATGAATGAATAAAGGGAAAGCACGAATAACAGCAGGAGGATGCAATATAAGCATGTAGTAGAAGCATAGAGTAGAAGCATGTAGAAAAGTAGAAGCATACAGAAGAAGCGTGTAGCAGAATCAAGCAACAAAGGCAAGCTGAAGAAGCAAGCAGTAGAGGCAATCAGCAGCACCAGGAGCAAGCAGCAAGCAGTAGAAGCAAGCAGCAGCACAGGAGCAAGCAGTAGAAGCTGCTGCCACACACACACTCACACAAGTACTAAGCAGTAAAAACAACAATGACTCAAGTGATTGTATTAACAAGATTATAATTGTAAATTATAACACTGGCCTCCGTTGTCCTCACCTAGTAGTGCCCACCTAGCAGTGGCTACCTATCAATGACTACGGGGGAGCTCTAGCTCTTTATACCACACCTTCTACCCGTTCACACCTGACTACGCTAATCACCTCTAGCTGGAAAATTAACAATAATAATAATAATAATCAAAATAATAATAACTTTTATTTATTTTAAAATACATTTGAAACATGATACAGTGGAGTGCTCATAAATTATACAACTCCACAAAAACACAGAACTTTAACGAACACAAAACACATTGCTGACCATCGCTCCTAAGTAGATAAAGCTTCTTGTGAAGTTTGCAATGAGATGCACTATCACGTTTTCAATGAAGTGCAATAATTTCTCGAGCAATATCCTAGGCTATATATATATATATATATATATATATATATATATATATATATATATATATATATATATATATATATATATATATATATAATGTCGTACCTAGTAGCCAGAACTCACTTTTTGGCCTACTATGCAAGGCCCGATTTGCCTAATAGGCCAAGTTTTCATGAATTAATTGTTTTTCGAGTACCTAACCTACCTAACCTAACCTAACTTTTTCGGCTACCTAACCTAACCTAACCTATAAAGATAGGTTAGGTTAGGTTAGGTTAGGTAGGGTTGGTTAGGTTCGGTCATATATCTACATTAATTTTAACTCCAATACAAAAAAAATTGACCTCATACATAATGAAATGGGTAGCTTTATCATTTCATAAGAAAAAAATTAGAGAAAATATATTATTTCAGGAAAACTTGGCTTATTAGGCAAATCGGGCCTTGCATAGTAGGCCAAAAAGTGAGTTCTGGCTACTAGGTACGACATTATATATATATATATATATATATATTACGAAATTTATTGTACAAAATTACATGACTATAAAATGTGGCCTTAACATACACAATACAACCAATTTTTTACTCTTTCCAACGACCGAGAGCAAGATTATAGGCCTTTAATTTCTTCTGATGTTTAGCATTTCATAATAATTACAGCTATTATTCACATGTTTCTCGAAATCCTTATATTATTATTGTAATTATGATTTCAGTTTTTTTTATTGTTTCAGCTATTTTAGTCCCTCAAAAAGAATAATAAATAATATTATTATTATTATAACAATAATAATTATTATTATAATTATTATTATATT
>WNGS01009631.1:7728010-7740834 GCA_020271785.1 Procambarus virginalis
GAGGTTGCATGGCGTTTCACCTTCCTTCTTATATGTCTTCAACGAAACCATTGGAGAACCGTTGTTGACTAGGACCTGCCTTATCGTACAGAGTTCTTCATCGACTTGCTTCCATCCTGAGCCGTGGCTGAGAGCACGGTCGACATAAGCGTTAACAACACTCCTCTTGTACCGTCTGGGCAGTACCTGTTGGCATTGAGGTACATTCCAATGTTCGTTTCCTTAGTGTCTACACTAAGGTCTACTATGTCTACACTAAGGTCTACTAGTGTCTACACTAAGGTCTACTAGTGTCTACACTAAGGAAACGAACATAGAATGTGTGCCTCAATGCCACCAGTCACTAAAGTCTTGAAAATGTAATAAGTTATTACGAAACGCGTTCAAGTGTCGTGTCAGACTAGAAATAAAAATGAATTTTGGAGAATTGATTTTTCAATTACCATCGACAGTGAAAAGAAACCTAAGAAATATTGAGAAAATTCGTGTTAGAATTATTAATCTTACTTTTTTGGGTCATAATTAATATATATGTTTACAGGAAAGACTGCTACCAAATATACTAATATATATTATATATATATATACTATATATATATAATATATATATATATATATATATATATTATAATATATATCTATATATTAAACGATACAGTAAAAATCTACTTCATATGTTATATATAAAAAATAATAAAAAATTCTCATTAAAAAGATGAAATGGAGGAAAATAACACAAAATTTGTACATTTATCCACGAATACAAACCTAGCACAAGCACTAGCGGGCTGCGTTATGGTAAGCGAGAGAAATTTGGGCACTGTGGAGGCGCTGTGCTTGTCGTCAAGGTGGAGGCGCTGTGCTTGTCGTGACGTGTGAGACGCTATGCTTGTCGACACGGTGGACGCGCTGTGCTTGTCATCACGGTGGAAGGCGCCGTGCTTGTCGTCACGGTGGAGGCGCGTGTGCTTGTCGTCGGTTACTGTAGAGGCGTTGTGCTTGTCGTTTGTACTGTAGAGGCGCTGTGCTTGTCGTAGGTACGTTGAAGCGCTGTGCTTGTCGTCGGTACTGTAGAGGGCGCTGTGCTTGTCGTTTGTACTGTAGAGGCGCTGTGCTTGTCGTTTGTACTGTAGAGGCGCTGTGCTTTCGAAGTAGTCGTAGGCGCTGTGCTTGTGCTTGTCGTCGGTACTGAGAGGCGCTGTGCTTGTCGTTTGTACTGCAGAGGCGCTGTGCTTGTCGAAGATACGTTGAAGGCGCTGTGCTTGTCGTCGGTACTGCAGAGGCGTTGTGCTTGTCGTTGGTACTGTAGAGGCGCTGTGCTTGTCGTCGGCACGGTGGAGGCGCATGACTTTTCATGTTCAGTCCAAACATGACTGTTCATGCTCAGGGCCGTAATGATTTAAATAATTAATTATTTAAATATAATTATTGTGATTAATATAATTATAAATAATATTAATCACTACGATGATTGTCATGTATAAAATTGTCAAGATTGTCAAGTTCAAACTCACTGATGACCAGTAATTAATGTCATGTTTTAATCCGTAATGATTGTCACGTTTAATCCTCTTGATAAGTGGAATTTTTTTCTCGTTCTATGCAGCATAGGAATCCGGATTAGTGGTCATATCGACCTGTCAGGGGCGCTCGCACGAATGTGTCGTGTGTCGTGTGTGTGTGTGTCGTGTGTGTCGTGTGTCGTGTGTCGTGTGTGTGTGTGTGTGTGTGTGTGTGTGTGTGTCGTGTGTCGTGTGTGTTTGTGTTTGCTTCTTGTGCGTGTACGTAAGTATTGTTATTCTGATGGCTGACAAGACTCAACGCCTCCACTGGTGATCGACGCCTCCACTGGTAATTGACGCCTCCACTGCGATCGACGCCTCCACTGGTAATTGACGCCTCCACTGGTGATCGACGCCTCCACTGGTGATTGACGCCTCCACTGGTGGTCGACGCCTCCACTGGTGGTCGACGCCTCCACTGGTGATTGACGCCTCCACTGGCGACCGACGCCTCCACTGGCGACCGACGCCTCCACTGGCGACCGACGCCTCCACTGCCGACCGACGCCTCCACTGCCGACCGACGCCTCCACTGGCGACCGACGCCTCCACTGGCGACCGACGCCTCCACTGGCGACCGACGCCTCCACTGGCGACCGACGCCTCCACTGACGACCGACGCCTCCACTGGCGACCGACGCCTCCACTGGCGACCGACGCCTCCACTGGCGACCGACGCCTCCACTGGCGACCGACGCCTCCACTGGCGACCGACGCCACACTGAATAGTTCTAGATCCCTCCTTTAATGTTACCCCTTAGGTGGGGGACACATTATTAATTTGTATTCATTTAAAACTTTCCACAAATGTTTTAAATAATTTATATTGAAAGAAAACACATATGAAATGTTTTAGACATATCCTTCTGTTTTAATTAAAGCGGAATAAGAGGCAAGCTAGAGCATGAAGCAAAAGGCACTGAACAAGGCATTGAACCAGGCACTCTGTGCCTCTCCTTGTGTTCATCTCTCTAAGAGATTTCTCCTGATTCTTATGGCACTGTAATGACTTAGAGCCTGTCCAACTGAGTGTTAAAGGCCATTTCGATTTACATGAACTTTCGGTATTTTTTCCCGAAATCCTCGGGGCCTTTTTTTTTTTTTTAGTACATAGACAATTTCTGGATATGAGGGCATTAAGCGCCTCATCGTATCCACATTTAAAATGTTCATTTATACATTAATTTAGTGCAGTATTTTTACTTTGTTTCCACTGAGAATAAAGGCACTTAAGTCTACAAAATATTCTTCGTTCTATTAACACCATTATATTCATTTAAGTATTCCAATTTAAACAATTAAAGCCTTAGCTTTATAAATATTTAGGAGGACTTAAATAGCGTCAGCAATGACAAAAATTCAGCTAACTATAATGAATTTATTTCACTACGTGAAGAAAATCTGGGCCCACAGATTATGCTCAATTATATTTGTTTCAAAACCATTTAATGGTCACTATTTTCCATTACATTTTGTCACTAAAACGTGTTCACGTTCAGGAGATAAACCGTACTTAATTATGCACTAAATATTTTAATATTCAGATGACTGAGCCTATAAATTAATTTAACACCTGGAAACCAGATAAATATATATAATCACAATGCATCCCCTGTGATATATATATATATATATATATATATATATATATATATATATATATATATATATATATATATAGTGTGTGTGTGATCGTTAGGGACGAATGATAAAGAGTCGATCGCCATCTATCGGCGAGAAACGTGAGTCAACTGCTGACACTTTCAATAGTCTATAAATCCATAATAATTGACAGCCACTATTTACAACACAGTTAAAAACTGATAACAATAATAATAATAATAATAATAATAGTAATAATAATAATAATAATAATGGCAATTGATGTATCTTGTTTACACAAATTCAGTCAGAAACACACATTCACAGTAGATTCCAGGGCCAGGCTTTATCAAGCATTTTTGCCTTTATTAAACCACTTTTGAGCGCCGCAACACTACGAGGTTGGTTATAACAATAACAACCTTGGGTTGTGAAGTTTGGAACCTCGTAAACTGTTTAATAAATATGTCGACAAAACTGCCATGATCGAGGAGAGATGTAGAGGTTTCGTAAGTGGTTGTGTAAATGCTTGGTGAACCCTGGTCGTGGTTCACCACTACATTACTGGTGGTGGTGTTATAGTCAGTTCCATATAGCCGGTGGTGTTGTTGTCAGTTCCATATAGCCGGTGTCGTTGTATTCAGTTCTACATAACCGGTGTTGGTTTAGCTTGAAGGCATAAAGCTTGTGCCCACTCTGGAGTTACATCAGCTGTGGTCTGGCTCCACAATGCTTGAGCACCCGTGTCAGCGGTTTAGTTATCTTTCTGATTATCTCTCTCTCTCTCTCTCTCTCTCTCTCTCTCTCTCTCTCTCTCTCTCTCTCTCTCTCTCTCTCTCTCTCTCTGGATGTCTTCTCTGTAGTCGTCGGGCTGTAGGTTAAGTTAAGGCCATTACAGCGCTTTGTAGCACTCTGTGAGTGATTCGCTGTAATGCTGCTGGTGTGGACACACTCAACTGCTGTAGTCAGGTTTGTTGGCTTGTTATTATGTTGATGAGTTTCACGTTTGAGATTAGTTATAACTGGCTTACACACTATGTTAAACCACGAGAGTTTCACCAGGAGAGTCCAGTTTGATAAGCTTAAGAGGTATTTCAGTCTTGGTTTCTGTTTCTGAATCTAGGAACTCCTCTGGTTTTGCGTCCTCTTCCTCTTCTTCGTCCTCCACTATTTCTTCCTCTCTTTTTAGCCACTTCTCGTCCACTTTATCGTCTTCGCTATCTACGCCATCATCGGCATCAATGTCGTCTCCTGGGTTATATATGATCTCGCTCTTGTCCATCTTCCTCTTTCTCCGGACAGTAAGATCCATTGGTTGATCGTGAGATGTAGTGGAGTTGCTGCTGGTGACAGAGGGAGACGCTGGAGGAGGCGCGCTGTTCCGATGCAGCTGAGACGCTCCTCTGGTGGAGGTTGGAGGCTCTATTGGGCTCACACTCTGCCTCTGAACCTGGAGAACAGCGTCCAGGAATCTCTTTTTCGTCACTGTCTCGTCCTTCGTCAGGCGATGCGGTGGTCTTGAACTCGTTGCTTCGGAGGGTCCAAACACCGAAGTCTTGAAACCATCAATGGCAGGAACAGAGCTGGTGAAAGAAGGGTAAAACTTGGCCAGGGGTGGAAAAGGTAGCATGGAGGGCCACAACGGAGGATATGGCGGGAACGGGAAAATATTATTGTTAAGAGAACTGTACAGAAGGTCGGCACTCGGAGGCGCTCTCACCGAGTGGGAGGCAGGGGAGTGGTCTCGATTGTACAGGGAAGCGTGGCTGTTGACCGCTTTTAAAAAGGATAATCTTTCCTCCTCTGACATTATCATTCCCGCGGATTTTCTGTCAGTGAATTTCGGTGACGCTCGTCGAGACTTTTCCAAATCTTCGCGATTCGGTAAAGAAACTTTTGTCGATTCATATTCGATTTTGATGGGCTCATCGTTAACTGTGGAAACAACGTCCTGCTCACTCCTGTCAACGGCCTTCGCAACGCTCGAAGAATCTTGAGTTCGACGTTCATTTTTTAAGTCGATTGTCATCTGATCTTTCCTGCCGAGAGCAACATCGGCCTCGTTGCGCCTCGAAACTTCTCGTAGTCTCCTCTCCCACTCGAGGACGGCAAGTGGGCCGAGCCGTGATTCGACCTCAGGTGCCACTTGACGAAGGTTGTCTAGAGTCTCGATGTCCAGGTTCCTCCGAAGGGGGTCCAGATCCACATTTCTTCTCAAAGAGTCGTAGTCGTGTGTTCTACGAAGGTTTTCAAAATTTTGCGATCGTCTGAAGACCTCGAAGACCTGGTCTCTGTGATGCGCCTCCAGATCTTGGCTCTGAAGGGGAGGACCAGTCCCTCGAGCAAGGGCATTCAAGGCTTCCTCTTGAAGACGCCGTTCAACCTGCTGAAGACACATGAAAATAAATTTACTGTTATGTCCAATTTAATTATAAACGTACTCTAAATTATTCTCTGAATAAATGACAAAGAAAGTATTTGTGTTTTTGTGAAGTTGGCAACATTACAATTATATTTTTATGTGTAATTATTCAATATATAAAATGTGTTGTCCCTCAAGAATTCAAATCACAGTGTATATTGCTTATGTATGTATATTGTATTTGTATATTGTATAAGTATTTATATATACACAAGTATATTTATAGTTCTATAATAAACTCTTTAGTTGAACACATAGCACTAGAAAGATTTATATCGCCACAAAACAATATTCCATGTTCCAAAGTGGACTATGCAAACCTTTCTTTGTACCTCCAGTTTAAGAAACCTAAGGATTTATAATTTAAAATATATTTGTTATTATTAATGGAAGTCAAATGTCGGTTAATTTATATAAGCCTCAAGGGTCTCCTGTAAGCAGCCAAACACCAAAGGCATCACTTCTTTACCGCTGCTCACAAATATAATGCCTTANAAACTGGAATGTAAATACAATGCAGGTGAGTGCTGGGCTGTACGAATAGCGTATGAATGTTGTTTTAACCGCGAGAAAAGAGATTTACCCGTCTGTTCGATTAAACACATGCACACTCATTGCAAGGGACGAAGAACACACAACCTGCTAAAGACGAGAGAGAGTTCTTAATTAACATGAACTTAGCTGTTTTTTTTTATTTTTGAACACTGGATTAATATTGAGGTTTTTCAGGGCTGGGGCAAGATTTACTAGCCCATCAAAATATGGTAATGCCAACGAGCTTTTTATTTGTGACTTAGACTTGGGAGCTGTTTGTAGAACGTCTTTTTTGCTTGACTAAACGCGAAATCTAAGACCGATTTCGGGGTATTTTAACTTCTTCCGATTTCAAATATTTTGTTATTTCTTCATAAAAAAAAAAACTCCAGTGCATTGTGTTTACATTCCAGTTTATGTATGTAATTTATTGTTAAAAGTAAGAGTTTCGTTGAACGAACTGAGAGTGAGTCCGCTCTGATCAAACAATGTAACACAGCCTTAATGTAGCCCTGGTATGTACAAATTAGAGCCCCCGTATAAGCTTCAATATAGCACGTAAATACAATTTAGCATCCATTTAACCCCCTTTTTCGTCCCCTTTTTATGTGTGGGGATCCCCTTTCTTTTTCCTTGAATTTAGATTAATAGGCCTTTATTCTTATGTTCTTGGTGGTCAGGTGACCGGCCCTGGCGGATATATGGTTACCATCCACGTTTTCTTCTTCATTCTAAAATAACTCTGATGAAGTATGCGTATTCACACACACTTTATATATATATATATATTATATATAATATATATATATATATATATATATATATATATATGATATATTATATATATATATCTATATATCTATATATATATATATATATATATATATATATTTAAACCTAGAAGGGGGATCACCTCTGTGCAAGTGCAGGGACCCATAGCCTCGGGAAGAAAATAAAGAGTACTCAGAGAAGACCTTGTGGATCCTCACTGAACACTTTGATATTTTTTTCTCCTACCACGCCTATTCTTTTGGTATGTGTGTATATATATCTAACTTTATTTGAAAATTTCATTTCACAAAAAAGGATACAACATTGGTTACATGCAGGGTACCAGGCTGCTTGTCACAAGTTGTAGAGCTCCTCCAGCTCCTCAGGTGGCGGGCAGGAACCATGGATGCAGATAATCATCTTCACTACTCAGTATTTTCATCACTGTAACTCGAATGAATTGTGTTCATTGTTCTAGTAACTTTTTTTTAATCATCACATTAGGTATATCTGCATTTGTGCAGCTATCCTAGACTATATGAAGGGGGGAATACAGAGTGCGTCAAAAAACTAAATACGTGATGCTAAAAATTCTTATAAGAAACCATGAAAAAAATGCGCGATAAATTCTACGGAAAACACATCCGCGATTTCATTTCAATCCCCGACCGTCCTAGTGGTTGGACACCATTCCTTTCCTCGGCCCTATCCTAAATCCTTATTTTTTCCAAGTACCATATTTTCGTAATGGCTTACGGTTTTTCGACTGATAATATTTTCCACTGAGCTCCTGGACCCCATCTTTCTCACCGACGGTTGTCTAGTGTACTGACTCCCGACCTATTTTCCTCTATCAGAAGGATAGATGAAAACAAGGGAATGTGTAGCTACGAGCTACACATCCCCAAGATGTGTAGCTCGTAGCTTCTATCTAACTACCAGGTACATATTTACTGCTAGGTTAACAGGGCATCAGCTGAAAGAAACTCGACCCCATGAGCGCGCCTGTATGCATGTGTGTGTGTGATTGCAGCTTTTATGCATGTGCTTGAGTAGATCCACGCGCGTGTGAGAGTCGGTAACGAGGCAGGTGTTGGGTGAGCGTCCGGGTTGTACTGGTCGTGTGAGTGGAGGAGCGTGCGCGACCCTGCCTGCTTGCTCTCCGTGAAGGCCGTGTGTGCCCTCCCTGTTTACCAAGCTCTATGTCTGAGGGCTGCTACAGGTGATATAGGCGTAAGTATTTGAGTACGTAACCCCCCACCGAGCACGTGTTTTATTTTGGGTCGGGGGTGGAGGTGTGGACGATTTGGGGGGGCGGGGAGGAGAGGTTTAAGCAGTGTTGTTTGCGAAGGCTCGACTTATGAATTGTTTGCGCACGCAAACGAACTGAGACAGATAAAGACCAACACCAACGCAGGCATGCATGCGCACCTGCACGCACGCACACACACACGAGACTGCTGTTCAAACTTGAGAGGCAAGCGGATGTGAGCGGAAAGGCCCTAGCATGGGTAAGAAACTACCTAACAGGAAGGAGACAGAGAGTTACGGTAAGGGGCGAGAAGTCGGTCTGTCGAACAGTAATGAGTGGAGTACCTCAAGGATCGGTGCTGGGACCAATTATATTTCTAATATACGTTAACGACATGTTTACAGGAGTAAAATCCTACATGTTGATGTTCGCGGATGATGCAAAGTTGATGAGAAGAGTTGACAAATGAGGATTGTAGGATCCTCCAAGAGGACTTGAACAGGTTGCATAGATGGTCAGAGAAATGGCTACTGGAGTTCAACACGAGCAAATGTAAAGTTATCGAAATGGGATTAGGTGATAGGCGACCAAAGGGACAGTACACAATGAAGGGGAACTGCCTACATATGACGACTTGAGAAAGATACCTGGGCGTGGACGTAACACCTAATCAAACTCCTGAGGCACATATAAATAGGATATAGACAGCAGCGTACTCTACGCTGGCAAAAGTTAGAACATCATTCAGAAACCTAAGTAATGAGGCATTTAGGGCGCTTTACACTGCCTACGTGAGGCCAGTCTTAGAGTATGCCGCCTCATCATAGAGTCCCCACCCGAAGAAACACATAAGGAAACTGGAAAAGGTTCAGAAGTTTGCAACAAAACTCGTCCCAGCGTTACGATGGATGGGATATAAAGAGCGCCTGAAGGAACTGAGCCTTACGACACTAGAAAAAAGAAGGGAGAGGGGAATATGATAGGAACGTATAAAATACTTAGGGTATTGACAGAGTGGTGATGGACGAAATGTTCACATGAATAGTAACAGAACGAGGGGACATGGGTGGAAGCTGGAAACTCAGATGAGTCACAGAGATGTTAGGAAGTTTTCTTTTCGCGTGAGAGTAGTGGAAAAATGTAATTCACTTGGGGTGACAGGTTGTGGAAGCAAATTCTATTCATAATTTTTAAACTAGGTATGATAGGGAAATAGGACCAGAGTCATTGCTGTAAACAACCCATGGCTCAAAAGGCGGGATCCAAGAGTCAATGTTCGATCCTGCACGCCCAAATAGGTGAGTACACACACACACACACACACACACACACACACACCCACACACACACACACAACACACACAACACACACGAATCAACTCTGTCATCTGGTGATTTTTTTTTATTTCCATGATCTATACATATATTAATTAGATGTCCTGCACAGGTCACGTCTCTATAATCACGGCCTGCACAGGTGTTGTCTCTATATTCATGGTCAGTACAAACGACGTCTCTATAATCACGGCCTGAAACAGGTGACGTTTCTATTATAATGACCTGCACTGATACCGTCACTATAATCATCTACGTGGTCACCTCTTCTATAATGAGGTCCTGCACAAGTGACGTCTCTATCATGTCTTTCAAAGGTGATGTCCCTCTAATAATTTCTTGCACAGGTAACATCTCTCTAATCATGGCCTTTACAATAGTCGTCTCAATAATTCCGACCATCACAGGTGGCGTTTCTATAATCGTGTCCTGCACAGATGTCGATTCTATAATCATGGCCTGCACAGGTGACGTTTCTATAATCATTGCACAGGTGTAGTCTCTGTAATTAAGGTCTGAATAGATGTTGTTGCTATAATCCTGGTCTGAACAAGTGACGTTTCTATAATCATTGCTCGCACAGGTGTCGTCTCTATAATCATGGTCTGCACAGGTGTCGTCTCTATAATCATTGTTTACACAGGCATCATCGCTATAATACTGGTCTGAACAGATGTCGTCTCTATAATCATGGTCTGCTCAGGTGTCGCCTTTGTTATCATGCCCCGTGCAGGTGTCGTCGTCGTTACCAAGCCCTCTGCAGATGTCGTCCTTATCATCATACCCCTGCGCAAGTGTTGTCGTTGTTACATGACCTCTGCTTGTGTTGTCGATGTTGAGTATTCGCCTGTTCACCGCAAAGGAAAAGGAGAAACAGAAAGGGGGGATGACAAAGGAGGAGAGTATGAGGGGAAAGAGACAAAGTAGAGGAATAGGAGCGACATTCACCTAGCAGTGACTGCGAAATTGAGGTCCAGCTCCTTATGTTCATTCTAAAACAATTTGTGTACTTGTTCCCTTATAATTCATATATTATACTGTTCGAGTTCTCTGTCGAATTTTCCCTTAAATTTGTGGATGGAGGTGGCTTCCACAACTTCTTCTTCTTCTTCTCAGTTCATTTTAAGCTGTAGAAGGTACGAGTATTTCCTTACATATTTTCGACTCATTTGGGTTCTAGCTTCCACTAGTGGAGGGAATGGAGGGGAGGGGAGGGAAGGGCGGGGGTGGCAAACGACGTGGGGGTGGGGGGGTATTGATGGAGGAAGTTTGTTGAGTCAACACCCTCTTGCTTGGGACTTAGGGGTCCCCCCCGCCCCTTCTGACACCCACACCATCACCCCAAGCCACCCCCGACACCTTCCACCCCTGTAGATACCCAAAGCCCCTCTGTACCCAGGTTCAAACTTTCCAGTCACACCTCCACATCGCCACACCCCTTGCACTTACTTGATGTTCCATAACTTCATCTACTCACCTTCACAAAACTCCCACAAAATCATGCGTATACTCACCTCAATGATCATAGAACCATAACCCCAGCCACACTGGTAATCACATCCTCAACCACACATCCGGCGACGACACACACACACACACACACACACACACACACACACACAACACACACACACACACACACACACACACACACACACACACCACGCAGCACATCAGTAACACCTCACACCCCTCCCTCTCACCCCACATCATCCACAGGCACATCCCAGACTTCGCTACCATCGCACATAACTTCACATTCTCAGACTCACCCTCATAAAAGTATCCATACCCCCCACCCACCCCTACCCATCCCCCTACCCACACACCCCCCCTACCCTCACCCTCCCTATCACCACCCCCCTACCCACACCCCATACCCACACCTGCAGACCAATTCCCACAACCCCGCCCTCACCCACACCACATCCCACATCCCTAATTACACAAGCACCCACACCACATAATTCATGCTGAAATATTCCTTCGAACACCCCTACTCACACACTAATACTCCCACACTCCCACATCCAATACCCGAATATCCCCACGCCTTCACTTCCCCACATCCTAATATCCCCATGCCTTCCCACACTTTCCTATTCCAATGCCCACACCGCTCACATTTACTCAATGCAATGCATGCCCCCACACTTAGCAAACATACACACACCCACCACATTTTCACATCGGTTCAACCACAACCCCGTAACATTGCAACCCCCCCCCCCCGTCCAACATCGCAACTCCCACAACATTGCAGCACCTATTACCCACACTCTCATATCTTCATACATGGCTCGCATTATCTCTCTCCAACACCCCCCACACCCTACACCAGCACCAACACCCCACACCAGCCCCAACACCCACACCAGCACCAACACCCCACACCAGCACCAACACCCTACACCAGCACCAACACCCACACCAGCCCCAACACCCCACACCAGCACTAACACCCCACACCAGCACCAACACCCCACACCAGCACAACACCCCACACCAGCCACACCCCACACCAGCCCAACACCCCACACCAGCACCAACACCCCACACAGCCCAACACCCCACACCAGCCCCAACACCCCACACCAGCCCCAATACCCCACACCAGCACCACCCCACACCAGCACCAATACCCCACACCAGCCCCAACACCCACACCAGCCCCAACACCCCACACCAGCCCCAATACCCCACACCAGCCCCAACACCCCACACCAGCACCAATACCCCACACCAACACAACACCCCACACACTACCCCAATACCCCACACCAGCCCCAACACCCCACACCAGCACCAACACCCCACACCCAGCACCAACACCCCACACTAGCCCCAACACCCCACACCAGCACCAACACCCACACCAGCACCACACCCCACACCAGCACCAACACCCTACACCAGCACCAACAACACCCACACCAGCACCAACACCCCACACTATCCCCCACCCCCACCCAGCCCAACACCCACACCATCCCCACACCTCACAACCAGCACATCACCCCACACCCACACCAGCCCCAACACCCACACACCAGCACCAACACCCCACACCCACCCAGCCCCAACCCCCCACACCAGCCCCAACACCCCACACCATCCCAGCCCCAACACCCCACACCAGCACCAACACCCCCACCAGCCCCAACACCCCACACCAGCCCCAACACCCACACAGCCCCAACACCCCACACCAGCCCCAACACAACCCCCAGGCTCTCTTTGCAGCCCTTTCCCATTCTCATTCGTCATTCCTCACTCCCAGGCCGGTGCTACGTCCCTCACCTCATGCCATCTGCTCGCTGGTCTGCACTTCCTCATATTTCTCATG
>WNGS01009631.1:7771240-7781312 GCA_020271785.1 Procambarus virginalis
GCCAGGAGTAATGACGGGCATACTAGATGCATACTGAAGAGAGAGAGAGAGAGGAAGAATTGTCGCTTAAGTGATGCTGAAGGCATTATATATAATATATATTATATATAGTATATATATATATATATATATATATAATATATATATATATAAACACTAAGAACTTTAAATGACCCGACCAGGGATTCGAACCCATGCCGCCTAGGATCACCCCTCTGAGCGGCATGAATCACTGCGAAATAGACTATCATTTTATCACCTCACCGATGATAGACTATAAGGTTCATCAAATCCATCAATTCTGTCAAACTTGCAGCCATATTTTGTAGACTCAACGCGGCCCATGCATTCCAAGAATTTAATGAAAAAGCTGTACCCAAATTGAACCACGAGTGTAGTCGGGGGTTGGTTTAGTCATGGAGCTCAATTAACCCCTCAACGCCAGGACCTCCTCTAACTTCAACAGCCACTCCACTCAAGTTAACAACCCTATGGCAACCACCGTTATCATTACTACCAGCACTCCCTTACGGTATAAAACATGTATACCACCACTATGTACTCAGGTCACAAACGGGAGGTTCCAGATTTAATTCTCTAGGCAGGACAGATGCATGTGGGCAACCTTTCCTTTCAACCACTCAGATACCATCAACCACTCGGAGGATGCTGGGAGTACTCGGAGGATGCTGGGAGGACTCGGAGGATGCTGGGAGTACTCGGAGGATGCTGGGAGTACTCGGAGGATGCTGGGAGGACTCTGAGGATGCTGAGAGTACTCTGAGGATGCTGGGAGTACTCTGAGGATGCTGGGAGACTCTGAGGATGCTGGAGGATGCTGGGAATACTTGGAGGATGCTGGGAGTACTCTGAGGATGCTGAGAGTACTTGGAGGATGCTCAGAGTACTCGGAGGCTGCTGGAATTGGACTCGGAAGATGCAGTGAGGATGGAATATATGGTAAAGTGAACCACTTATTAATGATAATGTAAATATTGGGAAAAACTAGATCCTTTGAACATAGTTTCGAGCGCGCTGCGGGTTATTGCATAGTTACTCCCCTGATAGTGATCACCTAATTGTTACTGTATGGCTGAGCGTCAGCTCCTGGGCCCCAGGTTCGTCAGGTGTTAGGTGCCTAATGCGAAGTGCTTGCAGCCCAATTCATATCGACTAAATTTACATTTAGAGCTATCCTGAGGCTCGAACCCGCAATGACACATTCATTATGTGTATTGTTGTATATTATTAACACAAAAGTTTATAATAATATTACATATTATAATTTAGTGTTCACGTCGCCCTAGGGAGACGAGTCTACTGAAGGGAAGGGAACTATCAGGGCGGAAAGCGCCAAGCCATCACGACTATATAGCACTGGGAAGTGGATCCAGGATAAGGATTTGAGATGGGACGGAGGAAGGCAATGGTGCCCAACCACTTAGACGGTCGGGATTGAACGCTGGCCTGTATGAAGCGAGATCGTTCCTCTACCGTCCTAGGGAACGTTCAATGGGTGAATGATGCATTTAGAAAGATGCGATTCAAACATAAGACTGTGAGCGAAACGCCGCTTTCCCGCACTTTTTCCCCAGCGGTGAACAAGAGCCAAGAGTAACGTTCAATCAACGTTAGTTCAACATTAAATTGACGTTAATCTTGGATATTGTACTCATTGGGTTGCTGCTGGTTGCACAGTACTTCAAAACTGACGCATACGTCTTCGGACGGAGGCTACGACAGACACACAGGGATGTTAAATACTCCACATAACTGTAAATACAATTAATAACCAACTGAACCATAACGCCTATTAATCTTTCGGTGTCCCTGGGCATACCAGCTATGCACAAATTATTACATATAATTATATTATTTTGCATTTGATAACATTTCGTTTGTGATCACATAACGAGGAAAAATAACTATCAAGGAGTCTTTGATGTGAGCCGGAGTTTGGACTCGGGTTGCCTGTGGATGGCTTATTCTCAGCGGCATCAGTGCTTAGATCAGCTAGGTTTAGCTATATTAGGTTAGATTTGGTTTGGTCTGAATGGGTTACACTACAGTTACCTAAGGTTAAGTTCGGTTAGGGCAGTGACTGGGCCATTCACCGACCTTTATACAATAGTAGCAATCTTTGCGTTAAAACCACCTGTCGGTGATCAACCCAGCAAGGTCCTTAATATATTCAGCGTCGCGTGGAGGCTTCAAGTCACAATAACGCGATTGGAAAATTTAAACACCAAACCCCACACATCTGAAAAACAACTCAACACAGATCTGAAAAAAAACCACACATCTGAAAAAACCCACACATCTGAAAATATATGACGTGACGACGTTTCAGTCCATCCTTGGACCATTATCAAAGTTTTTTTTAAATACCTTTTTTTTAATATTTTGACCTGCATAATTAAAGAACTTTTGTTTCATTAGATTGTTTTGGTCTCGTGGTAACCGAAGACGGAATACGAACTCTCCTTAAGAGGAGAATACTACACATCCGTACAATACAACAGCAATTACAATGCCAACTCTCCCCACCTATCAACTCCCGTTCTCATTTCTCCAGAAGAAGCGTAAATTTCCGAACCTTTTTATATTTCATACAAACATTGAATGGGGATGTTTGCATTCTCATCCTGGAACCATGTCGCGTGTAGTTAAGCCGGCGCCCTCTGGTGGTCAGGCAGTCGTCCGATAACGCACAAACACAAACGCTATAAGCAAACATTCCCAGGTTGATAGCCCTCACCTTTAAATGGCCCAGGCTATAAAATATCACACTGAGGCTGAACCGCTATATATATGCCTTATACTCAAATAAATTAAAAATAAATATTCCTATCTGAGCAGCTCATATAAAACCCTTGTTTAGGTGAACACCTGAGGACCTAAAAGACCACATCATAGCAATTCTTTAGACTACAATATGCAGCAAAGGCATAATATGTGCAGGACAAACATTCAGCAACGTTTGGGCCCTTCTAACAAAATACATAAAACACACATAAGACTCAGAACAATATTCATATGCATAAAAAAAAAATTACATACGAAAAGAAGCCTGATTATGGAGCCTCTCCCTCCCTCCCCACCCCACCAACCACTTGGGCTGGACGGTAGAGCGACGGTCTCGCTTCATTGCAGGTCGGCGTTCAATTCCCAACCGTCCAAGTGGTTGGGCACCATTCCTTCCCCTCGCATCCACATCCCCCTTATCCTGACCCCTTCCCAGTGCTATATAGTGGTATAACTTGCTTGGCGCTTTCCCCCCTGATAGTTCCTTCCCTTCCCTGCCCCCCCCTTCCCCCCCCCCCCCTTAAGGCAACTTTCTCTCTCGGTTCCTCTCCTCCGACATAGTCACCCAGTCTCCCCTCTCCATTCCATCATCCTTTCCTCCTTCCCCCCTCCCTTCCAGGTTCGGCTTATGATGCTTTAGGTTTTCCAGAGTTTGGGACAAGAAGCCTGTTAGGCTTATCGAGGTCCTCCATGATGAACATAATGATGACAACTATTGATCATCCCAAGGATGCGAC
This sequence comes from Procambarus virginalis, assembly GCA_020271785.1. Lineage (NCBI taxonomy): Eukaryota > Metazoa > Arthropoda > Malacostraca > Decapoda > Cambaridae > Procambarus > Procambarus virginalis. The sequence goes on from WNGS01009631.1 coordinate 7,774,783, forward strand.
CCACATACTTACCTAACTCCCTGATACCTTTTTTTTTTGGCTGTCAGATGAACAGGCGATTTTTCTCTTTCACTTATCATCAATAAGTGTTTCTCTTTACCATATATTCCATCCTCACAGCATCCTTCGAGTACTCCCAGCATCCTCCGAGTACTCCAGCATCCTCAGAGTACTCCCAGCATCCTCCAAGTACTCCCAGCATCCTCAGAGCCTCCCCCAGCATCTCCAAGTATTCCCAGCATCCTCAGAGTCCCTCAGCATCCTCCAAGTACTCCTAGCATCATCCAAGTCCTCCCAACATCCTCCGAGCCCTCCAGCATCCTCCGAGCCCTCCTAGCATTCTCCAAGTATTCCCGCATCCTCCAAGTCCTCCCAGCATCCTCCGAGCCCTCCCAGCATCCTCCGAGTCCTCCTAGCATCCTCCAAATATTCACAGCATCCTCCAAGTCCTCCCAGCATCCTCCGAGCCCTCCCAGCATCCTCCAAGTATTCCAAGCATCCTCAGAGTCCTCCCAGCATCCTCCAGTACTCCTAGCATCCTCTAAGTCCTCCCAACATCCTCCGAGCCCTCCCAGCATCCTCCAAGTATTCCAAGCATCCTCAGAGTCCTCCCAGCATCCTCCAAGTACTCCTAGCATCCTCCAAGTCCTCCCAACATCCTCCGAGCCCTCCCAGCATCCTCCGAGCCCTCCTAGCATCCTCCGAGCCCTCTCAGCATCCTCTAAGCACTCCCAGCATCCTTAGAATCCTCCAAGCATCCTTAGAGTCCTCCCATCATCCTTAGAATCCTCCTTGCATCCTCCGAACCCTCCCAGCATCCTTAGAGTCCTCCCAGCATCCTCCGAGCCCTCCCAGCATCCTCCAAGAGCCAAGAGAACTTTACAAACAATGGAGCTAAACTGTTGCATTGTTCTCTAATATTTAGCATGGGGCCTTTTTTTCAGAATTTTGAATGTGTGCGTATTTGAACACGAGAGAGCCTTTGTGTGAGCGTGTGTGTTCTGGAGGCTTTTTTTCGTCGCACGGAGGAGGAGGGCTTTATATATTACAGTTTTGTATCAGTTTGTAGTGAGACTATCCCCGGGTGTGTTTGTGTGTGTGTATGTGGAAGGGGGGGGGAATAATGGCAGGCGGGTACCACGCTGGTGCTGCATACTCAAATTTTGGTCTCACATGCGTGGCGTATAGTGTGAGGAATGACTTATTGCTCAAGTAGCTGAAGGCAGTATTCAAATTAACGTTTTGCCATCCTTTCATAAGCTGCAAATATTATCTGATTTAAATAATCTTTGGCGAGAGCAGGGCTGTTTGATGCTATCTACAAAGTCATTCTCTGTGTTGGACACTAAGTTACTCTCTTCCAAGATTACTTCAGATTCTCTCATTCCAGCGCCTGTCTTTATTAGTTTGCATTTTGCTGGGATTGATCTCTAATATCCATATTCTTTCCCACTCATGCGTTTGATAAGTTCCCTTAAATTCGCGTCCTCTATGTGATCACCAGTACAGGTTCCATTTCTCACCAATCTGCTGGTGAGCTGTCTATCCTTGGTCTTATCGTAATCTAGACGCGAAGGCGGCCAGATAACATAATTAACCATAGATTTAGACAAGTAGTGACACGTGTACCTTTCTCTGTAAAGTGCCATCCTTAGTCTTTCTACCTTTTTCTACTTTTTCTATGTGAGGCTCCATGAAGCTCCCTTTATCCCGGCTCCATCACCTTTTATGTACCCTTACTCAGCTTTTGCTTCTTTAGTGGATGGCGCCCACCTGTTGCTCCACTATCTTCCTCTTCACGGCACTCTTGATCTCCAGGGCTTCAAGCAGCCTCAGACGGCCGAAAAGAAGAATATGCTGAGTGGATTACTTCTGCGAGTCAAGTCTTATTGGTTAGGCAACTCTCCTTTTGCTATCATGGTTTCATTAAGAATATATTTCCAATAAGTTAGACTTCGAAGCCTGGGGCCACATTCACGAAGCAGTTACGCAAGTACTTACGAACGTGTATATCTTTCTTCAATCTTTGACGGATTTGGTTACATTTATTAAGCAGTTTACAAGCATAAAAACTTCCCAATCAACTGTTGTTATTGTTATAAACAGCCTCCTGGTGCTTCGGAGCACATTAACTGTTTAATAATTGTAAACAAAGCCGCCAAAGATTGACAAAAGATGTACAGGTTCGTAAGTGCTTGCGTAACAGCTTCGTGAATCTGGCCCCTGGATTCTGCGTCCTCAAGCAGCCCGAGACCACCACGTAGCTCTACTGCACAGCCACATCCTTGCCTCTATGCACACCCAGGACGTTATTAAGGACATATACAGATCTAAACCCAAGATCATTCGAAGGCTTTAAGAGAAGCACCGCGAGTGCTAACGAAAAGGTGAACATAGTGACTTGAGCCCCCTAATGACTTTCTGAGACCCTCACCCCCCTCCCCTTTGGCCGCTCCTATAGCAGTCTTTTACGTAAAAGTTAAGATTTTTAGCGTGATTATCGCCTATATGAGTGCCTCGGGCAAGCACTTGGTGACAATTAAGTCACAAGGCAACATGAGCCGTTTGGAGTACTTCAGTTTAGTTCTCTTCTAGCCATTAAGTTTATGCAACGAGGACTTCAACAAAGACATTAGGACTCGGGGATGCTCCTGGCGAGGGCTGATATCCGAGGCTCCTGTATTGAGAGAGTAGTTTATGTCCAATACAACATAACAACTCAATAATAGAGATGAATGTATATGATAATCTCTTTACTCAGAGACAAGTACGAGGGAATATTAGATCGGCGGTCAAGCCCTGCGTGAAGCGCTGAGCCAATGAGGGAGATACTCAGGAGCAGCACCCCCCCCCCCCACACCACCACCTTGGGATATCCCTCCCATCCCGTCCCCCGCCGGCCCATCCCAACAACCCTCTCTGTCTATTCACTTTCTTTCTCACACCCTTCTCTCCCTCTCACACTACCTACTACTCTCTACACTACCCATCCATCCTCCCTCTCTCCTCTCCCTTCCTGCTATGACACCTCCCTTCGTAACTTCAATTATGACATTCCCCTCATTCTATATTCTCACTCACTCCTTCTTCACTCTTCTCTCTCCCACTCTCCTATTTTAATAATTCCCTCCTACTTTTCGAGAGAGAGAGAGAGAGAGAGAGAGAGAGGAGAGAGAGAGAAGAGAGAGAGGAGAGAGAGAGAGAGAGAAAAGAGCATAATAATATTTAAGAAAACCCCGCACAGTTTTATGAGAATATTGGAAGCAATAAACAAGCAAACGTTTACCTTTTGGTACACACTATTTATCCCGGTCGGGGCGGCTAATCGGGGCCTCACGCCAACGATCAGCTAAAGCTCTAATTACACACATAATAGCATGAAGCAGGGGGCCGTATATACAGCCTACAACTTGATCTGTTCGGATAAGTGATATATATTCGCCACGGTTTCACGGGGTGGCAGCCATTAGATATCCGGGTGATTCATGTAGGGAGGGCTATACCTCAGGTATAACGGCGGCTATATCACATTATGTCGTGATATGGGGCTTTTAACCACCACGCTGTATTTTGCGTGTGGAAGAAGCGGAGAATATACATATTATATATATATATATATACACTTTTTTTTCCCCAAACAATGTAATTTGCGAGTCACGGAATAATTTTCAAGATCCGTGCATCGGGGCGTTGCTCCGACCATCTCGCTCAGCCTGTCTGAATCTCGGAAGGATTTCGGTATTTTACGAGATAAAAAGCGGGGAGAAGCGTTCACTCCATCGCAGTAACTACTTTAAAATTTCCTTTTCGTTGCCACGTTTTAAACAACGGCGCTGGGATACCAGACCATCAACAACGGTGCTGGACCAAACAGTTGACCAAACCTAAAAAAAAAAAAACTGCACAGCGAAGATGCACAGTACCGACACTGCACAGGACCACCTCCACCTCCTCCTCCACCACCAACGTCTCAAGGGGCCTTCGAGATATCCGATATCACCTCCATCCTTCCCTCAGACAATACTGCAGCAGGAGGAACCTACTTGTTCAATATATTTACTTGTCTTCTTAGTCTCGCTCAGTTTGCCTGCCTCGACACGCCTTAACGAAAAAAAAGAACATTGAAAAGAAGCAAAAAAAATTTGATACTCTCAGTTCCTTCTTCATATTTCGTAAATTTTTCGCACTAAATTGTAAACACTTCGCACTTTCATATTCAGAATTATTAGGTCAGTCCTTATCTAGTGAAGGCATGGGTCATATGAGTAAATCACTGAGTCTAGTTAGGTCACAAGCCCTATTAGGTCAGTCCTTATCGAGTGAAGGCATAGGTCATATGATTAAATCACTAAGTCTAGTTAGGTCACCGGCCACTTAGGCTGTGTAGCTAAAGTGACATGTCACTTACATAGATTACTTGCCTATTTGCTATGGCTACTGGTCACTTAGATTACTGGCTGTCTAGTTTGTTTACAGATTGGCTAGTTAGATTGCTGGCTGTTTAGTTAGGTCACTGGTCGTTTATCTACATTTTAGATTGTCAGGTTTGATCACGTGTAGGGCAATTATACCACAGGGCAGTCATACACTGGTGGCAGTTATACCACAGGCGGCCATACACTGGTGGCAGTTACACCACAGGCGGGCCATACACTGGTGGCAGTTAGACCACAGGGAGGCCATACACTGGTGGCAGTTACACCACAGGCGGGCCATACACTGGTGGCAGTTATACCACAGGGAGGCCATACACTGGTGGCAGTTTACCACCGGGCGGCCATACACTGGTGGCAGTTATACCACAGGAGGCCATACACTGGTGGCAGTTATACCACAGGGCGGCCATACACTGGTGGCAGTTACACCACAGGAGGCCATACACTGCTGGCAGTTATACCACAGGCGGCCATACACTGGTGGCAGTTATACCACAGGCGGCCATACACTGCTGGCAGTTTATACCACAGGAGGCCATACACTGGTGGCAGTTTAACCACAGGGCGGCCATACACTGGTGGCAGTTATACCACAGGGAGGCCATACACTGGTGGCAGTTACACCACCGGGCGGCCATACACTGGTGGCAGTTACACCACAGGCGGGCCACACACTGGTGGCAGTTACACCACAGGCGGGCCATACACTGGTGGCAGTTACACCACCGGCGGCCATACACTGGTGGCAGTTAGACCACAGGTGGGCCATACACTGGTGGCAGTTACACCACTGGGAGGCCATACACTGCTGAGTTACACCACAGGTGGGCCATACACTGCTGGCAGTTACACCACAGGTGGGCCATACACTGCTGACAGTTACACAACAGGTGGGCCATACACTGCTGGCAGTTCTACCTGGTGATTCAGCAAACTGGTTAATTTATTGCCCTCACAAGTGCCACGAGTGTGTCAATTGTGTCAGAGACTGCCACGGGGTTGTCGACGGTCTCAGATGATTATTGATCGTGACAATATGCGAATGTCGAGTGTATTAGAGAGTGTCTATGGATTCATATTAAAGTGGAGTGTGGCAGGCGTGTCGCCTAATAATGTACACACAAACCTTAATTAGTTATGTACAAACAAAAAGTTTGAACGAAGAAAACGTCTGGTTCTGTACAAACTAAAGCCTGCTCATGTACAAATATATGAGTGGTTAGGTTTGGATTTGAACAGGAATTGCGTCGCATGAGCCAATTGGCGTTCATTACGGTTTCCAATATTGCGATAACCAGTGGAGGATGACGAAGATCGACTCAGTGTCCCAGGTCGTCTCAGACACGCGCTTTAATGCATTCGATCCCTCGTCATACTCCAGTGATTTTCTCTCGCAAAGATGTAAGGTATTGTAATTTCCTTGTGTCGTTTCTTATATTCTTACCTATATATGCTATATATCTCCATCCTATACAACTTTTCTCCCTCTTCCCTCTCCTCTCTCTCCCTCTCTCCCACTCTGTCCACCCTTCTCCTTCACTCTCTTCTAACATCCCTCCCCCTCCCCCTTTCTGTCTCTCTTTCTGTCTGTCTCTGTCTTGTTGCCTGTCCGTCTCTGTTTTTTGTCTATCTTTGTATATATCTCTGCATGTGTCTGTGGCTGTCTCTTTTTTCATGATGTTTTGTCGATCTCTATCTTTTTGCTATATCTTTTTTTCTTTCTCATATAAAATAATATAATAATTTCCCATTGCCATGCAGGTGGTCCGCCGGTATGTGGAGCCTAATGGTGTGAAATATTCCAAGAGTATAATGATCTTTCACTGGCTTTCAGAGGTGGTGGGAAAAGAGGTGTAAGCATCAGGCTTGAGAAAGCCTTTGAAGCAGTTGAGAGTATTACCTGTTTTATGCTACTACTGGCAATGTATGGCGATTAGAATTTTTATTAATTTGACAGAGATGTGTGCATAGCTTTTATATTACAAAAACAGGTGGGGGCTATATTGAGTCGTGGGGCTCTGGCACACTGTTCCATCTTGAATTCTGGCGACGTTGATCAACCTATATACGTCATTTTTCCATATGAAGTTGGGG
>WNGS01009631.1:7798598-7811098 GCA_020271785.1 Procambarus virginalis
ATCCCATACCCATCCTATGTTACGGGTTATTCATGCCCGTGCCACCTCATGGGCGACCTTAATCTTCATCAATCACCATCCAATGGTATATCATAGACTGGTTACAATGTCACCCTATATGCTCGGGAATTTTCCCATCATTTTTTTTCTACGTGCACAACGTGTATACAAATCGTGCAAGTTGCACGACCAAGGACAACTTCGTTTCAGATAGTTTAGTTTTATACTTGTAAGGTGTGAAACTAACGCCAGCAACCTAGTACCAGCAACAATAATATCATCCCTCGTCAAGTCACCCATCTAATGACTAGAAAATTATTAAGGCTATCTCTGAACGACAAGGAGGATCCAACGCCCTTACATAAACCATGGATGAGCTTGGACAACGGCCCCTCTGAAGAACAAGGATCCAAACCTCTCTTTAGACAAGCCCTTGACTCCGAACCCTCTCAGGCTGCCTTCACAACGGGGACGCCAATCTCGCTATCGTAAAACCAACTTTTTTCTTCTTCCTTAAAAACCTTTCTTCGTCATGGTTTTTCACCCTCGTAGTCTTTTCGCCTGTTTCCTCTCGCTTCCCTCTCCTCCTCTTCTCCTCTTCCTTCATAACTTCCCCGGTCTCCACGCCTGCGATTTAAGACTTCCTGACAGGAGAAGACGTGCTATAAGACCGTGTTTCTTCATCTTTTACTCTCGCGTCTGAGCCCACTGGGCTCTATGGGCTGAGGTCAGCCGGAGCGCACCAGGTGGGGCAACCTCCCAACACGGCTCTGTGGGGCTTGGGTAGAGCGTTGTCGTCTCAGGTTGGAGGTTAGTGGGCCCGCGTGGCTTGGGGTTTCCTCAGCTGCTTGTGGGTTTTCTCAGCTGCATGGTTCTCTGGGGTTTTCTCAGGCTGTGTTCACTGCTGGGGGTTTTCTCAGCTGCATGGGGGTTTTACCGGGGTCTCAGCTGCATGGGGGTTTTTAGCTCAGGGTTTCTCAGCTGCATGTGGTCCTACTATGGTGAGTTTTCTCAGCTGCGTGCTGCATATATATATATATATATATATATATATATATATATATATATATATATATATATATATATATATATATATATATATTGCTATGCTCTTTCCTTCACATAAAAGTTTGAAGATCTATTACCTAGGTGTATCACCTAGTCAGATATGTAGGCTAGTCATGTAGTCAAGCTACCTGTACAGGTGCAGCCTAGCTAGAAGTCAGATTGTAACTAGCGGTAACCTCTGTAGCTTGAATACAATTCACATTTGTAGTGTAATTCTGATATCAACCAAGATTGGTGGCAAGCATAGGGTGAGATCAGGCATACAAGAAAACGTTAAGGAGGGAATAGTTTCTTCATATATTCCAGCACACACACACACACACACACAGCGCAGCACACACACACGGGCGCACAGCACACACACGCGGGCGCACGCACACACACGCGCGTGGAGAGTGATCTTTTACACCTGAAAAACGCTCACTCAGGCTCTTCAACATCCACCACCGACACGAATTGGAATATGCAACAACTACAAAAAGAAACTTTTAACATTATTCGTGTCACGACCTGAAGACTGAAATATGCATTACATATTTTATAAAATAATTAACAGTGAATGTAGGTTAGACTTGCTCTTCATGTCGACTGATAACATCGATTCGGCGGATAAACTGAAAGAAATAGGTATAAGTATACAAATAGAAGAGGACAACACAAACCTGCACAACATGGACAAAGCATGAGACTTGACGAAGATGGCTACTGGAGTTCAACCCGAAAATATACAAGGTGATGAGGCTGGGAAAATGAGAACGGAGCAGTGGTGCAGGTACAAATGTGAGTGAAAAGGTTCCAGATTTATTAAAGGTTCCAAATTTATTAGAAGAAAAGATCCTGGTCGTATATATAATACTCTGAATTTAATACTTTAAGCACACAACCTATATGGGAAAGATGAAGATGGTTGTATTTTTCAATATACTGTACAAAACATATATCAGACTAATTACTGAGTATGCAGCGCCAGCAAGGCGTCACCACCTAATGAAGCACATCGAAATCCTTGACAATATTTAGAGATTAGCTATTAAGCTAATCCTCGAACGAATGAAACTAAATTCCGAAACCAAGATAAGAGAGCTGAACCTCGCTATGCTGGGAAAAAAAGAAGACTCAAAGTGGCATGATCACGGCATACCAGATACGCTACAGCATTCACTCGATCAGTAAACCATCTGTTGGCAAGAAAAACACAGGCCCCACACAAGAGGTAGAAATATGGCAGAAGAAACTGGTTGAGTGTTAAGGTAGTGAATGGAGAGCTCTGGGAGGATGTAGCGGTGGCAAACTCATGCTCACATTCTAATGCAAATTTTATAGAACTCATCGAGGTAATGATGCATCACTTCAGTCGATTAGGGGCATCCTGTGGCGTAGTGGTTAACACACTTGCTTCCCAAGTGAGTGGATTTGGATTCGAATCTTGGCCTGAATGAAACGATTTGGCACCGTTTAAACCCATTCCACCCACACATATTATATATATATATATATATATATATATATATATATATATATATATATATATATATATATATATATATATATATATATATATATATATGCGAACAAGCCTGAATGGTCCCAAGGCATATATGCAACTGAAAACTCATATATGCCTGATATGAGTTTTTGATATGATGGGGAATTAGCCTCGGCTACCATCATTTTTTGTCCGGTCATGATGGCCGAGTGGTTAAGGCGTCCTGTACACCAGTTGCAAAGTGCTCCTGACAGTTTGGGATCTAACGTATGAAGAGGCTGCTGAAAAGTGACTGCTGTGTGATTCGGTGACGTTGATTCGGTGTTGAAGTGGAGCTGCTTTCGAACACCGCGTCTACTGGGATGTGGCTACACACTCTCATGTTTTGGTGAACACGCTGCAATATAGTGGTAGTAAGCAAGATGAACATCTCTGGTTGCCATGCAATGAGTGCAACAGATGGCAGGGCGGCGAGAACAGCCGGCTGTGGAGCTGTGAGGGACGTAACACCCTCATGGCCCACAGTACTGAACTAGACGTGGTCACTGACGGATGTTGCTGATGGATGCCTCCGGTGCTGATTGTGGTGGATGCTCCTGCTGGTGGTGGATGCTGTTGCTGGTGACTGCTACCGCTGAATGCTACTGCTACTAGTGGCTAGTTGGTAACGCTGCTGCTGCTGCCTTACTAAAAAAACCGCTTCAAAACAAGGAGAGATTTATCATTATGACCCGTAAGTTGGCGAGGGATGACATTGTCTGCTTGGCGAGCAACGCTTTAATACCCAGTGATGGATTTAGCTAATAAATGTCAATCTGATTGTCTGGGGGAGTCAGGAGTGTGAGACAACGAGCGGTTGATTGGTTGACAGGACTGGAGCGGCGGCTTGTAAATAGAACTGACTAGGCCGGCTAGCTGTATAAAGACTAGGCCGGCTGGCTGTATAAAGACTGGGCCGGCTGGAAAAACTTGCAATCACGTAAGGCGTTCAATAGGCTGGAGCTAGATAGGGCGACCGGATGGCCAGAGGTTAACAAGGGGGGCCAAGACCTGGCTGACTGAAGGGACTTGATGTCTTGTGCGACCGGCTTAGCTATAGGGCGACCGACACGTTAGAGCGACCAGGTAGTAGGAGAGAGAGAGGGAGAGAGGGAGGGAGGGAGGGTGTCCGCGGCGCGTCAAAGGGAGAGACGGGCTAGTAACGAGGGCAGGTAATTAGCGGTATCATGGCTGGACCTCCGCGAGATGATGCGTTTGCGGCAGCGACTCGTGACACTTGGCCCAGGCGACCACCATTACTCGCGGAGCTCCGCGAGGGGGTGAGAGAGGGGTGGTGGGGGTGAGAATGATGATGGGATGCAACGGGGTACGTGGGAGGGGGGGATTCAGGGGAGGGGAGGCGTAGTAGACCAAGGGGGGAAGGGGAAACAAGGGGCAGGGGAGGTGCGTGTAGGGTGTGTGTGTAAGGACAGGACTGCGTGAGGAAAGGTCTTGGCGAGGGATAGGAGGGTAAGATAAGGCGACAGACTAAGGGAAAAAGGGGAAGCGATGGGAAAGGGAGGATAGAAGAAGCTGTTGTCGAGGGAAGGAACATCATTTGCAAATTTGCGGATGATGTCAATCTAAGACGTTCAGAAAACGACTCAGAATCGCTCTAAGACGATTTAGTAAAGTTGTTCAATAGACGAAAATTTGGGAATATGCAGTTCAATGCTGAACAATAAATATAGAGAGTTCTTACCCTCAGTAATGACAACATTGTCGCCAAAAATCAGCTGGACAACAAGAAATGATGTTGAAATTATCACATTTTCTTTTTTGAATGAGAAAAAGAACTGAGTTATGATTTGTAGAGATATTAAGCCAACAAAAAGTCAATGTATAAATGTAAAGAAAAAGGCTAATAGCACATAGAAATGTATTTATAAAAGCGTTTTTCAGTAAGGCAGTTAATATTATTCCTCAGGTTTATTTGCTCTTGCTTGGCAAAATACATTATGGAGTTAAGTTTTAATTACCGCATTATATAAACGATACAGATTTACTTGAACATGAACAGAGAATGATGACAAAATTAACTTCCAAAATTGACAAAATGACAATTTTGCCAAAATTACAAAACGACAAACAGGGAAAGATTGCCTTACATTATCTTGAAAGACAAAGGGTAAGCCTAGACATGATTGAAGTATACAGTTAGAGGAAAAGAGCTTTATAAAGGGGATATTAATAACCTGGTAAACATATCAACACGAAACAGTTTATATAAATTGAATAAGTGTAGACTCAGAGAAGACCTGGGTAAATACGGGTTTGGAAAAAAAGACTTGGAGATTTATAAAACATATTACTACATAAGATAATAGACGTTGGACGGCTGGAGTGCTCCAAGTGCACGTTAGACAAATATATGAATGAGTTTAGGTGNACGGATGGAATGCATTAGGTATTGATGTGGTGGAGGCTGACTCCATACACAGTTTTAAATGTAGATATGATAGAGCCCAGTAGGCTCAGGAATCTGTACACCAGTTGATTGACAGTTGAGAGGCGGGACCAAAGACCCAAAGCTCAACCCCCGCAAGCACAAATAAGTGAGTACAAATAGGTGAGTACACACACCATTAGAAATGAGAGTCCTCCTGAGATAAACATTTATTGCCAAAGTTAGAAATCAGCTCAAGAGGAAACAAAATAATGGATTAATGGTATATATATATATATATATATATATATATATATATATATATATATATAATATATATATATATATATATATATATATATATATATATATATATATATATATATATATATATATATATATTTATACTCTCTCCCAGAGGGAGATCCCTCTTCTCTCCCTCTGGGAGAGAAGAGGGATCTCCCAGCGGGTCACGGGCGTTAAACCTTACGAGTTGACCATCACAGTAAACATCTCCCATCCAAAAAAATTATGTTTATTATTTTGGTTTCCACTTTTTCTTTTCCTACTGCCTATTCTGATTCCCCCCCCCATTCATCTACGTAATGTTTTAATGTTCACAATTTGCTTTCTCATTTATTTCTGTATTTTTAAGCGAGGATTTGTTCTTGGTATTAATGGGCTTGTGTCTCTCTCCTGCGGCAGGATGAACCAGCTGTGTAAGGTGTGTGGGGAGCCCGCTGCAGGCTTCCACTTCGGCGCCTTCACCTGCGAAGGTTGTAAGGTGAGTCTTCAATAGCTCTTGGTCGGTCCTGCCTTCTTGTTCCCTACCACTTGAAGATGGTGGTACCTCCATCTTCTTCTACATTTCCTGGTAGTACCTGTATTTTTGCCCATCTCCTGGTCACACCCACCTTGCTGCCCACCTCCTGGTCACACCCACCTTGCTGCCCACCTCCTGGTTACACCCACCTTGCTGCCCACCTCCTGGCCACACCCACCTTGCTGCCCACCTCCTGGCCGCACCCACCTTGCTGCCCACCTCCTGGTTACACCCACCTTGCTGCCCACCTCCTGGCCACACCCACCTTGCTGCCTACCTCCTGGCCACACCCACCTTGCTGCCCACCTCCTGGTCACACCCACCTTGCTGCCCACCTCCTGGCCACACTCACCTTGCTGCCCACCTCCTGGCCACACCCACCTTGCTGCCCACCTCCTGGCCACACCCACCTTGCTGCCCACCTCCTGGCCACACCCACCTTGCTGCCCACCTCCTGGCCACACCCACCTTGCTGCCCACCTTCTGGCCACACCCACCTTGCTGCCCACCTTCTGGCCACGCCCACCTTGCTGCCCACCTCCTGGCCACACCCACCTTGCTGCCCACCTCCTGGCCACACCCACCTTGCTGCCCCCTCCTGGCCACACCCACCTTGCTGCCCACCTCCTGGCCACACCCACCTTGCTGCCCACCTCCTGGCCACACCCACCTTGCTGCCCACCTCCTGGCCACACCCACCTTGCTGCCCACCTTCTGGCCACACCCACCTTCTGGCCACACCCACCTTGCTGCCCACCTTCTGGCCACGCCCACCTTCTGGCCACGCCCACCTTGCTGCCCACCTCCTGGCCACACCCACCTTGCTGCCCACCTCCTGGCCACACCCACCTTGCTGCCCACCTCCTGGTTACACCCACCTTGCTGCCCACCTCCTGGCCACACCCACCTTGCTGCCCACCTCCTGGCCACACCCACCTTGCTGCCCACCTCCTGGTTACACCCACCTTGCTGCCCACCTCCTGGCCACACCCACCTTGCTGCCCACCTGGGAGGGGAGGGGAGCCGGTCGGCCGAGCGGACAGCACGCTGGACTTGTGATCCTGTGATCCCGGGTTCGATCCCGGGCGCCGGCGAGAAACAATGGGCAGAGTTTCTTTCACCCTATGCCCCTGTTACCTAGCAGTAAAATAGGTACCTGGGTGTTAGTCAGCTGTCACGGGCTGCTTCCTGGGGGTGGAGGCCTGGGACCGGGCCGCGGGGGAACACTAAAGCCTCGAAATCATCTCAAGATAACCTCAAGATAACCCACCACCTGGCCACACCCACCTTGCTGCCCACCTCCTGGCCACATCCACCTTGCTGCCCACCTTTGAGAATCACAAGCAAGAGGCGAGGACGCCATGATGGATCAATCTTGTGAGCAGCAAAGTGTGATAGACCTATATACAATACAGAGAATACAGCGACTCTCTGTAGTGCAATAGGCCTACTTCCCAGAGCATCTGTGTAATGGGATTGATCTCTGTTTCTTTGCATTTGTTATTATTATTATTATTTTTATTATTGTAATATGAGATTTTTGTTACTGCCACGTGTATAATTGCGCTTTGTATCGTAATTATTTATGTATATTACACATTATTTATCTGTGGAAAAGAGATCAGTGTTCCTATTTTATTAATTATGACGCTTAATTTTTAATTGGATTGTCTTCTAACATTAAGTTTGCTTTTGGTGATGCTGAAACACTAAGATGATTCTTAGAGGTCTTCTGAAAATAAAGATTCTTTTATTGTGCTGCAACACAATGGTGTTTTACCAAAAGATTTATTCAGTGGCGCATGTGTGCTTGATGGAGATTTGGTGTGTCGTGGTTGTGTTCCTGGAGATTCACCGTGTTGACGTGAATCTCCAAGATTCACAGACACTGGCTGGAAAGAGATCTGTTGGCAAGCCTGCTGTGTGACCACAGAATAACACATTACGCAGTGACGCTACAGGGAAGTCTGTCTGCGTTGTCTGGTAGGATCTATAACCCATAGTGACGTCACACACATCGTCTACACCATATACAAAACACAACATTTAACGTCTTATTCTCGTCAGGTTAAGTTAGGATGGGTCGGCTTTGTTTACAGTGTAGAGCGATGACGTAGAGGGGGTACATACTTTAATCAGGTTTTAGACTCGACTCGGTGTTGTGGCTCTGTTGGTATTAAGGAGAATTTTATTTTGTAAGTGTTGTAAGAGGCAAACTTACTGTGTGGTGGACGACGCTACCGTGGCCTTTTTTGTGTTGAAAACTTTATAGTGGTGTCGTGGTTAGTTGTAACGTGTGCTCAGAGTGTTGCCGGCGCAGGGTGTAGGGGTCGGGGTGTAGGTGTGTGTCACGCGTTGGGTGTGTCGTTTATTGGGTGTAGATCCTGAGATCCATGCAAACCTGAGGACGTCAGAGTGACTTCCCTTCTCCCCTGCATTTGTCCACCACGAGAAAACAACAAGAAAATGGGAAGTATTTTCCTGAGCTCGCGAACAGCGGACGTAGAGACCGGACTGAATCAGAGAGACCGGACTGTATCCGAGAGACCGGACTGTAACCGAGCAAGACTTGAGACCACGACTGAATAAGGCCCCCCCCCCACTCCCAACACACCCTCCCACGGTGTTTACTCTCAGTCACAGGGTCTTCTAAGACCTTTAGAGTGAAAGTCGAACTCTTTGTATGAGTGATTCATCATTTTATTGTCAAACACTCGGACCAAGCAGCCTGCATGGAAATAATTTATATTGATTTATAGTTGAATATTTAGCAGGAATTATACCACCAACTTTCGTAGACGAAAAAGAGGATTTGTACCTCTTAGTAACCACCATTTCCTTTTAGACATTTCATAAGGAAAAAGAGGACACAGGAAGGAATTGTTACGGACGGAGCACGAGCCCACTGAACCATCCTGCTGAATGGCTGTCATTAGGGGAAACGAACACGGAGCAGAGATAAGGAAAGGTGTATAATTGTGTCTTGAAGACGGTCCAGCAGACACTTCTGGTGAACCCTTCCCACGGTAGGTGAGACCAGGTCATGGCTTGGGGGGGTCATCCGGGTCATCTCCCGCCTACCAACACACAAGGTTAAGCTCTCTTTAAAAATCTTAAAACTATCATCGAGAGAGTTTTGGTCGAAATCCGCCGAGAAATTAAAAATAAAAGATTGAGGCGCGGAGGAGATTTCGGTTTGTGAGACCGCGAACGATCAGGTTGTGTTCTGATTGTGTTTAAAGTTCTGTATTGTTTTTCACCTGATTGTATTTAAAGTTCTGTCTTGTTTTCTCGTGATTGTGTTTAAAGTTCTGTATTGTTTTCTCCTGAGTGCAAAAACAAAATAAAGATTAGATTTTGTATTAACGGTAATTACCTATACTTTCAGTATTACTAATAGTTGCATTATAATTACTACTAATATTACAATTATTATTATTATTATTATTATTATTATTATTATTATTATTATTATTGATAGTAGCAGTGAAAGCTGTAATTCAATACTAGTTAAAATCTTCAGAATTCTTGTACAAAGTTCACATAATGCGTCATGCAGGATATACTGTGGTGCAGGGGGATATACTGTGGTGCAGGATATACTGTGGTGCAGGATATACTGTGGTGCAGGAGGATATACTGTGGTGCAGGATATACTGTGGTGCAGGAGGATATTCTGTGGTGCAAGAGGATATACTGTGGTGCAGGATATACTGTGGTGCAGGAGCATATACTGTGGTGCAGGAGGATATACTGTGGTGGAGGAGGATATACTGTGGTGCAGGAGGATATACTGTGGTGGAGGAGGATATACTGTGATGCAGGAGGATATACTGTGGTGGAGGAGGATATACTGTGGTGCAGGAGGATATACTGTGGTGTGAGGAGACCCACCCACAGTTTATGTGTGTGTGTGTGTGTGTTGTGTGTGGTGTGTGTGTGTGTGTGTGTGTGTGTGTGTGTGTGTGTGTGTGTGTGTGTGTGTGTACTTACCGATTTGTGCTTGCGGGGGTTGAGCTCAGGTTCTTTGGTCCCGCCTCTCAACCGTCAATCAACTAATGTACAGATTCCTGAGCCTACTGGGCTCTATCATATCTACATTTGAAACTGTGTATGGAGTCAGCCTCCACCACATCACTGCCTAATGCATTCCACCTGTTAACTACTCTGACACTGAAAAATTTCTTTCTAACGTCCCTGTGGCTCATGTGGGTACTCAGTTTCCACCTGCGTCCCCTTGTTCGCGTATCACCAGTGTTAAACAGTTTATCCTTGTCTACCCTGTCAAGTCCCCTGAGGATTTTGTAGGTAGTGATCATGTCCGCCCTAACTCTTCTGTTTTCCAGTGTCGTGAGGTGCATTTTCCGCAGCCTTTCCTCGTAATTCATGACTCTTAGTTCTGGGACTAGTCTAGTGGTATACCTCTGAACTTTTTCCAGCTTCGTCTTGGGCTTGACAAGGTACGGGCTCCATGCTGGGGCTGCATACTCCAGGATTGGTCTTACATATGTGGTATACAAGATTCTGAATGATTCCTTACACATTTTCCTGAACGCTGTTCTGATGTTAGGCAGCCTCGCGTATGCCGCAGACGTTTTCTTTTTATGTGGGCTTCAGGAGACAGGTTTGGTGTGATATCAATTCCTAGATCTTTCTCTCTTTCCGTTTCATTAAGTACTTCATCTCCTATTCTGTATCCTGTGTCTGGCCTCCTGTTTCCACTGCCTAGTTTTATTACTTTGCATTTACTCGGGTTAAACTTTAGCAGCCATTTGTTGGACCATTCATTCAGTATGTCTAGGTCGTCCTGTAGCCTCCTACTATCATCCTCTGTTTCAATCCTCCTCATAATTTTTGCATCATCAGCAAACATTGAGAAACGATTCTATACCCTCTGGGAGATCATTTACATATATCAGAAACAGTATTGGTCCAAGGACTGACCCCTGCGGGACTCTACTTGTGACGTCACGCCAATCTGAGACCTCACCCCTCACACTGACTCTTTGTGTGTGTGAGTGTGTGTGGTGTGTGTGTGTGTGTGTGTGTGTGTGTGTGTGTGTGTGTGTGTGGTGTGTGTGTGTGTGTGTGTGTGTTGTAAGAATATATCTACACAAGCTGTGGGTTATACTGAAGAAAAAAAAGCATAACCGGACATCATGCACAGCAAGAGACGAGCGATAAATTCTATGAGAACTACTTCCACCAGCCACATCAAGTCCACACGACACAGGAGGAATCACTCAACAGAGCGACATGCTTGCCGGGGCGGCGGCCAATTAAGGCAAAAGATCCTGTCTTGCAATACGTGCCTATGGACGAGAGGCTATGCTTGCTTGCCAGGTGTTTCATGAGTGTCTTGGCGAACACTGAAGTGCAGACTCCAGATGATCTACAGGAATAATAAAATTGACCCGTCGATACAATTTCCCTATCGATCTCTAAGAATATGATAAAATTGGTCCGTCGATTTCTGAGAAAATGATAAAATTGGTCCGTCGATTTCTGAGAAAATGATAAAATTGGTTCGTCGATCTCTAAGAAAATGATAAAATTAGTACTTCGATCTCCAAGAAAATGATAAACTTAGTCCGTCGATGTCAAATAAAATTATAAAATTGGTCCATATATCTCTGAGAAAATGATGAAAATAGTTCGTCGATCTCTGTGGAAATGATAAAATTAGCCCGTTGAACTCTGAGAAATATAAATTTCCCTGTCGAAATTTGAAAAAATGATAAAAACTGCCTCTCGATTTCTGAGAGAATGGTAAAACAAGTGAACACTGTGAAGGAACTGGAGGCAGGTGCTGACCAGCATCAGGGGACCGAGGCTTCGAACTTCAGTGGACGAGGACCGAGGTGGATTAGGACGCAACCTCATTCCCCAGGCGTAGGAGCATAATGAATCAAGCTGGAGAGAGAAGCCTCAGCATAAGCCGAGATTCTGAGAAGGGAAAAAAGCTGTAAAACATGGTTATGATGGTCGAGTTTTCAGGAGCAGTTGCGGTTTATTTGATGGGAGAGTTGATTCTGAAAGTTTCTTGACCTAAACACATTTAGAGTGGAGTTGATTAGGAGAGTTTTGGAGGGTTATTGATTAAATCATTCGGGTTGTGTAATCCAGAAAAGTTTGAGTGATAAACACCAAAACAAGATTTGAGTTGAGAGCTTGCAGAGGTGAGGAACCGGAGTGCACTGGATGTGGTCTTCTGGTCTGAGGCAGATGTTATCGTACAAGAGTGAAGACATTAGTCTTTACAATGTCAGCGTTTCCACACTTGGCAACAAGAGTAAGGTCGGAATCGAGATATGAAGCGAGATTTGATCGATCTCTTCAGGGGGACGCAGGTTCCTGTTGACCACAACGAAATGAGGAATAATGAAGGGTCGCTCTCATGTGCGTAGAGAAAGAGACAAGGAGTCAGATCAACCAATTACATGAAGGCTCTGGCCAACACATTTGGCTACTGGCCTATCTTTTTCCTTGTATGATTGTTTCTAAGATTTAAATAAAGATAATTCCTAATGAAAAATATCTAGAGGCAGGCTACAGATGAGCAGAGGTAAGATAACAGCTCTTGCTTGCAGTTTCACTAGGTACTTCAATTGAGAGAAAGAGAGAGGGAGAGGGAGAGTAAACCATATTTTGTTTGACCAATGGTAATGTGAGGCGACGATGAAACTGTTCATAAAACT
>WNGS01009631.1:7851373-7864829 GCA_020271785.1 Procambarus virginalis
AACTTGTAATCTCACGGGAGACAACTCCCGTCACGCAGGGTGCAGTCGCACCTCCACAGATCTCCAGTATCAGCTCTTGATACTGGTCATGGCTCAAAAGGGCCACCACTTACGGGCTATTCATGCCCGTGCCACCCTTTGGGTGGCTTAATCTTAATCAATCAATCAATCAATCCACTTGTAACTCTGCTTCCTCAGTTACAGCCCCGCTTCTGTTCCAGATAAGTCCACTACGGGCTCACCATAGCCCGTGCTACTTGGAACTTTTGTTCCGAGTAACTGAATCAAAAACAACAACAACATACTTGTAACTGGACTTGAAATGAACCATTAAAAACAAAGAGGAAGTTAGACCATATCAACACTTTCGGCAGCCTCCTCCATGAGAAGAATCGAGTCTCTAAAGATAATCATTGAAGGATTACCAGTTAAAAAATCAGCAGTTGACTCGTAGAGGCTCAAAGCAATCATAGAACAAATGGAAACCATCTCAAGACCTACAACGACTCACATCTTCACAGGCGGATCAGTTGATCAAGAAAGAGGTTCTGCTGGGGCAACAGTTTACACTACCAACCATGAAGCTTACTGGAGCATGAATAGTGAGTGCTCAACATTGCAAACAAAATTATATGCCCTGAAGGAGGCTATAAACTATACAATTGAGAATAATTTACATGACGTCATCATTCATACCGACTCTAAGTCTTTGCTCCAGGCATTGTTATCCAGTCAGCACAGAGATAATATACAACTCCTCACAGAAATCCAAAATATAGGAAAAAAAAGCCCATAATCTAGGGCTGTCAATTACCCTAAATTGGATACCAAGTCACATTGGCATAGATGGTAATGAAAAGGCAGACTCACTAGCAAAAATTGCCACTGCTCTACCTGTTGTACAGGTTCAAATACCTCCAAGTTTTTCACAGATTAAGGAGCAACTCAAGAAGAAAATACTCTCGACTATCAAAAGTCGCCACAGAGCCAAAGTAGCGGAAGGAAGATCCACTGCTATATGGTACGAACAAGCCACTGGGTACTCCTCTTTCAAGCCTGGCAAAGAGATATCCAGAGACATTGCAGTAGCCATACACAGACTCAGACTTGGTTACAAGTGCTGCTGGGAGGTAATAAACCCAATAGTTAAAGAGTGTCATATCTGTGGAACAGAAGCAGAGGCGCCACTATTGCACTACTTACTGGAATGTGAAGCTACTGAAGTTCTGCGCATCAAACTCAACATTAATTAATCCAACGACAGCAGCTGCATTAGATGCACATTCCACCGCGACTACAATGATTAGAAAAGCCGTTGAGGAATGGGACTCACTAGTGAGCATTCTGCATCTACCTCCACCACCAAGATACTGTTATTAAGATCCCAAGCGAGGAAGTTTGTTGATAGAAAGTTGATGACGTTACAAACAATTTATGACGCATGTATGAACGCAACTATGAGGTCAACCATTTTCTCTGAACACATACGGTATTTTTTCACGATGAACACACACGATAACACAAGGATAAACGATAATGCAGAAGGCCTATTGGCCTATACGACGCAGCTCCTACTTATATTCACACATACATATTCATATATATATATGTCTAACCTACGCTTGAAACAATCAGGTGATCCGACGTTTGTTGTCATTCGTTAATGTGTTCCGTAGATCAACCTACGGAACACATTAACAGGGAAGTAAGAATACCGTCAGGTTTGGTGTTAGGGCTCAGGCCTATCAACCACGGGAGTGTTATCAAGCCCACCACAAGAACTCCCCGACCAACCAACAAGTCTTGCTTTGAACTTAGTACAGGATTAAAATAAACCTTCAGTACATACACACATAGAATGGAAGAATCCACTTTTCAGTGTCTATAAACTGAGGAGCAGAATACCCCTGGCAGTATACATATCCCTCAGAATACAGTGAGATCAGAAGATAGGGACTAGTGGGTAATCACAGGCGACCCCTGTTGGCACTGTTCAGTGCTGAGGCTCTGACACACACACACACACACTAGCGGTTTTTACGTCAGCGCACCGGGGGAAAAAAGCATGATTCACAGTCACTTTTGATGCTGACATCTCACAGTTATCGGAAGAGAAAGTTGATGCAAATGAAACCATCAACCTCGAAGGTTTCCAAATAGATTTCATAGATTTTTGTTAAGTACCAAAGATTTATTCATAGATTTTTGTTAAGTACCAAAGATTTATTCATAGATTTTTGTTAAGTACCGAAGATTTATTCATAGATTTTTGTTAAGTACCGAAGATTTATTCATAGATTTTTGTTCAGTACCAAAGATTTATTCATAGTTTTTTGTTAAGTACCAAAAGCATGTGTCGGCATGAAATAAGGTGCACAAATTTATTTTGTATTAAAAAAAGGCTGTGTTCACTTGTTGTATTGAAAAAGGTTGTGCTCACTTGCTGTAAAAAGAATAGGTTATATTACCTAGCATAAAGTAAGGCTATGTTTACTGGTTGTATACAGAAAAGTTATGTTCACTTGTATAAACAAAGGTTGTGTTCACTTACCGTATAAAGTCAGGCTGTTCACTAAAGCGACCACTGATTAAATGCACGGGAGTGTGAACCCGGCTTTTCCCGGAACAGCATGTGGCATTTTTCCCTCCCCTCTTGTTGCTGCTTGACTGCTCAAGAGACAGCGCAGGTGCACTATGCAGCACTTGGGAGGAGTATAAGTCCAAGAAGCTGGGATATGAACATTTTAAGTTGGGATATGAGAACACGAAGCTGGGATATGAACATTTTAAGCTGGGATATGAGAACACGAAGCTGGGATGTGAGCATATTAAGCTAGGATATGAGAACAGAGCTAGGATATGAGGAAGAAATGGAGGAACGACACCCAACCACTCGTACTGTCGGGGAATCGAACGCCGACGCCGAAACAGGCAAGACCGTGGCTGTCAGTCCAAATGACTGTTAGCAAATATGTCAATTTGTTTATATTTAACTTTGGCAATTGTCAAAAGCGAGTAATTTGAACAATAATTTTGAACGCACCAAAAATTATCAAACTATTGACAATTAACTGGATAATGTCAGGATGAGAGAGAGAGAAAATGGGGACAAACACCAAAGTTGCTTATCAATACACTCTGGAGTGTAGCACATATGATCTTCGTTATGCTAGTCACGCTACCACTACACTCTCAGTGTTCCTGACACGGCCTCCGTTATGCTAGTCACGCTACCGCTACGCACTTCCCGTTCCTGACGCAGCCTCCGTCACGCTTGTTATGTAACCACTACACTCCCAGTGTTGCTGACATGGTCCCCCTTCCCATAATGCTTGTCACGCTCCTACTACACTTTCAGTGTTGCTGACACTACACAGTGTAGCTGACACGGTCCCCCTCCCATCATGCTTGTCACGCTCCCACTACACACTCTACTGTAGACGCATCCTCCTTCACAACACAACTACACTCTCTCAGTGTTTCGTTATCGCGCGTGTGCTGTCCTTGTCAATGGCGTCACCATGGTGGGCTTTGGACAACAACAACACAAACATATCACCGGAAAACGTTACTAGATATCTGCAGTTTCCAGCGTAACGTAACTTTCATGAAAGCGTGTTGCTCGCCGTTCATAGTGGGTTGCCGTGTTTTGAAATGCCGTTCCCGTTCACTAACAAGTATTTCACTAACAGGAACATGAGAGACTCAAATAGCATCCAGTTCAGAGGGTTGGGAGAAGCCTTGCTCTGTGTGGTTCGCCCAGCCACCGCTACTAGCCAGTGTGGCGCTGACTGTGTTCACATCTTGAATACTTTGCTTGCAGCCGACGAGCAAAGAAGCGCTGGTATCGTTATCAACTTTCAAGAAGAGGTTTTTTTCTTATTTGAAACCGGTAGTCACCAGAGACTCGAAGTGCATTGGCAACTCCAGGGAAATATTATTAGCGGGTCTCCTGGGATAACGATGTGAGCCGAGGTGACCTCTCTGGTGGTCCCCTGACGCAGCAGCAGACGCCACAGGCAGCAACACCCCGAGGTGCTGCTCACTCTCACTCTAAAACGATGTTGTTACAGCTCCTGTGCCAGGTAAGTCCGCTACGGGCTCACCATAGCCCGTGCTACTTGGAACTTGTTCCGAGCAGCTGAATCTACAACAACAACAACAAAGCTGTTGTTATTTTCAGGGTTGAGAAGTGGCATTGCATCTGGCTGGTTTTGTATCGAAATGCTATGTACTTATATGGTATTGGAATTTCAATTACACTTTACATATGACACTGGAACTTTGCCATATCTAAATGGTAATTATATTCCATTAACACCCTGCCATGTCCAAATACGTTTTTACCACTAAATCAACGAGACGATAGTGTAAAGATTTAAAATCTTTGTTGCAAACACGAAAGCAAAAATACAATTGCGAAAAGAAGAGTTGTGGAGGAAGGAAAGCACTCTCACCTGCGTGATGCCCAACTCCTGAGATGAAAGAAGTAAAAATATAGCACTTTAGGGTCTCATTCTGGCTTACGAGAGGTGGACTTGGCTGCTCAAGAGAGCGTTCACTGCGGGTCGAGGATTGTCGATGATTTCCACCCCTCAAAAAAAAAATGTTTCTTGAACGTCAAGTAAATTGTCGTAATCCACTAGTTTTTTCTTCTCCGCTTATTAAGGCCACTTGTGCTTAAATCCTAATAAATTGCACCATTTTAATCCCTTCGGCATTATGAGATGTCGACTTCTCTTTACAGTTCCTCAAAAAATAATTCACAATGCTGAGTAATGCGGAATTATAATAATGACAGCATTTGTAAGAAAACAAATCATTATAGGTAGGTGAGAAAAACACGAGAAATCGCTGCATCAGGGAACAAGTGCCGGGCGCCCGAGAGGGATCAGAGGACTTTCAACACTGTTTGGAGGGGCGCTTAATTCCACGTCACGCGGGCTGAAGGGTATAAGGAAGTGAAAGGCCCTCGGGCTGTTGCAACGCCGCCGCCACCGCCGTCATCACCACCAGGCTGTCCCACGCCCTGGCGGCTCGTCAGGCGGGAGGCAAGTTAATTATCAGCATATAGTGCTAAACAAGTGTGGCTATATATCACGTGGAAGGGATATGAGATCAGGATCAGAGCGGGGGATATGATAACAGGATAAGAGCCGGAATGTGTGAACAAAGTGACGGAACGGTCCCCCCAACCACCTGGACCGTCGGGGATCGAACGCTGACACTGCAAGTAGTCATGTCGTACCGACCAGTGCACGGACCATGAAGCTTCAAATACAGGTTGGGCATCAGGGGCCAGATTCACGAAAGCCCTTACGAACGCGTACGTTTTTCCTCAATCTTTGACGGCTTTGGTTACATTTATTAAACAGTTTACAAGCATGAAAACTTCCCATTCAACTGTTGTTATTGTTATACATAGCCTCCTGGTGCTTCGGAGCTCATTAACAGTTTAATAATTGGAAACAAAGCCGCCAATGATTGAGAAAAGATGTACAGGTTCGTAAGTGTTTGCGCAAGTGCTTTCGTGAATCTGGCCCCAGAGCTGCCGGTCGTAACAGCGTCAGTCGTCGCCGCGAGGCTTCGAGCCCCATAAGGATTGTATCGAGCCCGTGGAGCAGCGAGGCAACGTTGTCTGCTAACGAATGAAGCAAGAATTATATTAAGAAAAATGAAAAACGCTAGAAAACAATTAAAGTGTTCAGACTACTTAACGAGAGAAAATCAAGTGTTTAAATGTGCGGGTGAAGAGAAGCTGAGTACTTCTTAACGATGAACACTTAAGTATGAATTGTGGTTAACGAACAAAATGTGAAGATAAATGATAGTTAACGAATAAAAAGAGGACAACAATTATAAGTAACTAATGAAGCCAGTAGATGAATGCTGTTAAACGCATGAACCTATAAATTATATGTCTATATGTTTGAAATAAAATGTCTGTCTACCTGCTTGTCTGTATGTCCGAAGTTAGAGGCCAGAAGCTTAGAGTTAGCCTTACCCAACTCTGCACCATTATTGCTGTGGGGTACGTGCCCAACATGGTCGGATCAGGGTCGGTACCATCCAAAAGAGAAGAGCCTGGCACGGTCACACATTGAACCCCACGACGATTCTAACACTGGGTACTTGTTAGCATCTGGCTAAATACTTTGAAAACCAAAAATAATAACTTAGTTTCCCTTGCAGTATTGTGAGATTTTATGCACATTGAAATTGAAATTGAAATAAGTTTATTGATGTAAAATACACACAAAGGGATGAGGTAGCTCAAGCTATTCTCACCCCGTTCAGTACATCGTGTTAATACATACATAGACACACATCACAAACAATAAACATATTACCAAACATTCTGAGAGATAAACGTATACATTTCCTCCTTCACAAGTAGTATGATATCAGACATGTACACAAATACTTTTATGACCTAGGTATACTGTATAGATTTTATGCACAAATCTCAGAAAATTTAACATAAATTTTCTAGTCATCATACTATGCCTGTATCGCCGAAAATACATTTAAACACGCGTGATACATACGGGCACAAGTATTAATAGAATTTATTATACATTCTAGCACATCTCAAGATGTATCCCATACCGACATATTATACATGCTGTCACACGTGAAACATACTGACACACGCGGGCTTGGGTCTACCCAATCCCCAGATCGACCTCGGCTCCCAACACTTGAATGCCGCAACCTTTTGGGGAGGGTCAGACTACCCCCCCCCCTCCCACCTAGCGTGTCTATAAAGGAAGTAAGAATATAATAACTTGACTCAACAAAAGAAGCTGGAGACGCTGTCTAATGTCGATGAATTAAACAAAAATATTTAAAGAACAAAAAATTTGTTTAGAGATTAACGAGTTAAATTCTTAGAACTAAGATGTTAAGAAAAAAACGAATGCAGGTAAATGTTAAATGACGGCTAAAGATTTAAGAGATGATATTGCTAGTTAATTTACAAAGCGTTGGGCCTCAAGATGTCTTTAGCGGAAAAAAAAGTATAAACGAATTACTGTTCCTCTATGTCTTACCCTCTTCCCTGTCCGTGTTGGGTGTTGACTATTATCTCTATATTTTCTACTTAAAGAGCTTAAGTGTACTTTTATTTACAAAAAAAATGACGAGCGAACCTCGAACTGCCCACTTTGGATTGAAGAGGTCGGCCAAAGGAAGATGATAAAACAGCAGACATCATATTTTTATACCGAATTCTGCGTTTTACGAAGCGGTGTGTTGACAGTGGCGGTGGAGAGGTGCAAGTCCTTCCCCCCTGGCCCTTCCCCCTCCCCCTTCCCCCACCCCCTTCCCCTCTCTTGTCTGAGAGAGAAGAGGCATGTATGTGGGGGTGGGAGGGGAAGGATTATTTGCATGAATTATACTGGCTGTCCCTTAAGCCTATAGCTAGCCCACAGGTATGGTCTTCACGGCTAGGTCATGGGTTCTCTAGCCGATATGAGTTGAAATCTGTTACTTTTTTTTTAAGGTTTTGTCACATCTTAGAAGGTCTGTGCTCTCTGGGGTCTCTGATAGCCCAATCCAAGTTTGGGTTTTAGTTCATCTGGCTTCCGTCAAAGGCGGCAGCCAATTGGTGGTTTTGGTTCCACCAATTAGAGTGAATGTAACATTGTAACATTCATTCCATGATCAGTCAGTGTTGATTTAACTGGAAAACTGATCAGTCAATTATGATTTACGTCACTTGATGGTTATAAACAAAAATGACATTACGAATGTATACTGCTAACGATTTATCTCGCTTCTCGGTGTACATGCAGAGTTTACTTCTTTTATCTAAGCCCTTAACGTTGCTCAGAACTGAAGAACACGTTGATGGTTGCTCAGTAAACTATTGTGGTTGTCTTATCCCTATTGTGGTTGATATTGTGGCGGGCCACTGTAGTGTTGAGGGCTCGAGTTGGCTAGGGAAGTGGTGGTTGTGTAGGTGTGTTTTTTGGTGTAAGTGGCTAGGGAAGTGGTGGTTGTGTAGGTGTGTTATTGTGGTGTAAGGGGTAGTAGTAATCAATGAGAAATCAGTAGTCCTACTGATTTTATCATCGATACCTCACGTTAATGTTATTTCATTGGACATTTGACGAGAAACGTTGGAGGAGAGACCATACACCAGAGTTCATGAGGAGGGAGCAATGCTTAAAACCCTGATTGGGCTTCGCTTGTAAACCTTAGAAACTCTAAAGAATTCAGTGGGATCTCAGGTCGCATTGCTTTTTGGTCTTGGGCGCTGGCTTGGAAAGACCAAGTGAGCGGGTTCGAATCCTGCTCATAACTCCTACTTATTTTATCATAAATATTATTTTTTAATAAAGAACCTATAGAACTTTTTCAGTACTATAAGTACGAAAGAACTTATAAGTCAAATATATATGTGTTTAATATTAATTATATTTATTTATTTTCTCGTATTTACAATATATGTATTTTATTTTAGTTCATAATTCAATTAGTTATATAAAGTATATGATACAACTTTTCTCTTCTATAAAAAGTTATTTATATTTGTACACAATCCATCTGGGTGAGCGATTTGAAGCATATAATGAGACAAAAAAAAAGGTTTTTGACTATGTTTTTGTACAAGTTAAAATTACCTGGTTTAGACTTTAATATTTGATTTATTAATTGAATTCAATTAATATGTAGGCCTATAATTTATTACTGCCTGATAGCCTTTCGGGTGAACGATATTTAGTAGTTAAAAAAATAATAATATAACGATGAAGCACATCTTGTTTAAAACAATCATTGGCAAGGAGGCCTGGTCGAGGACTGGGCCGCGGGGACGCAAAACCCCGAAACCATCTCATGGTAACCATCCCCCCCTCCTTAGGTTTAAAATTCATCACTTGCTGTTAACTTTACCATTCTAATAAGACCTCGATATGATAGTATTTCTTTTTGTCTTTTCATCAAATACACATTTAATAGGAGCAACAGACTCACATTACACGAAAAAGCACATTGACAGACGGAAGAAAGGAAACTCTGGCAGCGACATAAGAGTCATAATCCTGTAGGGTAGAAATAGCTTAAACTACTCTATCCCTTTGAGATGTATTTTATTGTCTCAGTCAATATACTTGAACTTGGAGCGTCAACCATTAGCTTTTTCCAGTTTAATGTTTAGCAATATTTATTTAGTTAATAACTAATTCCTCAAATATTTTAATTTGATATTATTTGTCTCGACATAATATTATATATTACGAGGTAGAGGCGCGTAGGGCCTTTACGTCCTGTAAAATCGACGCTCCGTCTTGGAGGTGACGGATAGTAGAGAAACGACTTTCGTACGCGTTACGTCGTGCATGAGCGTTACGTCGTGCATGAGCGTTACGTCGTACATGAGCATTACGTCGTGCATGGAGCGTTACGTCGTGCAAGGAGCTATACGTCGTGTACGAACGTTACGTCGTTCAAGGAGCGTTACGTCCTGCATTGAGCGTTACGTCGTGCAAGGAGCGTTACGCCGTACAAGGAGCGTTACGTCGTGCAAGGAGCGTTACGTCGTGCATGGAGCGTTACGTCGTGCAAGGAGCTATACGTCGTGCATGAACGTTACGCCGTGCAAGGAACGTTACGTCGTGCAAGGAGCGTTACGTCGTGCAAGGAGCGTTACGTCGTGCAAGGAGCGTTACGTCGTGCAAGGAGCGCTCAGTCGGCACCTTAGGAGACTTACGTTGCTCGTCAACTGTTTCTAGAGTCCTGCAACCTGTCAATCCACTGTGATAGAATAAAAAAATTACACTATAAAAGTTATACTCAGCAGTACACACTACTGAGTGCTACATTCAACACAATATGATCCACGCTTTATACTATTAGTTGAATAGAAAGACCACATAAAGAAGGGAGCCACTAAACCTCTCTCTTCCTTAGGTTTATAGATAGTTTATTTTAGCTCGTGTCCTTACCATTAAAACTCTAATAGTTTTACAACATGCGGATCTTATGAAGGGTACAACAGTTCGTATTTTGTATATTTCGTCCCATAGGTAGCTGAGTAGGCTCTGTTGGTTATGGGTGATCGGGGGTAGGAATATAGCCCATGGTGAAGACGAGGGAGAGTACGTTTCTGAGCGGTCCCGTGACAGCTTGTGGATGTGGCGGCAGGTCTTGACGGCTGGGTGCTGACCAGTGGCTGCTGATGACCGGGTCTCGATGTCCAGGTCTCGATGACCACGGCTCGACGACCGGGTCTCGACGACCACAGCACGATGACCAGGGTTCGATGACCTGGGCTCGACGACCAGGTCTGGGTTCTCAACAAATCATTTATGTTTCGTGTTTTCCGTTTGGTGGGAGAAGAGAGAAGATCGCCCACAGCAGAGCTGGCTAGCAAGAAGCTAACTCAAGCACTTAAAAAGAAGCTCACTCAACCGCTTAACAAGTTCACTCAAGTTCTCAAGGAGAAGCTCAATCAAGCGATTAGCAAGAAGCTAACTCAAGTACTTGACTCGAAGCTCACTGCATCCTGCATTCGCAAGAATTCTCGCTCAAGTGCCTAACAAGAAGCTCACTACGCCCAACAATCGTCGGAACTCTCACTCAAGCGCTACAATCCCCACAACTCATCATCATGGTCTTACACTGGTCGGAACGCTCAGTCAATGACAGTTGTTTCATCATAATATTGGAGTGTACAGATAAGATCACGTTGAGGAGAGAGAGACGCTGATGTGGCTGTTTCAAGGTGTTCCGAGCACGCGCCCACTACTTGATAGTGTGTGTGTACTCACCTATTTTTTACTCACCTATTTGTGCCTGCAGGATCGAGCATTGACTCTTGGATCCCGCCTTTCTAGCATCGGTTGTTTACAGCAATGACTCCTGTCCCATTTCCCTATCATATCTAGTTTTAAAATTATGAATAGAGTTTGCTCCCACAACCTGTTCCTTAAGTGCATTCCATTTTTCCACTACTCTCACGCTAAAAGAATACTTCCTAATATCTCTGTGGCTCACCTGAGTTTCCAGTTTCCACCCATGTTCCCTCGTTCTGTTAATATTACGTGTAAACATTTCAGCTATTTCCACTTTGTCAATTCCCCTGAGTAATTTATACGTTCCTATCATATCCCCCCTCCAGTTCCTTCAGGAGGTCTTCATATCCCATCCTTCGAAACTCAGGGACGAGCTTCGTCGCAAACTTCTGAACCTTTTCCAGTTTCTTTATGTGTTTCTTTAGGTAGGGACTCCATGATGGGGCGGCATACTCTAAGACAGGTCTCATATAGGCAGAGTAAAGCGCCCTAAAAGCCTCCTCACTTAGGTTTCTGAATGATGTTCTAACTTTTGCCAGTGTAGAGTATGCTGTGTGTGTGTGTGTGTGTGTGTGTGTGTGTGTGTGTGTGTGTGTGTGTGTGTGTGTGTGTGTGTGTGTGTGTGTGTACTCACCTAGTTGTACTCACCTAGTTGTGCTTGCGGGGGTTGAGCTCTGGCTCTTTGGTCCCGCCTCTCAACCGTCAATCAACAGGTGTACAGTTTCCTGAGCCTATTGGGCTCTATCATATCTACACTTGAAACTGTGTATGGAGTCAGCCTCCACCACATCGCTTCCTAATGCATTCCATTTGTCAACCACTCTGACACTAAAAAAGTTCTTTCTAATATCTCTGTGGCTCATTTGGGCACTCAGTTTCCACCTGTGTCCCCTAGTGCGTGTGCCCCTTGTGTTAAACAGCCTGTCTTTATCAACCCTGTCGATTCCCCTGAGAATCTTGAATGTGGTGATCATGCCCCCCCCCTAACTCTTGTCTTCCAACGAAGTGAGGTTTAATTCCTGCAGTCGCTCCTCGTAGCTCATACCTCTCAGCTCGGGTACTAGTCTGGTGGCAAACCTTTGAACCTTTTCCAGTTTAGTCTTATGCTTGACTAGATAGGGACTCCATGCTGGAGCGGCATACTCCAGGATTGGTCTGACATGTGTGTGTGTGTGTGTGTGTGTGTGTGTGTGTGTGTGTGTGTGTGTGTGTGTGTGTGTGTGTGTGTGTGTGTGTGGTGTGTGTGTGTGTGTGTGTGTGTGGTGTGTGTGTGTGGTGTGTGTGTGTGGTGTGTGTGTGTGTGTGTGTGTGTGTGTGTGTGTGTGTGTGTGTGTGTGTGTGTGTGGTGTGTGTGTGTGTGTGTGTGTGTGTGTGGTGTGTGTGTGTGTGTGTGTGTGTGTGTGTGTGTACTCACCTAGTTGTGCTTGCGGGGGTTGAGCTCTGGCTCTTTGGTCCCGCCTTTCAACCGTCAACCGCCTGTGTGTGAGTGTGCGTTTGTGTGTGGTGTGTGTGTGTGTGTGTGTGTGTGTGTGTGTGTGTGTGTGTGTGTGTGTGTGTGTGTGTGTGTGTAAGAGCCTGACCAGTGTTGGCCGGCTGTCCTGGGTGTGAGAGCCGCCAGGTGTGGTAGAGGAGAATATTAATCTAGTCATTCATTCACACAGATGTTTGCATGCACGGAGACGCAAGTGTCCGCGCGTATGTGTGGATGACTGCATGTGTGTGTATGTGTGTGTGTGTGTTTGTTTAAAGCACGTGCGTAAATATGCTGTTCAGCTGTTAGTTATTAATGTCCGTGGTTTTGGTGAATATGCTTCTGCCTGTGTCGCATTATGCAACAATATACCGTAGAAACTTTTCAAAGTGACACTGGAACTGCTCAACACAGCAAGGAACATCTTAGCAATATTTTAAAAACGTAAAATCAGCGTTTAGGCGTGTGTGTGTGTGTGTGTGTGTGTGTGTGTGTGTGTGTGTGTGTGTGTGTGTGTGTGTGTGTGTGTGGTGTGTGTGTGTGTGTGTATTCACTTAGTTGTATTCACTTAGTTGTATTTTACGGGGGTTGAGCTTTGCTCTTTCGGCCCGCCTCTCAACTGTCAATCAACTGTTTACTAACTACACTAACTACCTTTTTTTCCACACCACACACACACACCCCAGGAAGCAGCCCGTGACAGCTGACTAACTCCCAGGTACCTATTTACTGCTAGGTAACAGGGGCATTCAGGGTGAAAGAAACTTTGCCCATTTGTTTCTGCCGGGTGCGGGAATCGAACCCGCGCCACAGAATTACAAGTCCTGCGCGCAATCCACCAGGCTACCTGGCCCCTGTGTGTGTGTGTGTGTGTGTGTGTGTGTGGTGTGTGTGTGTGTGTGTGTGTGTGTGTGTGCGTATGTGTGTGTGTGTGTGTGTGTGTACTCACCTAATTGTACTCACCTAATTGTGCTTGCGGTGGTTGAGCTCTGGCTCTTTGGTCCCGCCTCTCAACCGTCAATCAACAGGTGTACAGGTTCCTGAGCCTATTGGGCTCTATCATATCTACACTTGAAACTACACTCTGTGTGTGTGTGTGTGTGTGTGTGTGTGTCTGTGTGTGTGTGTGTGTGTTGGGGGTAAGACGGTCGCTGGCATAACCCTTAATGCTTTACTGTTACTTAAA
>WNGS01009631.1:7871051-7882261 GCA_020271785.1 Procambarus virginalis
CCCGATCCCTGCCACCCGGCCCATCCCACCAGGGCTGCTGCCTTCCTCTGGTCTCCGCACATTCGTCTGTCTGTCTTGTGTGTTACTCTCCTCTCTCTCTCTCTCTCTCTCTCTCTCTCTCTCTCTCTCTCTCTCTCTCTCTCTCTCTCTCTCACACACACACACACACAGGAGAGACATGATAACAACGTATAAGATTTAAGAAAAATTTACAAAGTAGACAAAGCAGCACTCTTCACAGGTAGGAACAGGAGAACGAGAGGTCGCAGACAGAAACTAGAGACACCCCCATGAGTCTGAGAGACATCATAAAAGACCTTTTTTTTCAGTATCAGAGATGTCAATAAGTCGAATAGGTAATTAGCCATAGACGTCAATGAAGCTAATTCGATTCAAAGTGTTAAATGTAAATATGATAAAAAGCATGAAAAGTGAATCATTGCATTAATCGAAGAGCCTTCGGAAGGCGGGACTAGCAGCCTATAGCTCGACCCCTGTAACCATTCTTAGGGGAGTGTATCCAGGTGAATACTCACCACCTGGTGTAGGAGGTGACCCACGTGGATGCCGTGTTTCGTGTTTTTCGTTCGTTTGCGGTAGTTACTCGAACCCCGGAGAACGTTGCCGTGTCGACGGGGTGTCAAGGATTTGTTGTTGTTGTTGTTTTAGATTTAGCTACTCAGAAAGAAATGTCCATGTAGCACGGGCTATGGTGAACCCGTAACCGGTCAAGGATTATCTCACATGGTATAAATAGTACAAAATCAAGTATTCAGGTCAATGCCTATATATATATATATATAATATATATATATATATATATAGTATATATATATATTATATATATATATATATATATATATATATATATATATGTTAGATATATAATATACACAAAACACTTGCAAAGACACACATATACTGTAAAACCCATACAAGCAATCACACACGCAGAAATTCTGAGGATACATAAGATGGAAGACTGCAAGAAATTGAAGGATTATAAGACAGACTGAAGGAATGGTCCAACAAATGGCTACTAGAGTTAACTTAAGCAAATCATAGCAATGAAACTTGGTGCTGGCAACAGAGGGCCAGACATACAGCACCAAATGGGAGAGGAAACTCGCCGGGAATCGAACAGAGAAAAAGAAATGAGGGGTTTCCCAAGCCCAACAACAAGCGGATATCATCAGTGGCACACGCAAGGTTATATAACACAAGAAATGCCTCTTTGAAGCTTGTGTAATACATTTCAGACCTTTATTTTATAACATTCAGCACCACAGCGTGGAGTCTATCTCGGTAAACACATATTGAAATGTGAGATAATCTTGCAGTATGACACTATTCTAGCACCTGAGCTGAAAGAAATGAAGGAAAGACTAAATTATTTAAATTTCACTTCATTGGAAAGCAGAAAAGATGGATTGACGAGATTACTACATTCAAAATTCTCAGGAAATTGACTAGGCAGACAAGAACAGGTTAAATTATTTAGTATTTGTTATACTCGAACAGGATGAAACAGGTAGAAACCGAGTACCATTATGAGCCACAGAGACAATTAAAAGAATTTTGGAATCAACTGTTACTCTATATATAGTTTTCTCTCACTTCACTCTTTCCTTCTATAAGGGACATGGAGAGAAAAATGAACGTCAGGAATGGGAAACTGATGGACAGGGGGAAGAGTGGTGATGAAGCAGGGCATTGTACAACGGAAGAAAGCAAACGAAGGACAACTGATGCTAAATTGGAATTTAATCAGTGAAATGTTTATGAAGGAAAAGAGAGGAAACTTATGAGGAAGCTCGAGGCAGACCTGATTCAATGAACATATAAGAATTCTCTAAGGCAAACAAAAAAACTCAGAGCGAATACCAAAGCAACCGAGCAGTGGAAGGACCTTCTTTAAGAAATCTCATATTTGCGGAAACTAAGACAAGAAATCAAGAAATCATAAAGCACACACAAGGATATATAACATAAGAAATGTCTCTTTAAATAACCACTAGCAAGCCACTAGAAAGTAGACAGAAAAAGAGGAAAAGTGGTGTTAAGTCTAAAGAACCCAAAGCGGCTGGAAAAGAAGAATGAAAAAGAGGGGGGGACAAAGATGTTGTAAAAAAACATTCTGACAAAGATATATATATTATATATATATATATATATATATATATATATATATATATATATATATATATATATATATATATATATATATAAGGAAGGGAAGATTGCAAAATGGATAAAGATTTCAAGTTAAGCCAGTACAGTGAGGATATAAATAGAATGATACAGTTAATATTCACAAATCAAATGTCTCCATCTCTCGCCCCTCACTTCCAAATTCATCCCCTCCAGCTTCCCCTCTTTTAGCAGTAAATCTAACTACATTCCCCTTTTCCCCCGTTACTTAACTCGTCTCCAAACATCATCAACCCTCGTATCTTATAATACTCACATCCAGAACTCGCCTACAAAGGGGCAACCAAGGAAAAGGGAGCTGTAGGGGAGATCGCAAAGAAAGCAGAGGGCTTTAAAGTTATGGATTTACATGGCTTTACAAACATGGCTACTGAATTCAAGGCAGCCCGTCCTCTTGAGCGTTCACGACGTCACTAAACTGATGTACTAAATTGCCGGAACTTAACCTAATCGAGGACCCGCGAATAGAAAACGGGACATCGCATCAATTATGTGAACCGCTTTGATTTTTAAGTCCGTTTTACTTTGAGGTTGGGGATTTTTACGTCAAAATACGATATGTTATGCGAGAAGCGAGACTGCTCAAGGAACGGACAAACGAGGAGAACGTAGATGTAATTGTACTCACTCGAACAAAGTCATAATTAATCCAGCAATTCACCGAAGCTTCTACGATGTAAGACAAAAGGGAAAGAAGGGGGAAGAAAGCAAGGAGGAGTGACCATGTTGATCAACAAGGACTGGACATTCAAGTAACTGCAAATACCGGAATGTAAAGTATTCAGAAGCTATTTTATATGAACTGTATAAACGAGACGGCAGATTATAATAGTAACGGCATCCCACAGCCGCCCTCTACAAGACAGAAGATACAGAGTCAAGAGTATGAAATGGCTGAGCAGCTGGTATTTTTATGGAAAGAATTACCAGAGTTGCAAACAGGAATGCGTCTCGATTCTTAATCATGGAGAATTTTAACCATGGTACGGTAGATTGGGATCAATTTGTAACCCCTCAGACGTATGAATTAATGGAGAATTAAACTCATGTACATGGCGATGAGAAACTCCTGAGTCAACGGGTAGGTGCAGAATGAGAGGAAACTATGAGCCAGACAGACTTAACCTAATATTTCCTTGAATGAGACATAAGGGAAGTAAACACCCCCTTGGGAATAAACAGTCACTGAGCATTGGGAAATTGCGATGCACAGTTCTTGAAAAAGACCTGGAGGTAGAAGGCTTGCATCTCAATGGGTAAAATGCGAGAAAATTTGAGAATTTATGCCAAGGCTACCAACGCAGGTGTCTCTGTTGCAGTGAAGTAGATCAATACGGCCTCCTCGGTCTCATTTGCCGTAGGTCAGAGGTAATGCATGCAAGACACGAAAAAGTGAACGAACGACATTATCTTAGAGGCCACGGCCGGCTGTAAGGCTCAACACGAACCACAGCTGTACACACCCTGTGACAGAAGCACCCATGATGCATTGCAACGGCGATACTCAGGTGGTACGAGACTACGCACGTGCCTTCACCAACACCTGTGTATAATACAGCAGAACCAAAGTGGGAGGTGCGGCTCTATTCAGAGAGACTACATAAATACCAAATACCGAAGTCTTGCACAGTGTGTTATAGCTTTATTCCGATAGGTTCTGAGCCATACATGAGTATTAATTGTTGTATGCACTATAGAAACGTATAACCTCAAATGCTTATTTGTACAGCTTGCTTATTTGGAATAACGTAAAATACAACGAAACATGTGAGTTTAATTGTTATATTTTCATCAGAGCAGAGAAGAGAAAGGCAGCTGGAACTCCCCTGAC
Source organism: Procambarus virginalis (assembly GCA_020271785.1). Taxonomy (NCBI): domain Eukaryota; kingdom Metazoa; phylum Arthropoda; class Malacostraca; order Decapoda; family Cambaridae; genus Procambarus; species Procambarus virginalis. Next base: position 7,875,094 of record WNGS01009631.1, read on the forward strand.
CTAGTCTGACCTCCCTCTGACCACCACTAACCTCTGACCTCCCTGGGCTCCACTAAGACGTCGCCAATATCAGTTCCTCCGAGGTTATTTGGAAGAGCAGCACTGATTGGCCTCTTGACCTTTTACTTCCTCGAGTTGCTTGTTCCTTTACCGACAGCAAAAACAACAGAGTCAAAGAGCAACCAAAACTGTTGCAAGATGAAGTGCTGAGGCTCTCGAGGAGAGTGTGTGGGTGGCTGTTGCAATAGGCAGAAGAGGGAAACAGAACACGCGGTGAGATATCAGTATGAAGGAATGAGAAGGGTGAGAGGGATCTCAGTATGGGGGAGTGTGTGGGTGAGAGGGGTGTGTGTCAGCATGGGAGAGTGTGGGGGTGAAGCACTGCTAAAGATGAAGGACTGAGATAGGAACTGGTGTTCCTTTTTAATGGTCAGCCTTAAACACAGGGAGTGGGCAGTTCTCGAGACTGGTAGTGACCACAGCACCTATAGGCCACCTGACTCTGAATTACATTTTAGATGAATGTTACAAAATGTTTGAAGATCTCTCATGTTCAAGAAAGGTGATATAATTATCAGGAAAAAAACACTAAGCCAGCATGATTGTATAACAGAAGGAGAAGATATCAGGACGGAATTTGAGCTGGAATTGGTAGATGTATCATTAGGAGGGATCGAACACCGATCCTGCAAGAGGCCAAGTCGTCGCTCTACCGACCAATCCAAGTGGAAGTTCAAGTTTAATCGTCCACTTAAATCCCGAAGATCGAAAAATAATAATCTTAGATGTATGAACATGTGATTAAAGGATTTTATGAAATATAATAAATGTTTGGATACGGGAATAAAGGAGTAAGAAGAGTTATCTAAAAATAGTTTTATCAAACCAGTAAGAAATCTACACAAAATAAGGAAAGCAAAAGAGCAATTATGAAGTGTACATGGAATGTGCATGCCAACACTGGTTAAAGTTCACCATACTAACAGTGGCCAAGGCTGAGCATGCCAACACCGGCCAGTGTGAAATTGAAATTGAAATAAGTTTATTGAGGTACACACAAAGGGATGAGGTAGCTCAAACTATTCTCACCCCGATCGGTACATCGTGTTAATACATACATATAAACACATCACAAACAATAAACATATTACCAAACATTCTGAGAACCGGCCAGGGTGAGTATACAATTACCAGCCAGAACTGAGTATGCCGCCACCGGCCAGGGTTCAGTATGCCGCCACCGGCCAGGGTTCAGTATGCCGACACTGGTCAGAGGGCTTGTAATGTACTCTTTAAGGCCTCTGGGTCTGCACCAAGTGATCCCGAGCGTCCGGTGGTTGTTGAACACCACAAGAAAACCCGCGTTTCGATGATATTTTTTGCGTATTAAATAAACTTTGTGTGTTGTGAGGAAACTTTGTGTGTTGTGAGGAAACTTTGTGTGTTGTGAGGAAACTTTCTGTATTTTAAGGGAGCTTCCTGTGTGTATTAAATTGAGAATTATCCCAAGCGTATATTAAACTTCATTTTTAACGCTGTTGGTATATAAAATAAAGGATTGTACTGCCAATTCCTTTTTTTTACGTCTGCCAAAATATTTATTTTCCATTATAATGTTAGTACAATGTATATAAAAAAGTTATAATGTAAACAAATAAAACGATTACGAGTACATCAGAATTAAGAAATCAGTTGACTTGTTAATGGTAAGTTATATCCCTCTTCTAAGAGTATACAACGTGAAAGTTGACATGAGTATACTAAATATATACTAAAGTATATGGCCGGTATGGGGCGATGGCGCTGGTCGTTCAGTAAGCTATCGCGGCTGGCTATAATAACCCTCCAGAAGTTGATATAGGTCTTAAACCCAAAACCAAACTAATCCATGGACCATGGACCCAAGTTTGAAGTTCCGTGCACGGTCGTGTTCAAGGCGGCTGTGACTACTTCTAAGCCCAATAAACGTTTCGAATATTTCTTTCATACTCGTGCATCCCCAGACTATGAACGCAGAAATAAATGGTTATTATTATTATTATTATTATTATTATTATTATTATTATTATTATTATTATTATTATTATTATTATTATTATTATTATTATTGGTGGATTGCGTTACCTGAAGCTGAACTACACGCTTCCTTTACAGATAATGTGAAGGTGATTGATTGATAAAGATTAAGGCACCCAAGAGGTGGCACGGGCATGAATAGCCCGTAAACTGTATGAAGGTGACACGAATTCCTCTTTATGTATGTAGTGGGGGCATGTGGTGGGCTGGGGTTGGGTTTGGTTGGGTGTGGGAGGGGTTGGTGTTGCTGTTGACCTGAAGACTCTTCCAGCCTTCCCTCCCATCCCTTCCCACCCATTCCATCCCCTCCCTCCCTCCATACCTCTGACAGGAACCGACCGACACTCTCACTGCCGCCTCCGCCAATAGCATCCTCCCCACACTGGGCAAACAAGAAATATGATTGGTACAGGCGGTGTACGGAGAACAATACGCTGTGTCAACACTTCAAGTTTCTACCGTTCCTCTCTCTTTTCTCGCTCGTCTTCCTTCTTTTTATTTCCCATCTTCTCTCCTTCCTCTTTTTCCTGCCTCTTATGCGTCTCTTCCTGCTTGCATTCTTCTCTTCTTGCCTCCCTTCTCTTCTCTTCTTGCCTATGCCTACTTTCCTAACTCTCTTTCCCCTTTCCTCCTTGCCTATCTTCACATTTTCCCCCCCCCTCACTCATTCATTCCTTCCTTGCCTCCTTACATTCTTCTTTTAAATGTACAAATTAACTCAATAATTACGTTACTTTGATTTTTTTTACATTTGTTATAATATGTCATCAAATACACATAATAACGCTTTTATGTAAAGATGTAAACAAAAGCAGAGGCTTGAACGAGCAGAGCCCAAATGTCCTGCTTGAACGAGCAGAGCCCAAATGTCCTGCTTGAACAAGCAGAGCCCAAATGTCTGGCTTGAACGAGAAGATCCCAAATGTCCGGCTTGAACAAGCAGAGCCCAAATGTCTGGCTTGATCGAGCAGAGTCCAAATATCCGGCTTAAACGGGCAGAGCCCAAATGTCCGGCTTGAACAGGCAGAGCACTCTCTCCCAACACCGTAAATCAATAACAACATGGCCTCCTGATCGCCGCGGGGCCGGCAACTCTGGACCACTCACCGGCGTATCACAAACGTTAATGCCAGCTCACAGAGAGACGGGAGATCCGGACGTTCATTCAGACCCTTTACACTGTTATCTGATGGGTATAAAACCCCCCTCACGGGGCCAACAGCTGCACGATCTGGCCGGAGGTGGCACAGGTGCAGACATACACACGCTGACGTTGGCTAGTGCGCCAGAGGCTCCTTACACCACGGCTATAAAGGTATCTGTATATTGTATGAATTTGACTGATAATGAATAAATGCAAGAATAACCAGTATAATTGTTGGTATACTGGTATAATCATTATTATACTTCTATTACTACTTCTAGTAGTAGTATGTTGGTAGTGGTAGGAACAGTAGTAGTGAGATTGGCAGTTGTTATTAAATTAATATAAATGTTATTAATGATGGAATTATTCAGAGTAGAAGTCTGACTAGTGGTGGCCGGAACAGCCAAGTGCCCGGAGCACCAACAGGCACTAACAGCCCAATTTACAACAAGTAACTAACATGTTTCTACACGGCTGTAACAAGCTGGCTTAGGATTAGCTGAAGGATATGCCAACCATTTTTCCACCCTTAGCTTGACCAAGATTTTTGTGTTTGGAAAAAAAATAGCGTTAAAGAAATGATTCATTATGATATCAAGATCTTTCAGCGATAATGAGATAAGAACATAAGAATTAAGGTAACTGCAGAGGGCCTATTGGCCCATACGAAGCAGCTCCTATTTATAACCACCCAATTCCACTCATATACCTGTCCAACTCACGCTTGAGACAATCAAGGACCCCACCTCCACCACGTTACGCGGTAATTGGTTCCACAAATCAACAACCCTGTTACTGAACCAGTATTTACCCAGGTCTTTCCTAAATCTAAACCCATCCAATTCACACCCACCGCCTCGCGCTCCGTCCCATGTTGATACCCTCAACACCCCATTAAGTTCCTCCTTACTACCCATATCTTAAGACGCGGGCAAACACATCTATCTCAGGGGCTAGATTCACGAAGAACTTACGCAAACACTTACGAACCTGTACATCTTTTCTCAATCTTTGGCGGCTTTGTTTACAATTATTAAACAGTTAATGAGCTCCGAAGCACCAGGAGGCTGTTTATAACAATAACAACAGTTGATTGAGAAGTTTTCATTCTTGTAAACTGTTTAATAAATGTAAACAAAGCCGTCAAAGATTGAGGAAAGATGTACACGTTCGTAAGTACTTGCGTAACTGCTTCGTGAATCTGGCCCCAGATTATTTAGGTACAATGGAATGGAACTATCAGGGGAAAACGCCAAGCCACTACAACTATATAGCACTTGGAAGGGGTCAGGATAAGGATTTGGGAGGGGACGGGGGGGGGGAAGGAATGGTGGCCAACCGCTTGGACGGTCGGGGATTGATCGCCGACCTGCATGAAGCGAGAATTATTTAGGTACAATAAACGTTATGACCTTTTGATGTGCATATTTCCTTAACTCATCTATAATAACATGTAATTATAGATATATAATGCGAGCACTGGACCTGTCCCCAAGCCTCCACCGGTTCTTAAGCCTCGTAGTTAGTGTTACTTGTGCGAGGTAACAAAGAAGATGGATTTTGTTTTGTTTAAAAAAAAACCGTATTGAGCATAGGCCTATGTTGGGTTTGAGTGGATTTCACAGTTCATGGCAGCAATTACCTTATAAGGTAATTGTTGCAATACAGGCATTTGTATTGTAACCTCACGTTTGTTTGTGTCATATATGAATCAGATGAGGCAAGGAAGGTTGATTGATTGATTGATTGATTGATGAAGATGATTGATTGATGAAGTGCCACCCAAGAGGCGGAACGGGTATGAGTAGCCCATAAGAAAGGAAGGCTAATCGTGGCTTGGTTAAAGTAACCCGCCTCCCCCACCACCACACAACTCAGCAATCTTGAGGTTATCTTGAGATGATTTCGGGGCTTTTTAGTGTCCCCGCGGCCCGGTCCTCGACCAGGCCTCCACGCCCAGGAAGCAGCCCGTGACAGCTGACTAACACCCACGTACCTATTTTACTGCTAGGTAACAGGGGCATAGGGTGAAAGAAACTCTGCCCATTGTTTCTCGCCGGCTCCTGGTATCGAACCCAGGACCACAGGATCACAAGTCCAGCGTGCTGTCCGCTCGGCCGACCGGCTCCTCATGGTACCAGCAAATGGTAAAACCATGCACCACTCGAGGGACTGTGGTCACCCATCCACTTAGTAGCGAGTCCCAACTCGATTAACTGAGCTCTGCAAGCATTAAAACGCTGGTTTCCTGATCGAAGGACACTGACATCTTGAAGCACCTTGCCGCCTGTCTCTTATTTCGAGCTCTGCCTTAGAGGCCAGACTGTGAAAATTGAAAAATTGCTTCTGGTGGGCAGGGAGCAGCGTCTGATCATTCCAGGCTGGCCTACCTGGTGTAGGTAGGTACCTATAACCTGGTACACCAGGGAACTGCCCTGATTTGTCCACACTAAGAGTTACTCTTCTTGCATGGCAACACCTCGAGCATGACAACACCTCGAGCATGACAACACCTCGAGCATGACAACACCTCGAGCATGACAACACCTCGAGCATGACAACACGTCGAGCATGACAACACCTCGAGCATGACAACACCTCGAGCATGACAACACCTCGAGCATGACAACACCTCGAGCATGGCAACACCTCGAGCATGACAACACCTCGAGCATGACAACACCTCGAGCATGGCAACACCTGGAGCATGGCAACACCTCGAACATGACAACACCTCGAGCATGACAACACCTCGAACATGACAACACGTCGAGCATGACAACACCTTGAACATGACAACACCTCGAGCATGACAACACCTCGAGCATGACAACACCTCGAGCATGATAACACCTCGAGCATGACAACACCTCGAGCATGACAACACCTGGAGCATGACAACACCTCGAGCATGACAACACCTGGAGCATGACAACACCTCGAGCATGATAACACCTCGAACATGACAACACCTCGAGCATGACAACACCTGGAGCATGACAACACCTCGAGCATGACAACATCTCGAGCATGACAACACCTCGAGCATGACAACACCTAACGCCAGCGACAGAGGAAGCAGTGTGCCGTCCCCCTATAAAGATAAACGCGCATCAGTCCATAAATAGTGTTAATTAGATGCTATTCTTGCCATTTTCTGGTGGAAATATGTTACGTAACTCTTGACTAGACTTGCGGTTCTTATGGTTTAATATGTATATAAAAAAGTGTAGTTATCTTGGAATGTACACAAAAAATATACTTATCGGGGCATGTACAAATATGCACTTTCGGGGCATGCACAAAAGTGTACTTAGCTTGGAATATATAATATAATAGATGTTACTTTACGGTGGTGTTTGTGTACTCTTTGGGCCGTTCTCAGGACGAAAGTGCACCGTTAGGTTAGGTTAGGTGAGTTTTTGGTTTGGGTTAGAAATGGTTAGCTTTAGAAATAGAATAGGTTTGGGTTAGGTTTCGTTTTGATTATGTAGTGCTTGGTTAGGGAAGGATGGGAGCGGAAAGTTAGATAAGCTTAGCTTTTGGTTAGATTAGATTAGGTTAGGTTTGGTTAAGTTAGCCTAAGTTTTGGTTAGGTTCGGCCAGATTCTGTGTAGGTTTTGTTAGGATAGGTAAAGTTATGTTAGGCAAGATTGGGCTTTGGTTATGTTAACTTTTGGTTTGGTTTGGTGTGGTTAGATTGGATTTGTCTGGGTTAGGTTAGACAGGGCAATTCCCTCCTACGAGAACAGTAGCCGCTCTTTTCACACGGTCCAGAGAACGTATCATCATCATCAAAATTAAAACCATTAAAAAAATCAAACTCCATGGGTTTTAAATAATCCTATTCAAGGGAGCTGTCTCCTTCATCGTTAAAATTATGGCATTTATGAGGGCTAAATTGTGGTACAGAGGCTTAAATTGATGCACTTAAGAGGAGCTAAT
>WNGS01009631.1:7905762-7915971 GCA_020271785.1 Procambarus virginalis
GATGAGGGTGGAGTAAGAAGAGTTGAGAGGAGTCACCAAGGGAGACTCTCAAGACCTTCACGTTTGTAATACTAAATCACTCCCCATAAGAAATTTTGAGGTAGATCACTATCTAGACATAATTGAAATCTCCACAATTCGATTACCTTCGGAGAGCTTAAAATTGTACAGCCTATTCTCTTAAAATGGCAGTACTTATAACAACTAACCCAGCCACTTGGACTGGTCGGCAGAGCCATGTCCTCACTCCTTGCAGGTCGGCGCTCAATCCCCGATGATCCAAGAGGTTGGGTACCATTCCTGCCCTCAGTCCTCCTATGTCAGCTCCTGTCTTGTCCTCACATTCCGTCCAAGTGCTGCATAGTGTCATATCGACTTAGCGCTCTCTCCTGATATTTATCTTACCTTATAGTAGCCTATTTGGTCAAACATTCCAATATGTTCTGTTGGACGCCCAAAAATTCACGTTTCGTTGTACTGAATTAGCCCAAATGGTAATCTATAGGAAATATAATTAAAGAACCTAAATTAATCTGTCTAAGCAATCCTAGGCCTAATGCACGCTATTTTAAGTCTAATATTGTACATATATATGTGCTATACTAGACCTTGGAATGTTCAAGTTGATCTTTTAACTTTTTTTTTATCTCGGTGTCTGTAAAGTAAATAGTACCAAACGGGAACTATTTTATTGTCCAACTGCATATGTTGGTACAATATTGTTGCTATTATTACTATCATTTTAGGCGGATGGACTGAATTTGTAATACTAGGCCAGCTCAGAACCTAGTTCCCAGTGTTAGATCACTACTAGGCAATAGCTGAAAATCCTAACAATTGAACTTCCTAAAAAAGGAAATCTATAAACATAGGTTTCACTACTTTGAATTAGATGAAATAACCAACATTAGACCACTATCTAGACAAAAAAATTAAATTTCCAACATTAGATCTGTTTAGAATTTGTTGAAATTTCCAAAATTAGCTCTACTTATAATAGTTAAGATTTCCAATATTATATCACTTTATTTAAATAGTTGAAATTTCTAAAATTAAATCTACCTAAAAACAGTTTAAATAAATAACGTTAGTTTATCACTTAGTAAACTATTCAACTTTCCAATATTACGCTATGTTCTTGAGGTTATCTTGAGATGATTCGGGGATTAGCGTTCCCGCGGCCCGGTCTTCGATCAGGCCTTTTTGTTACAACCCCCCCCCAGGAAGCAGCCCGTAGCAGCTGTCTAACTCCCAGGTACCTATTTACTGCTAGGTGAACAGACCCAGATCTAGATTTGTGTAGCTCTCTAAATAAAATATATGAATTTCCATCAATAAATCTAACAAGAAATTGCATAAATTTGTAACGTTAATTTGTTGCATGGGAATACTGTAGTTGAAATTCTGCGTAGCCATTATTGAAACGAATTCTGTAAGTTGTTACTGAAATTTTTACCTTACGAATTCGAATTTTAATTCGAATTTTACCTTTCGAAATCTTACTTACGAATTCTGTAAGTTGTTACTGAAATTATTTATGATTCTGAACTTGACAAATGTAATGATTTTAAAATCATTGCTCAATGTAGCTTCTAAATAATAATTCTTAGGTATATAATTTATAATTACAGAAATTAAGTTGTTATAAACTTAAACTTATTATTGTTATTATTATGACTTTCTCTTTGGTAAATAATTTACTGTAACTTTGTATAAACTAACCCAAGTATAAATGCACGAACATCAATTATTAAAGTTTTTGAATTCAATTATCTTCAGTAATGGATCACTACCTACAGTTAGTTAAAATTTCCAACATTAAATCACTACATTGCAATTCTTAAAAATTCCAATCTCAAGGAAAAATCACTCAAATTAAAAGAGTAGTAATTTCCATGCCATGTCTATAAATATTTTACATTTTAAAAAATACACCAGTATCTAGAAATATTTGGCTTCCACATGCTAGATCATTACTTAAAAAAATGAAATTATCAATATAAGATAGCTTTATGTTATCTCTACGAGATTTTCCGGCCTATCCTTTAGTGTTGGCCGGCATCTTCCTCCTTCGGTAGTGCATGCAGCCAAGTCAGCTCTTGTTCTGTCAGTCACAAACACTATTAACGGGGGACTAATCACTTCATGTCTTGCCCCCACATCTCTCGGCAAATTCAATGTGTTCCATTGATAATCACGTGATTTAAGACTTTATTAAACCATATATTTATTTATTCCTTTATTGACAAGCTTGGCGTCTACGGTCCCTCTGTTCCCAGCTCTCATATTCTGAAATGCAGTGTTGTACCCCTGCCAATATATTTCATACAATGACCAGAGCATTTAAAGTATAAATACGTTTTCCACAGTTGCTCAGTTACGACCTGATGTGAGTCCAGGACAGACTGAAACGTTGCCACTTTCCTCACATAAGCGTGGGTTGAGTTACGTGTTTACCAGAGTCCACTGTTATCTGCCTCCCAGAGTTCTGGCCCCAAACTCTTGAAGATAATTTTGGAATTCTTAAGCACCTAATATCTCGTTTTGTCATGATTTTGTTGCTGTGTTTTTGTTTTTCCTTGCACTCAAGTTCAAAAATGGTTTGGTCTGAGCTCCCAGAATATCAATTATTTGAAATTCAAGATGCTTCAAAATGAGTATTTTTTTTTATATTCATACATCCATGTTGTTTGGCCGAATGTATATTATTCATGGGAATGACAGACAAGAGAAGACGATCTCACTTTCACATCCTCTGGCAACAGAATAACCCACTATACACACATTCTTGCAACAGAAGACCCCAACGAACACACCCTCTGGGACAGAAGACCCCAACGTACACACCTTCTGGGACAGAAAACCCCAACGTACACACCCTCTGGGACAGAAGACCCCAACGTACACACCCTCTGGGACAGAAGACCCCAACGTATACACCTTCTGGGACAGAAGACCCCAACGTACACACCTTCTGGGACAGAAAACCCAACGTACACACCTTCTGGGACAGAAGACCCCAACGTACACACCCTCTGGGACAGAAGACCCCCAACGAACACACCCTCTGGGACAGAAGACCCCCAACGAACACACCCTCTGGGACAGAAGACCCCAACGTACACACCCTCTGGGACAGAAGACCCCCAACGTACACACCTTCTGGGACAGAAGACCCCAACGTACACACCCTCTGGGACAGAAGACCCCAACGTACACACCTTCTGGGACAGAAGACCCCAACGTACACACCTTCTGGGACAGAAGACCCCAACGTACACACCCTCTGGGACAGAAGACCCCCAACGTACACACCTTCTGGGATAGAAGACCCCTAACATTCACACCCTCCGGGACAGAAGACCCCTAACGTACACACCCTCCGGGACAGAAGACCCCTAACATTCACACCCTCCGGGACAGAAGACCCCTAACGTACACACCCTCCGGGACAGAAGACCCCCAACGTACACACCCTCCGGGACAGAAGACCCCCAACGTACACACCCTCCGGGACAGAAGACCCCCAACGTACACACCCTCCGGGACAGAAGACCCTGCACGTTACACACTCTTCGAAAAGAAAAAACAATAATGTACCAAAAGAACTCTCAATAACGAGTGCAGGTCCTCCCACATTATATGGCCGGCACGGTCATCATATTAACAAAATTTGATGGAAATTGGAACTATTTAACTGGATTTTGTAGTCTCAAAAGGTTTATTTAGCCGTTTGTAAAAGGCCGAATTGTTTTGCGTTCATGAGACTGGATGTCACTTTATTGAAATGTAGGCGAAGAGGCCCTTAACTTCACCGGTATTGCAGCTATTTTTCCCGGGTTTGATTAAACTGTTTATCATCGCTGAATCCCTTTGAATGCCTAATATGTTTTCTTGCTTGAGTTAGTATCACTTTGCCGTTAGTATCTTTGATGTTTGAAACAGGTCAATACGTAGCCCTAAGCTTCGTTACAGAAGCAGATGAGGAGTCACAATAACTTGGCTGAAGTATGTTGACCAGATCAAACACTATAGAAGGTGAGGACGACGACGTTTCGGTCCGTCCTGGACCATACACAATCGACTTGAGAATGGTCCAGGACGGAGCGAAACGTCGTCGTCCCTTCACCTTCTAGTGTGTGTGGTCTGGTCAACATACTTCGTTACAGAAGTCATTCTGAGTTTATGAATATCACTTCATTAGTTTATTTATCAATGTTTTAGTTTAGTTTAGTGACTGCTTGAACTCTCTAGCCTGTCTTTAATGTTTTGAAGACAGGCTTTAATGTTTTAGTGTGCATTATTGCCACGCACTGTTTTGTAAGTGTGAGGCAATAATGTTGTCGACGCCCTAGTGGGGACAATATTCAACGGCGGCTCAACGTTGAATTAACGTTAATCGTCGAGGTTGAACCATTGCCACCATGGGATATTGTGTCCATGGTGGGAGTATTCAAAGGTTTAGTCTAATCAGCGCTTTCTATAATATTTTTTTCCTTCGTTGTATACTTTGCTTTGGAAGCTAGCGTTTTGTTGGACTTGAGTGTTTGCGTACTTGAGATCTTCACTAAGGATTACTCCAGTAACTGTACTCACATTGCTGTACTCAGTCTGTGTGTGTGTGTGTGTGTGTGTGTGTGTGTGTGTGTGTGTGTGTGCGTGTGTGTGTGTGTGTGTGTGTGTGTGTGTGTGTGTGTGTGTGTGTGTGTGTGTGTGTGTGTGAGTGTGTGTGCATGCATATAATCACCTAGTTGTACTCACATAGTTGTGCTTGAGGGGGGTTGAGCTTTGGGTCTTTGGTCCCGCCTCTCAACTGTCAATCAACTGGTGTATAGATTCCTAAGCCTACTGGGCTCTATCATATCTACATTTGAAACTGTGTATAGAGTCTGCCCCCGCCACATCACTGCAAAATGCATTCCATCTGTTAAATACTCAGACACTGTGGAAGTTCTTTCTAACATCCTTTTGGCTTATTTGGGTACTGTTTTTAAACCTGTGTCTTCCTTGTTCGCATACCAACCGTGTGCGTGCGTGTATCTGTGTGTGTCTGTGGTGGCAAGAAGTCTTTAAAACACTCCGCCTACCGTTGATGATAGACCTGTTTATAGATTATTTGTATAGACTCACAAGAGTCCATACTCTTGGTATATCATAAAATATATACCATACTCCATACTCCTCATGGGTGAGGAGTGGTCCAAGCTGTTCCACACTCAAAACGTCCATCCAAGCGGATTCTTCCTTCTTTCATTACCAGAACTACTGGTTACCAAGTTCTCTAAAGTCTAAACAACCAACATATTTCTCCATTAAAGTTCAATTAACATTCACAGGCATTTTTAAAATGTTAAATATGTTACACTGACGGTACGATGTATTCCTAATTCTAACGTCTCAAATTAATCAGTAATGACATTGTTATCATGAGGGATTTCAGTAGTTTTAATTTAAATGTATGTTTGAGGTATATTTTATTCAAATATGCTTACGAGAGAGAGAGAGAGAGAGAGAGAGAGAGAGAGAGAGAGAGAGAGAGAGAGAGAGAGAGAGAGAGAGAGAGAGAGAGAGAGAGAGAGTTCATAAGACCTCAGTTCTTACCCAGTAACGGAGTGGGGCGTATGTCGTAGAAAGTTAGACACCTCTCTCCTGTTGACACGACCCCGCAGGTAAACACACACGCACACGTATCCAGGAACACATGCAAATATGTTCACACACACACACACATACATATTCTTGCAGGTCCTTGCGGCTGAGTAGACAGCGCTGGATGATCGTAGTACTAAGGACCTGGGTTTGATTCCCGGCCGAGGTAGAAACAAATTGGAAGTTTATTTTCCCCAATGCGCCTGTTCATCTAGTAGTATATAGTTACTTGGGACTTAGACAGCTGCTATAGGCTGCATCCTGGGAATGTTTGTGTTGTGTGTGTGTGTGTGTGTGTGTGTGTGTGTGTGTGTGTGTGTGTGTGTGTGTGTGTGTGTGTGGGTGTGTGTGTGTGGTGTGTGTGTGTGTGTGTGTGTGTGCGTGTGTGCGTGTGTGTGTATGTGTGTGTATGTGTGTGTGTTGTGTGTGTGTGGTGTGTGTGTGTGTGTGTGTGTGTGTGTGTGTGTGTGTGTGTGTGTGTGTGTGTGTGCGTGTGTGTGGCGTGTGTGTGTATGTGCGTGTGTGTATGAAATATATGCAGCAGATAAGATAAAGGGAAATAGATAGGAAATCAATACAACCGCCAATTAGAAAGGCGGGATCCAAGAGCTAACAGCTGAGCCCTTCAGTCACAAATAGTAAACAGTAAATACATACATACATCCATATTTAGAGTAATGTGAGAATATCCTGACAACATTTGTTGATTAATGTGTCAAACAACTTATAAAGAAGACTTTCGCCCGCCTCACCCCTCACACACACACAATGGTCACCCAAAGTACAGGACCGCCACGCAAGCGAGGACTGATATGCACCTGACATTTGATCTAACAGCTCTAACAAGCCCTGTTAACTGCCTCTAATCTTGACTGTGTCAAGATTAGAGACAGTTTAACATCCCGTTGAACAAAAATGAGAGAAGAGAAGGCTCACTCATTGCCTTCCTACGGAAAGACAGGACAAAACAACAGTGAAAAGTATTCGCTGGTGTTCCCGAGCGTCACAGAGCGTCACATAGGGCGATAAAGGAGCTACGAACAAGTACGAACTACGAACATGTTTCTGTTTTTCTACGAACAGAAAAATAAATGATGAGAAAGCGCTAATCCATTATGACTAAGCACTTAATGGCATGGATACGGGGACAGGTTAGAGCTGGGGATAGAAGGACGGTGTGAAAGAACTATATATAACCACTTGGGGCATCTTTCTTTCCTTCCTTCCTCCCTCCGTCCCATCCCAAATCCTTATCCTGATCCCTTCCAAGTTCTATATAGTCGTAATGGCTTGACGCTTTCTTCAGATAGTTCCCTTTCCTTTCCTAACCTCTTGGGTAATCGGCTATCGAACGCTGACCTGCATGAAACGAGGCCATCCATCATACTGTACCGACCAGTCCAAGAGGCTAGCTAGTGGTGTTACGAGGGTCAACAAAAAGGCCTAATAAATGACTATAGATGATATTTACCTGTTATAGATAACTATAAAAGGTATATATCAGAAACGGTGCATAAGTGAGCTACCTTCCTTTTATCCTTAGTATTTCCATCTACTGAGTTCCTGTCACCTCTTTGGAACTAAAAACATAAATAAGTGCTTTGAATCAGAAACAAGACATAGGGTCTGGAACTGCACATACGAACTAGAGCTTGGAAAGAGGTTTAAGAACTAATGCCTGGAATAAGGCATATAAGCTATGGCCGGGAACCAGGCATAAGAACTAGGGCCATGAATCAAACAGAAGAACTAGGGCCTAGAACCAGATATAAGACCTAGAACCTGGAACTAACAAAATAACTTGGGTCTGGAACCTTAAACAAGAACTAGGGCATCGAACCAGACATAAGAACTAAGGTATGGAACAAGACATAAGATCCAGAGTCTGGAATCAGACATATGGACTTCGGCCTGGAACCAGACACAAGAACTAGGGCTGGAACCAGATATATGAACTAGGACCTTGGAATCAGACAAAAAAACAGGGCCTGGAACTGTATATAACAACTTGTTTATAGAGCAAAAAGATTAACTAGAACTTGGGACCAGAAACTAGAATTTGGGCTTCAGAGTAAAAGCGAGAATTAGGGCCTAAGACCAGAAGTGAGAACTAGGCTCTGAGACCAGGAGAATGAATAAGGGTCTATATCTAGAGCTAGAGACAAATGTTGAAATTTATGAATGAAAACTATAATATTATTTCTATTAAACTACAATTCTTAACACACATGGACCTTGCACCAAGAATGGCGAATTATAAACATTGAACCAGTATCTAGAAGCCAGAATTGTTCATCACGAACCTCATAATGTGAATCAGGAGCTGCAGTCAGGCAACCTGTCTGCAGGCCAGGCTCGTTAAAGAGGCACCCGTCCCCCCCCCCCACACCAAAAAAACTATTATTTGGTATTGAAGTACGTGGGTGAAGCATTTACGAGTTGCGATTCGAACAGAGGTCGTCAGCGAAAAATTGTTCGATAAATGATCGAACGTTATCAGTCGAGTCCTAAGTAAACCGTTTTTCATTCAAAATAAGGGCCTTGTCGGCTGGATTAACGAGCAAATGACCTTTGGTAATGTGGATGTGCCACATCCGGAGTCAGGACCCACGAATCTCAAACCGGGAATCCGAATCCCAAGTGTGGATCACAACAGGAATCACAGTTGGGAACCACTAATTTCTATCCAGGATTCAGGACCTCCACCGTCGTGAACCCAAACAAATCTCGCGAACCAGGAATCCGGAGCCACAGTTGTGGAACCTAAAGTCGCACGGCCCAAGGGCGAGTACCTGTGTAAGAGCGACTACGCCCACCGGAACCCACAGCTCGCACCCAGAATGCATTAAGTCAATTACACACTCCCAGGGGCTTTAACACGGTCTAAAGAGGGCACTAGTTTAAGCGCCCCCACCCGCCCCGTGTATTTTAAAGAATTAATCATAGTGTTTTTTCAGGGGTTTAAGACTAGCATTTGGGGTCATTAGCCGGGGCGGAAGAACGGCGGTGGTCCCCCACTTACAAGACGCCGCCACCGCTAATGTGATGGACGGATTGAACAGCTCCTTTGTTTAACTTTATGGTTGCTTTAGTGGTGCTGTCAAGCTCTCACGCAGAGGGCCACTCGCCCCCCCCCTCCTTCCCCTCTCCCCCGGCGTTTCGGGAGAGGTCGCCAGGGTGTGAGGTATTCAGTCGTTAGATGAATTGGATAGTTTAGGTTGCTGCATGATTGGGATGATGTTGTAGGGGACTGTGGAGTTAGGATGTTCAGAGCAGCTTCAGCTAATACTTCAAGTGTGTTTGAAGGGTCCTCATGGGAAGTTTAATAAGCTAATATTGATTTTGTTTTGTATATATGTATCAGTTTTCGTGATTTGATATTTAAATTCTGATGCTGTGGGTTTGGCACAGTTTTGAGATTGAAATTGAAATAAGTTTATTGAGGTATAAATACACAAAAAGAGATAAGGTGGCTCAAGCTATTCTCACCCCGTTCATTACACGTATTCATAAATATTTATATATAAACCATATCACAAACAATTAGCATATTACCGAACATTCTTTGTGATAAATATCTACATTTCTTCCTAACATATACATTGTTACAGCAGTTACCGTAGTTACTGCAATTAAAAGAGACGTCGTGTTAAGGGAAGGTATTGTGTTCGAGCAGTTACAAGAGAGAGAGAGAGAGGTCATAATTTAACATCACCAACGGGATGTTTACTGTATTTATCGTGTTCAATATACATGGTGGTGTATCAGGTTTTTTGAGTATTTGGTAGTGTATTGTAGCAGTGAGTATTGGTGATGTCTGGTAGTGTGTTGTAGTAGTGAGTATTGGTGATGTCTGGTAGTGTATTGTAGTAGTGAGTACTGGTGATGTCTGGTAGTGTATTGTAGTAGTGAGTATTGGTGATGTCTGGTAGTGTGTGGTAGCAGTGAGTATTGGTGATGTCTGGTAGTGTATTGTAGCAGTGAGTATTGGTGATGTCTGGTAGTGTGTTGTAGTAGTGAGTATTGGTGATGTCTGGTAGTGTATTGTAGTAGTGAGTATTGGTGATGTCTTGTAGTTATTGTAGTAGTGAGTATTGGTGATGTCTGGTAGTGTGTGGTAGCAGTGAGTACTGGTGATGTCTGGTAGTGTATTGTAGTAGTGAGTATTGGTGATGTCTGGTAGTGTGTGGTAGCAGTGAGTACTGGTGATGTCTGGTAGTGTATTGTAGCAGTGAGTATTGGTGATGTCTGGTAGTGTGTTGTAGCAGTGAGTACTGGTGATGTCTGGTAGTGTATTGTAGTAGTGAGTACTAATGATATCTGGTAGTGTGTAGTAGCAATGAGAACTGGTGATGTCTGGTAGTGTACTGTAGCAGTGAGTACTAATGATGTCTGGTAGAGTACTGTAGCAGTGAGTACTGGTGATGTCTGGTAGTGTACTGTAGCAGTGAGTACTGGTGATGTCTGGTAGTGTACTGTAGCAGTGAGTACTGGTGATGTCTGGTAGTGTATTGTAGCAGTGAGTACTGGTGATGTCTGGTAGAGTACTGTAGCAGTGAG
>WNGS01009631.1:7927306-7965154 GCA_020271785.1 Procambarus virginalis
GGTCCAAGAGCGACATGGGGTGACTCTTGCCACAATGCCACACGGGCGAGGAACCGTGCACCTTAGGGAGGCAGTTTGAGAACTTTCATCTAGACACTAGAGAAAGTTACGGCAAGTTGTTGTACACGTGGTTCAGCATGATGTTGTACACGTAGTTCAGCATGATGTTGTACACGTAGTCTAGCATGATGATGTACACGTGGTTCAGCATGATGTTGTACACGTAGTCTAGCATGATGATGTACACGTGGTTCAACATGATGTTGTACACGTGGTCCAGCATGATGATGTACACGTAGTTCAACATGATGTTGTACACGTGGTCCAGCATGATGATGTACACGTAGTTCAACATGATGTTGTACACGTAGTCCAGCATGATGTTGTACACGTAGTCTAGCATGATGTTGTACACGTAGTCCAGCATGATGTTGTACACGTAGTCCAGCATGATGTTGTACACGTAGTCTAGCATGATGTTGTACACGTGGTTCAGCATGATGTTGTACACGTAGTCCAGCATGATGTTGTACACGTAGTCCAGCATGATGTTGTACACGTAGTCTAGCATGATGTTGTACACGTAGTCTAGCATGATGTTGTACACGTAGTCTAGCATGATGTTGTACACGTAGTCTAGCATGATGTTGTACACGTAGTCTAGCATGATGTTGTACACGTAGTCTAGCATGATGTTGTACACGTGGTTCAGCATGATGTTGTACACGTGGTTCAGCATGATGTTGTACACGTAGTCCAGCATGATGTTGTACACGTTGTCCAGCATGATGTTGTACACTTGGTCCAGCATGATGTTGTACACGTGGTTCAGCATGATGTTGTACACGTGGTTCAGCATGATGTTGTACACGTAGTCCAGCATGATGTTGTACACGTAGTCCAGCATGATGTTGCAGGTCAGCGTTCAAACAAGGACTGTTCAAGCGGTTGGATGCCGTTCCTTTCCCGCTTCCTCATAACATAGCTCATATCCTGCCCTCATATTCCTTCCAAGTGCTGTATAGTGGTTTTGGCTTAGCGCCCCCTCTCTCTCTCTCTCTCTCTCTCTCTCTCTCTCTCTCTCTCTCTCTCTCTCTCTCTCTCTCTTGATAATCATCTTACATTGTCAATGATACGGTAGTGAACAAGGCTATCTCTATCATGCTGGACTACGTGTATTACCAATAGTATTGACCTGAATTCAAGGAACCTTGAACCTTGCGGGATACGCTCAGGTGCTTCGACGATCGAAGCACCTTTTCTGTCCCATGTGAGTAAGCTTCAGGTTCATGGACTTCATGCAGGTCGGTGTTAAATCCCCGACCGTCCAAGTGGTTGAGCACCATTCCATCTCCCTGTTCCATCACAAATCCTTATCTTGATCCCTTCCAAGTGCAATATAGTCGTAATGGCCTGGCGCTTTCTCCTGACAGTTCCCTTCCCTTCCCTTCAGGTCCACGGGATGATTAAGGGGGAGGGGGGAGGGGGGACGGTCCCTTGTGCAGTCTTGTTCGCCCTGGCAGTCACGATGCACGATGAGTGGACTGTACACGAATGGGTTGAAACACGACATATACCGCAGATGTCTCGATGACATTCGTATGCGAAGAGAGAGAGAGAGGCTTGGAGGGGCTCCGTAGTACACTTCAAGAAATCTAAGATGACTGGCTCAGTAATTCTTGGTGGCAGAGGGGCCACACTACGTCTTCTGCTGGAAGCTGAATGTCTTCCTCGTTACTCCTGCGTGATTGACGGGAGCAGTTCGCCTTAGGCTCTCCATAATCACTCTCCATAATTCAGGAGGGGATGGGTCATCTCCAGAAGACCCGCTAACTTCTGTGTGTGTGTGTGTGTGTGTGTGTGTGTGTGTGTGTGTGTGTGTGTGTGTGTGTGTGTGTGTGTGTGTGTGTGTGTGTGTGTGTGTGCGAACTTGACAAATCAGTCTGCGGCCATAACTGTTTTACCAAGGAGTAAAAGTGTAGTTTTTACCCATCTTGAGCTGCCCCTCTTTGTTGGGGATCCATTAGAAGTTGTGTATGAGGCCTCGCCCTCACCGCCCTAGTTGGCCCGACCTCACACCGCAGTGAGAACACCTTCCCCTTCCCCCAGTCTCTCTCATACTTTGTGTTCTCTTGGAGTACCTGAATCTCCTAATTAGTGGATCATCACACGTGTGGTGGACCGTGTAGTGAACTATATGGTTTAGCCATATGGTGATCCATGTGGTGACCCTTGCGGTGGGCCATGTAGTGTGGCGTGGGGTGGACTATGTGGTGGACTATGTAGTGGAATATGTGGTGAACCATGTGATGAACTCTGTAGTAGAGCTAAGTAGACCATGTAGTGGACTGTGAAGTGGTATTCCTCCAAGGAGTGCCTGACCAACCGGGCTGTGGTGGGTATGTGGGCCTGCGGGCTGCTCCAAGCAACAGCCTGGTGGACCAAACTCTCACAAGTCAAGCCTGGCCTCGGGCCGGGCTTGGGGAGTAGAAGAACTCCCAGAACCCCATCAACCAGGTATCAACCAGGTATCAACCAGGACCATGTGGTGGACTGTGAAGTAGACCATGTGGTGGACTGTGAAGTGGACCATGTAGTGGAACAAACAGTGAACAGAACTGACATGAGCACCACTCAGGATAAACCCAGCACATCAACAATGCTGTACCACTCAAACAAAAAAAAACAATGCACAACCCATCAAGATTTTGTAGGCATTAAAAGCATCATCTGCAAGTCCTTCGCATACAATATTTGACTTTTATAACTGGATTCTGATAACAAAAAAAAAAAAACAGCGTTTAATAAATTAAAGCCAATATAACTTAGAAAGAATTTCATACAAATTCAGATTTGAATACGCCAGTTTTTAGTCAACACAGACACCTGTGATGATGTAATTGGTGAGATGGTTGCTCAGACTGATGAGAATGGATGAGAAACTACTTTTTTTTTGCCATAGATGTGTTGGAGTCATCGGAATGCAATTCGGCTTTCTGGACAGTGAATCATTGGCGATTACTTTCTTGTTGAAGGGATTACATATATCTTGTGAGGAGAGGGTGGGAGGGGAAGGGGAAGGTCCATGAAATACACTAAAAGTGTATTTTTAAGAATATAAGTCATCAAACGGTGATTGTGTAATAGGGGGAAACTGCTATCATGATTGACGGGTGACCCCATAACCTCACAGCCGCCGAGCTCAATATAGGGGAAACTTTGTGTCTTTCTTCCTAACACCAATATCTAGTTCCCTTTCTCCTTTTACATATCTCTATTTCTCCTCCTTCTAGCCTTTCCCAGTTCGCTTTCTCTCCCGCATATGCATCTACTGTTCTTGTTTCTCCTCTGCCTCCCTCTACGTCCTCCTCCAGTCGCCGCAGTAATGTATAGGCGGCTCAATGGGCGGCAATAAAGCTCGTCCCGTAAGTGATCTCATTTTCATACAATTCATCAATAAGTCAGCGGGGCGAGCGGGTGGCTCCGGAGAACTCGGATGTACTAACAGCCCGACTATCTCAGGCCCTTGATTCACCCTGGCCTCGTACTGCCTCACCCTGTCCTCGTACTGCCTCACCCTGTCCTCGTACAGCCTCACCCTGTCCTCGTACAGCCTCACCCTGTCCTCGTAACTGCCTCACCCTGTCCTCGTACAGCCTCACCCTGTCCTCGTACTGCCTCACCCTGTCCTCGTACAGCCTCACCCTGTCCTCGTACAGCCTCACCCTGCCTCGTACTGCCTCACCCTGTCCTCGTACAGCCTCACCCTGTCCTCGTACTGCTCACCCTGTCCTCGTACAGCCTCACCCTGTCCTCGTACTGCCTCACCCTGTCCTCGTACAGCCTCACCCTGTCCTCGTACTGCCTCACCCTGTCCTCGTACAGCCTCACCCTGTCCTCGTACAGCCTCACCCTGTCCTCGTACTGCCTCACCCTGTCCTCGTACAGCCTCACCCTGTCCTCGTACTGTCTCACCTGTCCTCGTACTGTCTCACCCTGTCCTCGTACTGCCTAACCCTGTCCTTGTATTGCGTTACCATATATGTTTTTATAGTTTGCTTTGAGTCACAGTCCAGGACCACTCTCAAAGAGGTGTTAAAGAAAGTTGCAGAGAAACTGTATGTTATTTGCAAGAATCTTTAATGCCTTAGGTGAGAGGGAAGAGCTACCAGAGGGGGAAGAAACAGCAAGTGTATTGACAATATATAAATAAGAAGACAGGCAGAAGGCACTAAACCAGACCAGTGTGACTGACACGCATACCTCAGACCCAGTAACTTCTTCCCAAAAACCCACACACACACACACACACACAACTTAATCGCAGAGCCAAACTCCTATTGTTCCCCATCTCCATCCCAGGGCCATATGATCAACCCCCTCCGTCAGTTCATCGCGCTTTCTCCTGATAGTTCCCTTCCCCGTCAATTCTTATAGACTACCTCCAAGTCCACCTACTCAGCTCCCCCCAACTTCCTTAAATAATCTGTTCCCACGCTAACCACTGCAACCTCCTTTGCTGAGGGAAAGGAAGATGAAGCTGGAAAGCTGGAGACTACACAGAGCTGGAAAGTGAGACTACACAGAAGGAAGTGAGTTTTTAAAGAAATTTACTCAAGAGATAAAATTACAATTTTAACAGCTCGTGAAACGAACACACAAGAAGAATCGAGATATAATTACACTCACAAAAACAAAACTGTCTGACTTCATAACAAATGCTGTGTTCTATCTTATCTACCATGTAATAAGGTCCTTGGACCTTTTAAAGAAGTGGTCTGGATTAATATTTTGTAATTTATTCAGTATTTTAAAGTTCTCGATTAAATTTTATTTCATATGGTTTTGGTTTATTTGATTTCCTGGGAAGTTGCATTTAATATTGTCCTTTGGAAAGCCACATAATCTATGTAATTCTTCAAGTTTGAGCAGCAGCATAGAACATACACCCAGCATTTGTAACGGAATTGGATTAGCAAAGTATGATATATGTATGTTATTCTTAAGCAAACACTACTGCCACTTTTCTCTTTAGGAAATTTAACGGATGTAATGATACCCCCCCAAAAAAACGTTAATCCGTTCAATTTAATCGTACTAATTTAAATTAAGAGCCTTTAGCCCTACCTTTTAACACCTGAAAGGAAACTGTCCCAGGCGTCGCCCATTAGCTATCGTTAAGCGCGATCACATCCCTTCAAAGGTGGCCGCCGGAGACCTTCGACCCCGGGTAAGTGATGCCCCTCCTGAGTCGACGTTGGGCAAATACTCACATTTTTTTTCTCTTCCCTTCGCCTTATGACACTTATGTTCCTATAAATCCCTGTATTTTATGCTATTATGATCACGAGTGAGACGTTAATTCACCACATGGCTAACGGGAAGAGATATGTCACGAGGGAATCGTAACTTTTTTTGAGGCTACATTTTGTTCCCGAGCGCTGGGAGGAGATGGAGCACCCGCTGAACTTTGTGCGTCTGGCAGCGCCGTCACTATCAATCATGCGCGTCCATATGCAAGTTTCATGCACTCCCGCCGACTCCAAAATATGAAAACATGTTATATATTCATCCTGACGTCTCAAGGCTCACTGGATAAAAGGATTTGCATTGTCCGGCATATATATGCGATATTTGTCGCGCTGGATCTATTAAGATTTATGGATTTGAAGGTGTGCCGGTGTAATTTATAATCCCTAGATGACGAAGGTGTCAGCTTAGCGGAGGCTGGTCCACGCTGGCCGGCTTACACACTACTGGATTAAAATATTTTACAGATGATCACAGGATGATATGTAGATGCTTGAGTACTTTTCAGATTTGTGAACGCTGGTTCGAACACTCAGGGAGAATTGAGTACAGAACGCAGGGTTAAACGTATTCAAATAGTCAATTACAAATAATTACCGAGAGGTAACTTTGACGAGGGCTCAATAGTTGGAGGTATTATTATGATCTGAGAATCAACATGGTCCGCGCACATTAACTTAAAAGAGGAGAAAACAGAACAGGGGATTGCTTCAAATTTAACAACTAGGTGTTAGTTTCGGGTGATTCCATATGAAAATAAAACAGATTTGCTTAAATCAAAACAAGCAAGTCAGCGCGCTTGAATTTTAGTTTACATAAGAGCGGCTATATTATTATAATAAGTCTAATTAAATCAACTATATCGAGGTCTGATTTTATTTAGTTTTTCAACAGGAGGAAACAAATTGTTTCAGTTTACTATCGAGTTTACTGAATTCAAGTATTGTAGAATTATAGTACCTGAATTTACCCGAGGGCCACCCTCTTTAGTGGCCTCAACGGGGAAAGGAAGCCGGCGGCTTGTCGAAGGTGCCCCGATATGCATATGGATTTTTTCCAACAGAATTTTAAACTGAAATATTGCAAAATATGTATAAAAAATCCGAAAAAATTCAAGTCCGAGGAAGTGAGGCTACATAGGCCACGAGGAACACAAAACATGGCCACAGTCCTCTAATCAAGAGAAAAAAACATGGCCACAGTCCTCTAATCAAGAAATAAATAAGAGTATTCATTTATACTAGTACTTTTTCATAACCTTTCTGAGACGAATTTCTGAAGACTGTTCATAATTTGCTGCAAAGAGAGCGAGGGAGGGAGGAGAGATGTTTACGTAAAGCAGACAATAGCCTCAGACATGGTTCATCAGTCACCTGAGTGACCACCACCGCCTCCTGCCCGCCGTCACAGCAAGGGAGGGAGGGTACTGGCCGCTTTACACCACCAAACTTGCCATGTTTGGCCTTTGAACTAGCAGATGAGACTACGTTGAGCTTCGACAGACTCGAAATTTCCCTGCTATTGTATCCGTAGCTTAACCATGTACGTGCATTGCTCGCTACGGCACCGGCCTCGTATTTCTGCAAGAAGTGCCGGATCAACCGACTGTAATGGATATGTGGACCTGTGGGCCGCTCCAAGCACCAAGTGTACTTTCAGTCCTAGACTATGTTCAGGACTGCAACATATTTACTGGTTAGTCAATGAGCTCTTGTGATGTGCTTAATACCCCCTCCCTCAGTAGAGGTGGCTAGGTCCAGCACCCAACCCACCACTGTTGTCACGTTCAGCACCTCTCCCCAGAGACACGGATAGTACTAGGAGCTCCTATGAAAGAATACACAAATATTTGAATTTCCTACTTTTATTTAAGAATATTTTACTCGGTTTCTGTTACGAAACTCAAACCCCCCAAAATATAAGATTTTCAGTTGCCTCTAAAAATAAATCGAAGAGCACATTAATGGAACCAGTGCCCCCTAAGGTTAACGTGGGCAGGGATGACACTACTGCCCGTAAGGCTGGCGTGGGCAGGGATGACACTACTGCCCGTAAGGCTGGCGTGGGCAGGGATGTCACCACTGCCCGTAAGGCTGGCGTGGGCAGGGATGACACTACTGCCCGTAAGGCTGGCGTGGGCAGGGATGACACTACTGCCCGTAAGGCTGGCGTGGGCAGGGATGTCACCACTGCCCGTAAGGCTGGCGTGGGCAGGGATGTCACCACTGCCCGTAAGGCTGGCGTGGGCAGGGATGACACTACTGCCCGTAAGGCTGGCGTGGGCAGGGATGACACTACTGCCCGTAAGGCTGGCGTGGGCAGGGATGACACTACTGCCCGTAAGGCTGGCGTGGGCAGGGATGTCACCACTGCCCGTAAGGCTGGCGTGGGCAGGGATGACACTACTGCCCGTAAGGCTGGCGTGGGCAGGGATGTCACCACTGCCCGTAAGGCTGGCGTGGGCAGGGATGACACTACTGCCGTAAGGCTGGCATGGGCAGGGATGTCACCACTGCCCGTAAGGCTGGCGTGGGCAGGGATGTCACCACTGCCCGTAAGGCTGGCGTGAGAAGACTTAAGTTTGGAAAACTTAACTCATCCTCATCCAGGACACTGAAAAAATTCATTCAGAAAAACCCCGACAATAATGCCATCGTTTCACCAGAATTATAAACGAAAATCAAACATGAATCGAGGAAAAAAAAACGTAAATCAAACATGGGATATACAGAATTGTATAAAAAAACATCGAAGCCTAAATAGAGATCTTATTTATCGAGCGTTATATTGAGAGTGGAAGGATGGGGGAGGGGAGGGGGGGGTGTTACCGGGAAAGGGAGGGCTGGAGGAGAGTGGGAGGAAGGGAAGGAAAGGGCCGGAGGACAAGGGGGAAGGGAGGGAAGGCCCTGGCTGTGCTCCCCACCTGACATCCACGCTCCACGTGTTTACTCCCGTTTACAAGACTGGCGGGGTTAGGCGTGTTCCAATAATATTTTTCCGCGTTTCCCTTCACCGTCGCGGTTCACTGGACGGTGAAGGGGGGGGGGCTTTCTTAACCTCAAGGGGAAAAATCAGTTCAAAAGGTAAATTTGCTTCTCGGGCTTTTAATAAGAAACCGAATTTTCTGTAAAATTTCAACAAATGAATGAACAGCATAAGAACATAAGAATAAAGGTAACTGTAGAAGGTCTATTGGCATATAAGAGACAGCTCCTATTTATAGCCACCCAATCCCACCCTATATGTCCAACCCACGCTTGAAACAATCAAGGGACCCCCACCTCCACCACGTTACGCGGTAATTGGTTCCCCAAATCAACAACCCTAATGCATTAACAAAATTCTTATTTTCAAAATGTTTACAAATTTCAAATCGATGCCAAGATGAAATGTGTCATCGACGTGACAAGGACCTAGACTCACTTAGCGTCATGTATTTCTAAGCGGTTTTGTCACGAGGACATTTAAGAAGCCCGTAAGATTCTCCTACGCGTGATTCAGGAAAGCATTCATGCTATGGAAGGATTTTGTACTAGTGTCCCGTCGTGTCGACAGAGGCCACTGCTAACAAAACCTAACCTATCCTAATTTACGCCTAAGTATACAACAAATTCTAATATACAATAATGTTAATTTATATTCGAGAAAATACCCAATGTTGCACACAGTATGTTGAAATTTATTTTGACGTAACAAAAATTGTTAAGTAAGTAAATTTTGACGTAAGGCCAAAAATTGTCATTCTAAGAAATAGAAGCGGCTCGCAAAATTGACATACTGTCCCGTTTTCTGTCTTGGATTCTCTGGTAGGTTAGGATTAAAGGACACTTTAAAACGATATTTTTCTTAACGTTGGAAATCCTTAGGAGGACGAGCTGTTTTGATAGCCAACATTTCTCCAATAAGCGCCCAGGTTTTAGAAAACATTACGAGTGATTTTCCTAAGGGCCTATCAACTAATGGAGGGTTATTAAGCCCAACATAGCTTACCGACCAGCCAGCAAATATATTTCAGTGCTATGCAGACCAGGGAGCCGGTTGGCCGAGCGGACAGCACGCTGGACTTGTGATCCTGTGGTCCTGGGTTCGATCCCAGGCGCCGGCGAGAAACAATGGGCAGAGTTTCTTTCACCCTATGCCCCTGTTACCTAGCAGTAAAATAGGTACCTGGGTGTTAGTCAGCTGTCCAAGGGCTGCTTCCTGGGTGGAGGCCTGGTCGAGGACCGGGCCGCGGGGACACTAAAAAAAAAACCCGAAATCATCCCAAGATAACCTCAAGATAACCAGGACAAAAGTAAGCACTGAGTGTAAACACACACCGAGAAGCGAAGAACACCTCCCGGCATATATATATATATATATATATATATATATATATATATATATATATATTTTCCTAATTACGGTGATGTACTCATACAGAACTCAAATTATATATCAAGAATACCTTCTGTTGGAAACCATATACGAGAAAAAAAACCCTAGTAAAGTAATAAAACTCGCGTAATTTTTGTTTAATTGTCTATATCAACATTATTTAAATATTGATGTAGTACTTCTGACGTATTATTATAGCATAGGAAATCGCTGGCACTAACACTGCATGTACACACTGGGAAATATACAGAAAAGTGTATTGTTGTGATGAGTATATCGATAAATCATTTATTGCATGGAACGTATATTCATATATGTTGCATATGTCATTAGCATGCACCACTGCTCTTCTACACCTGCGGTGTACTCGCCTATTACTCACTAGGTGAGTACACCGCCTAGGGTCTTACGACCAGGAGTCGGGAGGACTGCTCGACGACCGGGCCGCGGGGTCTCTAAGCCCCGAAATCACCTCAAGGGAACCTCACATAGGCGTCAGCCGGTCTCAATCTTCCTAATACCTTACTCATCCCTAGTCTCCAGATACAGTGTGATTGATAATTCCTGTGATTGATGATTGATTGATGAAGATTAAGCCACCCAAAAAGGTGGCACGGGCATGAATAGCCCGTAAGTGGTGGCCCTTTTGAGCCATTACCAGTATCATTAGCTGATACTGGAGATCTGTGGAGGTGCGACTGCACCCTGCGTGACGGGAGATGTCTCCCGTGATTCCTGTGACGACTGATAATTCCTGTGATGACTGATAATTTCTGTGACGACTGATAATTCCTGTGATGACTGATAATTCCTGTGATGACTGATAATTCCTGTGATGACTGATAATTCCTGTGATGACTGATAATTTCTGTGATGACTGATAATTCCTGTGACGACTGATAATTCCTGTGATGACTGATAATTCCAGTGATGACTGATAATTTCTGTGATGACTGACGTATGATGAAAATTATAATTTATTGTCCAGCGATGTGTAAATATTTCATTCAAAATGATCTGCTACCAGAAATTTTAACCAAAAATCCTCAGTTTGCTAACTGTAGGTAGTAACTGAGTGATTGTAACCTATCCATCGCTGCCCACTGGATGGGGGGGGGCCGGTGTGCAGGACAAACATATCAATTGTGACACTAGCTCTCCACATGTCAGTTCCTTAATTTAGAACCTGTACTTGAGGTCGATCTCGAACCCATTGTTGATGTGACGACTTATATTGAATTTTGTAACTAGCTCATCAAAATTGTAACTTGCTTAGCTAAATGAATTGTGAGGTTCAGTCCCTCAGCCCATTATGTGCCTCTGTAACCCTTTCCACTACCGCCCACAAGATGGGTATGGGGTGCATAATAAATGAACTAAACTAAAAAAAAAACTTGTGTAGTTTGGAGAGTGAGGTTGAGTCAAAAATTTCAGAATTATTGTTATGAGTGATTTTACTGATTGAGTGGGAGCTGTAGAGAGAGAGAAGTGTGAAAGTGTGTGTGTGTGTGTGTGTGTGTGAGAGAGTGTGTGTGTGTGTGTGTGTGTGTGTGTGTGTGTGTGTGTGTGTGTGTGTGTGTGTGTGTGTGTGTGTGTGTGTGTGTGTGTGTGTATGTGAGCGAGTGAGTAAGAGAGTGAATGAGTAACTGATTGATATATTGATTGAGAGAGGGGGTAAGAGTGGAAAATACATAGAACATTCTAAATCCTTGTTATATAATACAAAACAAAACGTTCTATACATTACAAAAACTTTAAAACTTCATATAAATTCACCTTTTTAAGTTTATATGTATATATAACTTAAAAAGACAAGCCCAAAGTGACCGCGTAAACTACGAGAGATACTCATCTGGATAACAATGAACATGATTCACGTTAAAAAAAACACGAGAATCATCATTTAAAAACACGTAAATTAAGTTTTTAACACATAAATCAAGTTTTTCACACCAAAATATAATGTTAACGCTTTCGAAGACTTCGTTTGAGATTTAAATAGTAAAGACATTTCTAGCACCGAGATTCAGATGGCCAGTTTTGGGAATAATTTGTCCGTGTACCTCTTAATCCTGTTATGAATATAGCGCTAAAATAACGGGTGTACCACCCTTCCTAGAGGTACCCGGCAACAGTGTACCACTCGAGAGGTACCAGACAGCCAGTGTATCACCCCTGGGGGTACCAAGCAAGCTGTGTACCATCCCGGACGTACCTGGCATCCGATGTACCACCTCATAGATACCAGACAACTAGTGTACCACCCGAGAGGTACATAGGTACCATCCTGGTGTAAGTCAACAAGGACAGCGTCAGTAAACAGGTTTTGGGGTGAAGTACACAGAGAGGAGGCCCCGCGCCTGGCCACGGGGACCGAAGCGAAGAATTCTTCTCTCTAACTTTATACATTTGTACCCATCCGCACTGACATCAAAATGTCGTGATATTTCTACCAGAAAAGCTTTGGAGTCGGGCGGTGGGATTGAACCCGCGTCCTTGGTTTGATTCCTCCTGGTCCCTGCTGCATTTTTTTTTATTTCTCATTTATACCATATTTCGTCTTCATATTAAGCTTGAGAGGAATGCATACGTACATCCGGGTACCGGGGAGTTTCGGCGTAGTTTTGATGCCCATCTTCATATATACCCACCTGTACTGGTCGGTGCAATGTAGGAATCGCTTTTTGCATGGTCAGCGTTCAATCTCCCGATGGTTCAAGTGGTTGGATACCGTTCCATCACTCTGTCCTCATATCCCAGCTCCTTGTCTTCATATCCTTTGCTAGTGGGCCAGCCAGAGGCTTAGGGCCCGCACAGGAATATCCCTGAAAAAAAATATCCCTTCTAAGTGCTAAATAGTCATATTGATTAAGCGCTTTCTCCGGATAATAACCTAACGGTTAGGTCCTAAGCTAACCTTATAGAAGTGCATGTGTTGAGAGCTGAAGACAAGGATAACCAGTTAACTTCTATACCGATAAAGGGAAGATGGTCATTGCGTTCATTCGGAGACGGTGTGTTGTGCCCGAGACGTGTGGCAGGTGCACCAATGGTAAATGTGGATAAAGTTAAACTCCTTAATTGAGTGTGATACAAACATTTATAGTGAAGGCTGGAAGTTTGAGGGAAGGAGAGAAAGTACTTACGCCAATCACTTCATAGACAACAATAAATGGTAGTAGATAATTCTCGAAAATATTTTGGAACACAAAAATAGTGACGTTCATTGATCAGAATGGTAAGAGGCGAAGACTGATCATTAAATTGGCTTCCCCTTGATCATGGCGTCGTCTGAACACGAGTTATAATCACGCCACGGCCAATAAACTACTGAGAAACAGCAAGTACGAACACATGTTCGACAAAATGCTGCATCCCCATTCATCGGACGTCCCGTAGGGAATCCAACCTCTCTTTTGTTTCGTCGAAGGAGCATCAGATTCTGCAAAATGTGTTCGCGCCGCACTAAACCCTGGGTAGCGATGCTCACTTCCCAGGGGATCCTCGTCCTGCTGCTCTCAGGTTCCCTTCCCTTGTAACTTGGCACGAAGATATTGGCGGCTATAAAATACGAATGTTCTAATAAGATTTAAGGGTAAAATGCCTTATGGAGAAAGAGGGGTGAACGCGATCACTAAACACTTGCTTCAAATTATAATGACAGCCAACACAGACATATCGACCTTAACAGAGATAAGTAAAAATGTCTGTATGATCGGTCCCGGATCTTTTCACTACCTTCTTCCAGTATAAAAGATTTACACGGCTTAATTGCCTCATCATTAAATCACCTCTAGATGCGCCTCAGTAAACAGGGGAGGCCGCGGGCCCAGGCAAACCAACCCTCATTAACAAGAGAAAGAGACGAGAGGCAAAAAAAAAAAAAAAAAAAAAATGGGAAGGCAGCTGCTTCCCTCGCAGAACGCCAGGCTGGAGAATCTTTGTGTACGCGCTCTCAGCCGCCCTCCCTGCATTGTGGGCGGAGGGGGAGGCCGAGGGCGGCCGTGGGTGGGCAAGTGCTGGCAGGAGTGGGCTGGGACAGAGATAGGTGAGGCAGGTGGGTGAGGCGGGCGGGTGAGAAGGATGGTAGAACAGGTGGATGAGGAATGAAAAATGTATTTTACAGCGAGACTTGGCTGTTGAAGCTGGATGAGGCAAATGAATGAAGCATATGAGAAGACAAATGAGTAAAGGAAACGAGTGATCCAAAGTGCCAGACGAGATGTAAGGAATTATCCGAACGTATGAGGCAGTGGGTACAGCAGCTGGCTAGGCACATACAGGTGAGGGATGCAGGGAAGCGGAGGAGGAGGTCATGTACAGCCCAGAACAACTGCACGAGGAAGTGTCGGTCTATCATTATAATATTTTGAGATATATTGAAAGATATCCCACTCTTTCATATCTCTGCAGAAGGGGATATCCCGCTCTGCTTGATTTGTTGATTGATTCTTAAGCTGCCTGCTACAGGCGTTATCTCAGCCTATATGTAAACTTAAGCTGTTGCTGGCATTTAATCTTAAGGTGCAGTTGGTGGGTGTCTGGCACATAACCGTCTTCTTGCACACAGTACATAAATGATTTTCTCTTTTTTTCCAACTTTTCTGGAAGTTAAGACCCACGGTGACAAGGGAAGTATGGTACCTAGTCCCCGTATTAGTGTATGGTACCTAGCCCCCCTTTTTTCCGGCATAAAGGGGGGGGGGAGGTAAGAAAACAGGCATGGCTCCAAGTTTCTGACATAAGAGGGGTGCTAAGACATAGACATGGACCCCCAGTTGCCATGGGGGTGGGGTGATGGGGTGATGGGGTGAGTGTTAAGAATCTGAGGGTCGAAGATTGACTCGGCTGTCACTGGGAGGGCGTACCCGGTAGCAGTGACATTGGCTCCACCCATGACCCTAAGTTCTATAGATAATTCTTTTATATTTGATTTTTTTTGCAGCATCTGTGGACTCTTTCTAACTTATCCTATGTCGGATATAATGCGCAGTCTATTATCTCCTAATCTACTTTTCCTTGCCTAAACTCAGATTTCCAATGCCGCTTCTATTGACCATTTATCTGTTGCTCACTAAAATCGTCTTAAATTTTTGAACAGCATGGGTGGAGGGGTCCTCTCCTGTTGCTATACTGGTGACCATGTCCCTCGCGTATTCAGTTTTGGATCCCCAAACTTGTTCTGTGCCTTGGCTCAAGATCTGTATCGCCTCTGTTGCCAAATTGATCTGCGGTGGCTATCGCTTCCCTCACACTTCTATCAGTCTGACTTCTTTGTTTACATGAATTTCAAATACAAAAATTTTCTATTCTCCTGGGCTGTATGGGTCTCGAACCGCGGACCCCACGCGTGTGAGGTCGTAGCTCTATCCAGATTCGAGTGTGGGTTCGAGACCCATACAGTCCAGGTGAATGGAAGGTTTATTTCCTCGGAAGTGTGGATGACTTTTTTTTTTTTACAAAAATCTTGTTCTCATTCCAAGAGAAGTCGAGCCTTTATGTCCTCCTTTGATAACCATGGAGCAATCATCATAAACAAGCTATTCAGTTAAATATTCTACTTTATACTTATTGAATTTGCCTTTCCATTGGAGACTTTCGGCGCCGTGGAGAGGGGAGACCTGCTGCCTGGGTAACAGCTTCTCCTCCATATTAACCTACCCTGGCTTTCTGCCCTGGAGAGGCCACTCCAGACCGACAACCAGAGCGCAACTCCATAGTCTCCTGAGACTGATGGATGCCTACTACTACTACTACTACTACTACTACTACTACTTATTGAATTTCCAGCAAAACTGAAGGTCTCACACTTTCAGTGTTCTCACCAAACTAGTAATATCTACGACACTTTGCAGCTTCGTGACGGAGGAAACTATACATTACTATCAAATCATACGGTAGTTCTGTTCTGCCTGTTTGGTGAGAAAGCTCACGATTACAAGACGAGATGTTCAGGCAGGGAACATTGTTCCCTGCCTGATCTTATTAATTGTCTGCGAAGACAGGACGGGTAGGACGTCTTATTCTTAAATTAAGTAAAAAGAAGAATTCTATCAGTATAATGATAATGTAAATATTTTAAGTTTGGAACATGTTTTTAACACGGGGTGAACCCGACTTTAATGTGTAAGGGTCGTGGGCTGAGGCCGTGACACAGGGTCGTGGGCTGAGGCCGTGACACAGGGTCGTGGGCTGAGACGTGACACAGGGTCGTGGGCTGAGGCCGTGACACAGGGTCGTGGGCTGAGACGTGACACAGGGTCGTGGGCTGAGACGTGACACAGGGTCGTGGGCTGAGACGTGACACAGGGTCGTGGGCTGAGACGTGACACAGGGTCGTGGGCTGAGGCCGTGACACAGGGTCGTGGGCTGAGACGTGACACAGGGTCGTGGGCTGAGGCCGTGACACAGGGTCGTGGGCTGAGACGTGACACAGGGTCGTGGGCTGAGACGTGACACAGGGTCGTGGGCTGAGGCCGTGACACAGGGTCGTGGGCTGAGACGTGACACAGGGTCGTGGTCTGAGGCCGTGACACAGGGTCGTGGGCTGAGACGTGACACAGGGTCGTGGGCTGAGACGTGACACAGGGTCGTGGGCTGAGGCCGTGACACAGGGTCGTGGGCTGAGGCCGTGACACAGGGTCGTGGGCTGAGGCCGTGACACAGGGTCGTGGGCTGAGGCCGTGACACAGGGTCGTGGGCTGAGACGTGACACAGGGTCGTGGGCTGAGACGTGACACAGGGTCGTGGGCTGAGACGTGACGCATGGTTGTAATGGCGTCTTGCTAGGTAATCCATGTCATATTTGATGGTACAAAAATTAGCATACGCACCAGGCAATTGGACCGTCTTTTGAATGTCGAGTCAGATAATGTTGGCACGCAACTCTGGATTGTTCTTACTTCATAGCGTGGTAGACGGAACAATTCATTGATGACGGTCTTATTGATGTTGCTGCCTAATATATACATCATTGCGTGTGTCCGGTCAAATTTGCATCTTGTCCAAGTCGCTTTAAGGCTGACGGACCAGTCAGCTATGTTGTGTCTAATGAAGCGCTCCGTCGCCGATCACCGCTGTGGCCACATGTGTCGTCTCCACACCTGTCACTCACCGTTCACAGCTGTGGCCACGTGTGTCGCCTGCACACCTGGCACTATTGGTACATAATGCGCCCAACCGGAGTGATCTCCAGTGCTTCTCTAATGAAGCAAAATGACTTCTGACTTAGCAAATGGTGCTCTGATGTCCCTCAATTATTGCTTTATTTAAATATCTTCCAAACACCTGTTCTACACCCACAACTGCCCTTCACAAAATCCTGTCCTCTGTCCATTACTGTCCACTGCCCACTAATTTCCTCTGCCCACTACTGTCCTCTGCCCACTTATGTCCTCTGCCCACTACTGTCCTCTGCCCACTACTATCCACTGCCCACTACTGTCCTCTGCCCACTACTGTTCTCTGGCCACTACTGTCCTCTGCCCACTACTGTCCTCTGCCCACTACTGTCCTCTGTCCATTACTGTCCACTGCCCACTACTGTCCTCTGCCCACTACTGTCCTCTGTCCATTACTGTCCACTGCCCACTACTGTCCTCTGCCCACTACTGTCCTCTGCCCACGACTGTCCTCTGCCCACTACTGTCCTCTGTCCATTACTGTCCACTGCCCACTACTGTCCTCTGCCCACTACTGTCCTCTGTCCATTACTGTCCACTGCCCACTAATGTCCTCTGCCCACTACTGTCCTCTGTCCATTACTGTCCACTGCCCACTACTGTCCTCTGCCCACTACTGTCCTCTGTCCACTACTGTCCTCTGCCCACTACTGTCTTCTGCTCACTAATATTCTCTGCTCATTTTTGTCCCCCTACTGATTTTCTCACCAGCACTATTATTAACATCAACACCAGCACCACTAAGCACATAAACGAAGGCACCACTAACATCTCCAACACCCGCAACACTTACAGCATCAATGCCACTAACAACATCAACACCAGCAGCTCCGTTGTGTATATCAACATTAACAACTTCAACACTAACAATATCAACACCAGTAACAACATCAACACCTCTAATAACATCAACACCAGCACCGTTATCATCAACACCTGCACAACTACCATCATCAATACCAGTACCACCACCATCACCCCTCATCATCATCATCAGTACCATCACCATCTTCAGGACCACCGCCCCTCAACGCTATCTACGTTCAAAACCGAAAGATTCCAGGTTCGAGTCCCACGATAAGGCAGAAACGTTTGGGCCCGCTTCCTTTCACCTCCTGTTGCCTCTGTTCACCAAGCAGTAAGTTGGGGGTACTTGGGAGCTAGGCGACTGTTGTGGGATGGATCCCGAGGAAGGTTAGTATTTGGCGTGTCTCGATGATAGGAGACCAACTACCACCACTTGGGATGGGTGGGTGCAGGAGACCCCCAGGGTGAACTACCACCCACCACCACCTGGAATGGGTGGTTGAAGGAGACCCCCAGGGTGAACTACCATCCACCACCACCTGGGAAGGGTGGTTGCAGGAGACCTTGGGTGCTGCACAACTCCCTAAGGATGGTGGCGCCCTTCTCACTCCCCCGGGACCAACTCCTTCAATCACTGTTGCCAAGAACGACACACAAATAATACCTCTTGTCATATATCGTGACGTTGTTCATCGTACTCGCCTCTTAAGCCTCTGATACCAGTGAAAAATGCTGCTAATCGTCTACAAGATGAAAGAAAGTTTCACCCCTATTTAAGCCCAAACCAGGACCTTGGAAAATATGTATGTATATACATTATTGTGAATATCGATGAATGCATGAAATCCGTCCCTTTTGGCAGCACTGTGTTCAATTAGTATGCACAGTAAGTCGGCAAGACGTGACGCCGCCTCCTGACCCCTGCTGCCATCTGCGGGCCGCGCCGCGCACTGACTCCCCTCGGGGTGAAGATGAGACCTCTGGAATCCACCAACATTCTCACAGACTTCGAGCTTGAAGGCCTTCTTGCCTAAGCAAAGGCTTTAATTCGCATTTTTCGAGCCTGCTGCGTAGTTTCAGGCATGTATCGTGGCTCGAGATGCATAGCGCCCCTCAAAATGGCAGAGGCGTAGAAAATGGGAATGACATCATCCATGGGTATGCCACCTTTCCAATTCTCACGGCCCTGGAGTCCCGAAAGACGAATCTGAGAGAAATGATAAGGTACTTACTATGGTCCGGGAGTCGGTCGGTAAGGCGTGGGTGATCCACAGACAGCTTGCCCTACCCACCCTCGCCACCCCCGCCTTCCTTGGGCACTCGGCGCCCCTCTCGCCACACGCCTCTGGAAAATCTTGGGCTGGAAGAGGTTGGTAAAGGAGGGGGCGGCAAACACACACACACACACTCCCTCCCCACCCTCACCGTATGGTGGAGTCGGTACTGCACTTGGGGCAGGTCTCCGCTAGTGGCACTTGGGCCTGCGGGAGAGGCGACGGGCACCTCACACGCGCCGCCGCCGTCGCCGCCGCCTGCTGACGAAGGCCCCCCTGCAGGAGGTCACCCTCGGGCACGACGCAGCGGGACGTCGACCTTGCCGCCCCGGAGGAAGTGCTGTGAGGGCGGCCAAGTGGTCGAGGGGGTGTGTGAGAGTCGCGCCGTTTGTGCCGCCCCGGGTGTCACGCCTCACGTCACTAATGCCACCTGTCACGCCTCTAGTGCCACCCGAGTGTCACTCTTCCCTAGCAAGTGCCGCCGGTGCCTCGCCAATTGAACCATCCTTCATACAACTAGTGTCGCAAGAGTGTCACGCGTCACGTCCCTAGTGACGCCCGAGTGTCACGTGTTACGTCACTAGTGCCACCCGAATGTCACGCGTTACTAGTGTCACCAGAGTGTCACATGTCACTAGTGCTATCAGAGTGTCACGCGTCATTAGTGTCACCAGAGTGTCACGTGTCACCAGTGCCACCAGAGTGTCTCGCTCTCTGCCCCGTATATTAATGTGATGTGCGTTTAGGGAAATGGGTTACGGGATTCATAGTATTCATTCCTGAGGAGAGTCTATGTGGAGAGTTCTACTGCGGCCGCAGGAGTCACCGTAGGACACCTGCCTTACGCTACACGCTGACGGAGCCGCAGGAGTCACCGTAGGACACCTGCCTCACGCTACACGCTGACGGAGCCGCAGGAGTCACCTTAGAACACCTGCCTCACGCTACACGCTGACGGAGCCGCAGGAGTCACCTTAGAACACCTGCCTCACGCTACACGCTGACGGAGTCGCAGGAGTCAGCGGCGGTGGAGGACCTACCTCACGGTACTCGCATTTCAACTCACTCTCAATAAGTCTAATATATCAATTTAAGATTTTATACAAGAAATACGACGTTTAAAGCGTCACAGAGACAACACCGGTGACCGTCAGTTGAACAGCTCTGAGACTAGCCAACTTAGCAATCCCATCCTTCCCTTAACGACGGCCGCCAGAACTATAATACGCGAACCGCTGAGGCAGAGGAGTGTAATGGTGTGATTGGTGGTTTGTTGGGTTGTTAGCAAGGCGCGGGGTCCGTCCTTTGGGCAGACGACAGCGGGGATATGCTCGCTGCGCCAGATACCTTAGCCTTCGTCACGTGAGTATTGTCTTGCATAGTTCTGTATTTGCCTGTGTTACATGCGGAAGGTGATCTTGCTGCTCGGCATGGCCTCCTGCCGGTAGCTTCAGGGGGCGGCAGAGGTGTCCTCCTTGAATTAACCTCATACTTATACAGCCACCGAGGCTCGTTGGGGTTCATGTTAACCTTCAATTCTCTGACTCGGGACTGTGCTGCGTTGGGTAACGAAGGTATCGTGTTGAGGAAGTGTGTTTGTGGTCAGACGGAATATGAAGCAGTGTTGCGGTGTTTGGTAACGATGGTGCTCGTGTGGTGTGTGTTAAGTACGTTCGCTCTCCACAAAAAAAAAAAATGCAGGTAAAGAATGTGAGGTGTGGTGAAGCGAGAGTGTCTCCACCGGTGGTGTGGTGAAGCGAGAGTGTCTCCACCGGTGGTGTGGTGCAGCGAGAGTGTCTCCACCGGTGGTGTGGTGCACCAGTACCACACCAGGATGGTGGAGAGCTGGCCGCCCACCAAGGAGGTGTGGACGCGGCCACACCACCTTGGTGGGCGATGCCCTTCACACCAAGGTGCTGAAAACCGCCTCCTAAGTTACATGGTCATGTTAGCATACATGATAATAAATGCTTTAGATCTGTATATAA
Organism: Procambarus virginalis; assembly: GCA_020271785.1. Lineage (NCBI taxonomy): Eukaryota > Metazoa > Arthropoda > Malacostraca > Decapoda > Cambaridae > Procambarus > Procambarus virginalis. The sequence continues at coordinate 7,948,244 of WNGS01009631.1, forward strand.
ATTGATATTCTCTTGGTAAATATATATATATATATATATATATATATATATATATATATATATATATATATATATATATATATATATATATATATATATGTCGTACCTAGTAGCCAGAACGCACTTGTCAGCCTACTATGCAAGGCCCGATTTGCCTAATAGGCTAAGTTTTATGAATTAATTGTTTTTCGACAACCTAACCTACCTAACCTAACCTAACCTAACATTTCGGCTACCTAACATAACCTAACCTATAAGATAGGTTAGGTTACGTTAGGTAGGGTTGGTTAGGTTCGGTCATATATCTACGTTAATTTTAACTCCAATGAAAAAAATTGACCTAATACATAATGAAATGGGTAGCTTAATCATTTCATAAGAAAAAAAATGAGAAAATATATTAATTCAGAAAAACTTGGCTTATTAGGCAAATCGGGCATTGCATAGTAGGCCAAAAAGTGAGTTCTGGCTACTAGGTACGACATATATATATATATATATTATATATATATATATATATATATATATATATATATAATATATATAATATATNCATCGTTGCCTGGCATACTGATGACTCTGATCCTGATGCCGAGAGGCACTTAATGTATCACGCGACCAACATTCCCATTCGACAAAATTTCAGCTGAATATGAAACCACAAATGATATAATAATGAGACGAGAATATCACCAGATCTGCTCGGTTCATCGTGCCTACATTCACTCGGCGAGAGTCCTTCAAAGTATATAAAATGATATACATAATATATAAAATATATATATATATATATATATTTATTTATATTATTCTAAACCAGTCTGTGGTCACTCCCTCCGCTGCCAAGGACCTGGGACACCAAAACCTGTATATTCTGCATCACATCAGTCACAGGCGAGGCTGATAGAGTGGCAATTGTCAAATTTAATCTCCACCAGGTTGGCTAGAGAGAGTGGTCTGAAAGGTTGCCAGATGTTGATGATGTCACTGTGTTACTGTTGATGATGTTAGCGTGTTACTGTTGATGCTGCAAGTGTGTAACTGGTGTTGTGCATGCAGTAAACTGTGCTTACTTTAATCTAGAGTTAAACATAAGCTATAGAGATTTACTCCTTAATCTCTTTGTATATCTGTCCTGTGATGTGCAGCTGCTGTAATGAACAGTAGCACTGTGGGTCCAAGAGCGACATGGGGTGACTCTTGCCACAATGCCACACGGGCGAGGAACCGTGCACCTTAGGGAGGCAGTTTGAGAACTTTCATCTAGACACTAGAGAAAGTTACGGCAAGTTGTTGTACACGTAGTTCAGCATGATGTTGTACACGTAGTTCAGCATGATGTTGTACACGTAGTTCAGCATGATGTTGTACACGTAGTTCAGCATGATGTTGTACACGTAGTCTAGCATGATGATGTACACGTGGTTCAGCATGATGTTGTACACGTGGTCCAGCATGATGATGTACACGTGGTTCAGCATGATGTTGTACACGTAGTCTAGCATGATGTTGTACACGTAGTCTAGCATGATGTTGTACACGTGGTTCAGCATGATGTTGTACACGTGGTTCAGCATGATGTTGTACACGTAGTCTAGCATGATGTTGTACACGTGGTCCAGCATGATGTTGTACACGTGGTTCAGCATGATGTTGTACACGTGGTTCAGCATGAAGTTGTACACGTAGTCCAGCATGATGTTGTACACGTAGTCCAGCATGATGTTGCAGGTCAGCGTTCAAACAAGGACTGTTCAAGCGGTTGGATGCCGTTCCTTTCCCGCTTCCTCATAACATAGCTCATATCCTGCCCTCATATTCCTTCCAAGTGCTGTATAGTAGTTTTGGCTTAGCGCCCCCCCCCTCTCTCTCTCTCTCTCTCTCTCTCTCTCTCTCTCTCTCTCTCTCTCTCTCTCTTGATAATCATCTTACATTGTCAATGATACGGTAGTGAACAAGGCTATCTCTATCATGCTGGACTACGTGTATTACCAATAGTATTGACCTGAATTCAAGGAACCTTGAACCTTGCGGGATACGCTCAGGTGCTTCGACGATCGAAGCACCTTTTCTGTCCCATGTGAGTAAGCTTCAGGTTCATGGACTTCATGCAGGTCGGCATTAAATCCCCGACCGTCCAAGTGGTTGAGCACCATTCCATCTCCCTGTTCCATCACAAATCCTTATCTTGATCCCTTCCAAGTGCAATATAGTCTAATGGCCTGGCGCTTTCTCCTGACAGTTCCCTTCCCTTCCCTTCAGGTCCACGGGATGATTATAGGGGGGGGGGGCGGGAGTCCCTTGTGCTGTCTTGTTCGCCCTGGCAGTCACGATGCACGATGAGTGGACTGTACACGAATGGGTCGAAACACGACATATACCGCAGATGTCTCGATGACATTCGTATGCGAAGAGAGAGAGAGAGGCTTGGAGGGGCTCCGTAGTACACTTCAAGAAATCTAAGATGACTGGCTCAGTAATTCTTGGTGGCAGAGGGGGCCACACTACGTCTTCTGTTGGAAGCTGAATGTCTTCCTCGTTACTCCTGCGTGATTGACGGGAGCAGTTCGCCTTAGGCTCTCCATAATCACTCTCCATAATTCAGGAGGGGATGGGTCATCTCCAGAAGACCCTCTAACTTCTGTGTGTGTGTGTGTGTGTGTGTGTGTGTGTGTGTGTGTGTGTGTACTCACCTAGTTGTACTCACCTAGTTGTGCTTGCGGGGGTTGAGCTCTGGCTCTTTGGTCCCGCCTCTCAACCGTCAATCAACAGGTGTACAGTTCCCTGAGCCTAATGGGCTCTATCATATCTACACTTGAAACTGTGTATGGAGTCAGCCTCCACCACATCGCTTCCTAATGCATTCCATTTGTCAACCACTCTGACACTAAAAAAGTTCTTTCTAATATCTCTGTGGCTCATTTGGGCACTCAGCTTCCACCTGTGTCCCCTAGTGCGTGTGCCCCTTGTGTTAAACAGCCTGTCTTTATCAACCCTGTCGATTCCCCTGAGAATCTTGAATGTGGTGATCATGTCCCCCCTAACTCTTCTGTCTTCCAACGAAGTGAGGTTTAATTCCTGCAGTCGCTCCTCGTAGCTCATACCTCTCAGCTCGGGTACTAGTCTGGTGGCAAACCTTTGAACCTTTTCCAGTTTAGTCTTATGCTTGACTAGATAGGGACTCCATGCTGGAGCCGCATACTCCAGGATTGGTCTGACATATGTGGTATATAATGTTCTGAAAGATTCCTTACACAAGTTTCTAAAGGCCGTTCTTATGTTAGCCAACCTGGCATATGCTGCTGATGTTATCCTCTTGATATGAGCTTCAGGGGACAGGTCTGGCGTGATATCAACCCCCAGGTCTTTCTCTCTCTCTGACTCTTGAAGTATTTCATCTCCCAAATGATACCTTGTATCTGGTCTCCTGCTTCCTACCCCTATCTTCATTACATTACATTTGCTTGGGTTAAACTCTAACAGCCATTTGTTCGACCATTCCTGTGTGTGTGTGTGTGTGTGTGTGTGTGTGTGTGTGTGTGTGTGTGTGTGTGTGTGTGTGTGTGTGTGTGTGTGAGTGTGTGTGTGTGTGTGTGTGTGTGTGTGTGAGTGTGTGTGTGTGTGTGTGCGAACTTGACAAATCAGTCTGCGGCCATAACTGTTTTACCGTTTTACCAAGGAGTAAAAGTGTAGTTTTTACCCATCTTGAGCTGCCCCTCTTTGTTGGGGATCCATTAGAAGTTGTGTATGAGGCCTCGCCCTCACCGCCCTAGTTGGCCCGACCTCACACCGCAGTGAGAACACCTTCCCCTTCCCCCAGTCTCTCTCATACTTTGTGTTCTCTTGGAGTACCTGAATCTCCTAATTAGTGGATCATCACACGTGTGGTGGACCGTGTAGTGAACTATATGGTTTAGCCATATGGTGATCCATGTGGTGACCCTTGCGGTGGGCCATGTAGTGTGGCGTGGGGTGGACTATGTGGTGGACTATGTAGTGGAATATGTGGTGAACCATGTGATGAACTCTGTAGTAGAGCTAAGTAGACCATGTAGTGGACTGTGAAGTGGTATTCCTCCAAGGAGTGCCTGACCAACCGGGTTGTGGTGGGTATGTGGGCCTGCGGGCTGCTCCAAGCAACAGCCTGGTGGACCAAACTCTCACAAGTCAAGCCTGGCCTCGGGCCGGGCTTGGGGAGTAGAAGAACTCCCAGAACCCCATCAACCAGGTATCAACCAGGTATCAACCAGGACCATGTGGTGGACTGTGAAGTAGACCATGTGGTGGACTGTGAAGTGGACCATGTAGTGGAACAAACAGTGAACAGAACTGACATGAGCACCACTCAGGATAAACCCAGCACATCAACAATGCTGTACCACTCAAACAAAACAAAACAATGCACAACCCATCAAGATTTTTGTAGGCATTAAAAGCATCATCTGCAAGTCCTTCGCATACAATATTTGACTTTTATAACTGGATTCTGATAACAAAAAAAAAAACAGCGTTTAATAAATTAAAAGCCAATATAACTTTAGAAAGAATTTCATACAAATTCAGATTTGAATACGCCAGTTTTTAGTCAACACAGACACCTGTGATGATGTAATTGGTGAGATGGTTGCTCAGACGGATGAGAATGAATGAGAAACTACTTTTTTTTGCCATAGATGTGTTGGAGTCATCGGAATGCAATTCGGCTTTCTGGACAGTGAATCATTGGCGATTACTGTCTTGTTGAAGGGAATTACATATATCTTGTGAGGAGAGGTGGGGAGGGGGGGGGGAAGGGGAAGGTCCATGAAATACACTAAAAGTGTATTTTTATGAATATAAGTCATCAAACGGTGATTGTGTAATAGGGAGAAACTGCTATCATGATTGACGGGTGACCCCATAACCTCACAGCCGCCGAACTCAATATAGGGGAAACTTTGTGTCTTTCTTCCTAATACCAATATCTAGTTCCCTTTCTCCTTTTTACATACCTCTATTTCTCCTCCTTCTAGCCTTCCCCAGTTCGCTTTCTCTCCCGCATATGCATCTACTGTTCTTGTTTCTCCTCTGCCTCCCTCTACGTCCTCCTCCAGTCGCCGCAGTAATGTATAGGCGGTTCAATGGGCGACTCAATGGGCGGCAATAAAGCTCGTCCCGTTAAGTGATCTCATTTTCATACAATTCATCGATAAGTCAGCGGGGCGAGCGGGTGGCTCCGGAGAACTCGGATGTACTAACAGCCCGACTATCTCCAGGCCCTTGATTCACCCTGGCCTCGTACTGCCTCACCCTGTCCTCGTACTGCCTCACCCTGTCCTCGTACAGCCTCACCCTGTCCTCGTACAGCCTCACCCTGTCCTCGTACTGCCTCACCCTGTCCTCGTACAGCCTCACCCTGTCCTCGTACTGCCTCACCCTGTCCTCGTACAGCCTCACCCTGTCCTCGTACAGCCTCACCCTGTCCTCGTACTGCCTCACCCTGTCCTCGTACAGCCTCACCCTGTCCTCGTACTGCCTCACCCTGTCCTCGTACAGCCTCACCCTGTCCTCGTACTGCCTCACCCTGTCCTCGTACAGCCTCACCCTGTCCTCGTACTGCCTCACCCTGTCCTCGTACAGCCTCACCCTGTCCTCGTACAGCCTCACCCTGTCCTCGTACTGCCTCACCCTGTCCTCGTACAGCCTCACCCTGTCCTCGTACTGTCTCACACTGTCCTCGTACTGTCTCACCCTGTCCTCGTACTGCCTAACCCTGTCCTTGTATTGCGTTACCATATATGTTTTTATAGTTTGCTTTGAGTCACAGTCCAGGACCACTCTCAAAGAGGTGTTAAAGAAAGTTGCAGAGAAACTGTATGTTATTTGCAAGAATCTTTAATGCCTTAGGTGAGAGGGAAGAGCTACCAGAGGGGAAGAAACAGCAAGTGTATTGACAATATATAAATAAGAAGACAGGCAGAAGGCACTAAACCAGACCAGTGTGACTGACACGCATACCTCAGACCCAGTAACTTCTTCCCAAAAACCCACACACACACACACACACAACTTTAATCGCAGAGCCAAACTCCTATTGTTCCCCATCTCCATCCCAGGGCCATATGATCAACCCCCTCCGTCAGTTCATCGCGCTTTCTCCTGATAGTTCCCTTCCCCGTCAATTCTTATAGACTACCTCCAAGTCCACCTACTCAGCTCCCCCAACTTCCTTAAAATAATCTGTTCCCACGCTAACCACTGCACCTCCTTTGCTGAGGGAAAGGAAGATGAAGCTGGAAAGCTGGAGACTACACAGAGCTGGAAAGTGAGACTACACAGAAGGAAGTGAGTTTTAAAGAAATTTACTCAAGAGATAAAATTACAATTTTTAACAGCTCGTGAAACGAACACACAAGAAGAATCGAGATATAATTACACTCACAAAAACAAAACTGTCTGACTTCATAACAAATGCTGTGTTCTATCTTATCTACCATGTAATAAGGTCCTTGGACCTTTTAAAGAAGTGGTCTGGATTAATATTTTGTAATTTATTCAGTATTTTAAAGTTCTCGATTAAATTTTATTTCATATGGTTTTGGTTTATTTGATTTCCTGGGAAGTTGCATTTAATATTGTCCTTTGGAAAGCCACATAATCTATGTAATTCTTCAAGTTTGAGCAGCAGCATAGAACNGTGTCTACCACCCACTACTTCCCTGCTGTTCTCTGCTTCAGCGACCCATCGAGAAACAGGTCGTTAAAACTGAACGATGTCCAGATGTCGTCAATCCATTTGACAAATAAATGATCCGACCCAAAGATCAGTTCACGCTCTTCTGCCCATCTAACCAAACGCAAAGGCACTTTATATGTACAATTGATGCATTGAAATAAGTCTGAATAGCACTATAGTTCGCTTCGACCACCTGTACGACAATAGCTCCCGAGGGAATGGGCGATATGTTTTAAATAGAGGAAACGTGCCTGCCTCAATGCTCGTATTTTTTATTCTAAAAGCTGAAAAACAAAAGCTAAAAGCTGCTTCTGCCAAGGATGAAGAATAATTTGCATTCAGTTTTGATCCATAGAGTGACAAAAATCCTGAGTAGTTGAGGAAACACAGAGCGACTAAAATCCTGAGCCTTAGAACGAATCATAGAGCGACCGAAATCCTGAGTCTTTGAAGGAAACACGGAGCGACCAAAGTCTTGAGTCTTTGAAGGAAACACGGAGCGACCAAAATCTTGAGTCTTTGAAGGAAACACGGAGCGACCAAAATCTTGAGTCTTTGAAGGAAACACGGAGCGACCAAAGTCTTGAGTCTTTGAAGGAAACACGGAGCGACCAAAGTCTTGAGTCTTTGAAGGAAACACGGAGCGACCAAAGTCTTGAGTCTTTGAAGGAAACACGGAGCGACCAAAGTCTTGAGTCTTTGAAGGAAACACGGAGCGACCAAAGTCTTGAGTCTTTGAAGGAAACACGGAGCGACCAAAGTCTTGAGTCTTTGAAGGAAACATAGCGAGACCAAAATCCATAGTTCGTGGGCCAAACAGAGAAGAACCAAAATCCTAAGTTAGTAGACGACACAGAAAACGAGAAACTTGACATTTCACTGGGGGACATAAACGTAAATTTGTTTCCGGCATTGATAAGTCAGGATTAGAGAAAAAAGCTTTTTTAGAGAGCGGTTAAAATGTTTCTGCATGCTAGAGATTAAATGATAAAGAATTACGGTCCTGAGAGATGTTTATTATACGACAGAAAATATTAAATCCATGCCATAGAGGAAGTGATACGCTATTCAGATCCATTTAAAAAGGACGACTCCTCGTCCTCAGAAGACGACGACCAGGAGTACGACCATCAAATCTTTGATTAGGAAGAAACGGCAATTAGCGATATCAAAGTATTGTGTCACGCTGCTGTTATACTACCAACTTGCTTATTTATATTGTTGTTGGGTTTCTACAGCTACCACGACTTCGTCGTCAATGAGAATATTTTAGCAGACTTCGAGAATATCTTAAGTACTGTAAACCCGTATCTGGGTGAAGATTATTCATGAGATGGAAGGCTGAGTCGAGCAGTCGCCGCGTCCAACAGCCTGGTTGACCAGTCCAGCAGCAAGAAGGCCTGGTCGACGATCGGGTCGCGGGGGGGACGCTAAGCCCCGAAATCATCTCAAGGTAAGGTGCTAATTAAGGCTGTAAGTGACGGAGAAGTAAGATGGTGAAGGTAAAGGAGATGGAATGGTATGAAAGGGTAAGGAAGGTTGTAATTACTTTGTAATAATAATAATGCCTTTCCTTCTAATGGGAGGGAAGGGAATTATCAGGGGGAAAGCGCCAAGCCGTTACGACTATATAGCACTTGGAAGGGGTCAGGATAAGGCTTTGGGATGGGACGGGGGGGGGAGGGGGAGGGGGAGGAATGGTTCCCGAACACTTGAACGGTCGGGGATTGAACGCCGACCTGCATGAAGCGAGACCGTCGCTGTACCGACCAGTCCAAGTGGAAGGGGGTTGTAGAGGAAAACATTATGTAGTTAAGGTGACTACAGTGATGATGGCTGTGAGTAGTGAAGATTGTTACAGTGATGAACGTAGTTGTAGTGAAGAAATGGCCTCTGGCACTCGAGCAATGGCAGGTTCCCCCTCTAGTGCGTGCGTGTGTGTGTGTGTGTGTGTGTGTGTGTGTGTGTGTGTGTGTGCGTGTGTGTGTGTGTGTGTGTGTGTGTGTGTGTGTGTGTGTGTACTCACCTAGTTGTACTCACCTAGTTGTGTTTGCGGGGGTTGAGCTCTGGCTCTTTGGTCCCGCCTCTCAACCGTCAATCAACAGGTGTACAGTTTCCTGAGCCTAATGGGCTCTATCATATCTACACTTGAAACTGTGTATGGAGTCAGCCTCCACCACATCACTTCCTAATGCATTCCATTTGTCAACCACTCTGACACTAAAAAGTTCTTTCTAATATCTCTGTGGCTCATTTGGTCACTCAGTTTCTACCTGTGTCCCCTAGTACGTGTGCCCCTTGTGGTAAATAGCCTGTCTTTATCTACCCTATCAATTCCCTTCAGAATCTTGAATGTGGTGATCATGTCCCCCCTAACTCTTCTGTCTTCCAACGAAGTGAGGTTTAATTCCCGTAGTCTCTCCTCGTAGCTCATACCTCTCAGCTCTGGTACTAGTCTGGTGGCAAACCTTTGTGTGTGTGTGTGTGTGTGTGTGTGTGTGTGTGTGTGTGTGTGTGTGTGTGTGTGTGTGTGTACTCACCTAGTTGTGCTTGCGGGGGTTGAGCTCTGGCTCTTTGGTCCCGCCTGTGTGTGTGTGTGTGTGTGTGTGTGTGTGTGTGTGTGTGTGTGTGTGTGTGTGTGTGTGTGTGTGTGTGTGTGTGTGCGTGTGTGTATGAATATATATAAAGGAGAAACTTACTACAATACCGAAGTGCTTCAATGAAGGTGAATGAAAGACCCAATTTATGTACTAGTCAATTAAAAACCAAATTTTCGGACATAACCTACATCCTTTCTCAAGGGGCTGAATACAATGTTGTGAACAATATCGTTTATAAATCTGGCAGAGCGCCTCACTTGGCGTCCATCATAAAGAAAGAAATTGAATTGAATCATTAGAGGTCGTTGTGATTATGTTGCCGAGGTCTGTCGAAGTGTCATCAGAAATACTAAAAAATCCTGACCTTCAGGGGACCTATATCCCGCAGGACTCCAGGGTCCTGCGGGATCACTATTCCTATTCTGAACATCACTGAGTCAAACACTTAGTGGGCCACCCAGAGGCTTAGGGCCCGCGCAGGAATATTCCTGCAAACAAAAAAAAAATTCACAGGGTCGTCTGTGCATATATGAACTAATGGGATTAGTTAGTTTTGATTCCTTAAGAATAATTTTACGGTTAATTGGATCTACTTTACTAACAGATTTATTGTCCATTACTGTCTCTACAGAGTCTATAATTACCTCTTCTGTTACGTGTCTCTACTGTGATATTTGAGTAGTTATATATAATTTTACTTATTATTAAAATCCATCAAATAAAAGTTTACTATTGATAAAAAGGGATTTATAATAATAGTAAAGGTACTATTATTGTTACTATTGACTAAAAATGGATTTTTCATGATAATAAAGGCAACTAGCTATAATGGCCTCGACGAGGACAAGGAAATAGGCGGGTAAGTAAAGGTCCGCTCGTTGCTCCCAATAATTTTTTTTCGTTAGTTTTCCATGACTCGATTTTTCTTAATGGTTAGTCAGTAAGCTAACGGCATGGCCTTGATCACCCCTTAGCAATTGAGAACATTAACCTTAACATCAAACTTACCCCCAACACAAAGCTAGAATGGTATCTAGGAATTTCCTTTTATTTCGTGTCAAAAATGGTGGATTGGGGAAGTTGCCATTCCCAGTCATCTGGGATTGGCGACTTCTGTTGAGAATTATATCATTCTTCCTCTGAAGGATGCTTAAGTCATATCAACCGAAGTGAATTATTAAGACTAACAGATAATCTTACTGACCAACCAGCAATTATATTTTAGTCTTGGCCATAGCTCAAGACTAAAGTAAACTTTCAATGTAAATACAAATAGAAGTTTTGATATACATCTCTGTATACATATATTATCCATGTGAGCTGTATATATTTTTAACATTGTGAGCTGGTCAGTGTTTTTAATGCTACTGCACACGAATGCAAGCCGACAATTGGGAAATGAAAATATGAAACACATGTATCATAGTCTCTCAAAAAATCTGAAAATATTTACATTTTCTTTTATCTAAAAATTATACATTTTCTATATTATTCTTAGGGCACACTATAATAATAATTTTTCCCATTGACCTACACCAAAATTTTTATTTATTTATTTATTTATAGACAAGCAGGCACATTGGGTTATTTGAGTACATAACATTGGTAAGTTCAGTAGAACTTCGGTTTCAACCCTTTTACCCTCTCGTAGCTCAGTCGATTATGGCAGTGTCTGGGATGCTCTCGGACGCAGGTTCGAATCCTCGTCACGGCCCTTGTGGATTTGTTCATTTGATGCATCACGTTAGTGTGATCTCTGTGTGTGTGACATAACATTGGTGTTTGAGCGTACATTCTTGCAAAGCCACACAGTATTCTAAGAAAGAAATGCACATTCTCAAAGCTAAAACATATCAGCATGAATAGAAGTGATTTGCTCAGATCTCTTAAACTCTAAACTCTTGTTAATAGCTTACAGGACGCCGTGTTAAAAATAATAATAATTCATTGTATCGGGGAAAGATAGCCAGTGTATATATATACATGTTAGGCTAATATTAAGGTCCCCCCCCCACGAAGATTGAATTCCTGACCCTCCTTTGAATGCAAACCCACAACAAGCTGAATTTGACCTAACTCCTACATACCTACTTACTGCTAGGTGAACAGTGTATTAGGTGATAGGAAATGCTCCCAACCGTTTCTGTTCCACCCAGGATTTGGATCCGTAATTCTGAATTGTTAGTTAGTTTAGTTCATTAATATGCACCCCATACCCATCCCGTGGGCGGTAGTGGAAAGGGTTACAGAGGCACATAATGGGCTCAGGGACTGAACCCCACAATTCATTTAGCTAAGCAAGTTACAATCTTGATGAGCTAGTTACAAAATTCAATATAAGTCGTCACGTCAACAATGGGTTCGAGATCGACCTCAAGTACAGGTTCTAAATTAAGCAACTGACATATGTGGAGAGCAACCCGTCCTCGCAAATTCGTATAGTCAATATTGACTTATTAAATACGTGCATAGGTGATATACTAAACATAATAGTTTACCTTGAAAAGCTTCATAGAAAACACCGACCTTACCTAACCTTGTTAGTATGTTAAGATAAACATCTTATTGCTTCGTAATTACAATTATTACTTAACCTATACCTATAATAGGTTAAGTAACAATTGTAATTATGAAGCTATAAGATGCTTATCTTAACATACTAACAAGGTTAGATAAGGTCGGTGTTTTCTATGAAGCTTTTCAAGGTAAACTATTATGTTTAGTATGTCACCTATACACGTATTTAATAAGTCAATATTGACTACGAATTTGCGAGGACGGGTTGCTCTCCAAATTGGAGCTACACATCTATGGATCATCCAATAAAATCAGCAGACTTCTAGATGTTACTACTGCTCGGCTTAGACTCGGTTACAAGTATCTCTGGAATTTTCTGAATTGTGAGTCGAGAACGGACCCGTCTGTACTACCGAGAGCCTCTGCACTAACCTAGCTGTGCTTGCGGGGGTTGAGCCGTGGCTCTTTGGTCTCGCCTCTCAGCCGTTAATCAACAGGTGTACAGGTTCCTGAGTCCACTGGGCTCTATGTTTAATTACTGCTCAATTAATTTCTATTGTTGTGTTAACTTACTAGTTAACTAGTGCCTACACGTACTAGTGGCTGTACAAGAATGTGAGAACTCTTGTAAATATCAATAAAAAAAGAAAAAACTTCGCCTCGTCTTCTCTTAACCACAAGACTTTCCAGAAATACAATCTCAACCCAAGTGACAGATTTACCTCACTTGTAAAGTGCACTTAATTAAAACAATACACTTCTGTCTTCCTGACTATTTAATTAGTGATACAAGACTACCAACAACTGAAGTTAATTATCTCGTCTTAGATATGCTGATCAAAACAGCTCATCCCCTGTGCCCAGAACAGTAAATTAATGGTAAAGAAATTGCTTGTTTCTAGAGCGCCGACATTGATCTTGAGGTGTCGGCGTTGGATCCCTTAAGGTCTAAGTGACCCCGTGAGTGATCGCCCGGTTCCTCAGGAGGGTACCTCCTGTCTCTCACGAGGCAAGAGGCTGACAGTTCCCCCCCCCCCCTGCCTCGTTGAGGACGGGGTGGGGGGACCTTCAACGAGCCGCGATGAAGGCTCGTTCCCTCATGCTCTTGCTCATTCCACATTCCTCATTCCTCATGCAAGAGGACTCAAACTCTTTGTCTTCATATCTTTCCCCGGCTTGGCACCTTCTTTTGAGAATTACTTACTTATGTAGTCATACCTGCTTAGTGCTTTTTCCTGATAATAATTACATTACCTTATCTTACCAGGTGAAAGCACTTGATCAGTATGACCTAGTGTGACCTTTGAAGAGTTATTAGCGCAAGGAGCTGGGACATGAAATGGAGATGAAACCACTTGGATCATTGGAGATCGAACGCCGACCCATCAGTCAATAAGGCTCTGATTTACACATCACCTCTCTTAAGGTCGTCACGACTGAGGATAGCATATGCCTAAATATAATTTACTTATATGTTCATTATCCTTAATTATTTATTATGGGCTAATTAGTGCCTAGGGGATTGAACGTGTTACACGAGACCAATGATGGACGGGGTAAACTCACTTTTCAAAGACAGTATTCAAAAGTTCAAGAGCATAAAATAATTGTAATAATTAGGTTTGCACCCAAATAATTACTCTTGGACAGACCTGAAGACCTGAAGCAGGCTGGGAACACCCCGTAACTGCCAATATTAAAAAGGCGCATTACAAAATATTTAAACCTATGAAATGAATACTGCCCAGCGTTAAATAATACATGAAAATAGTAATACAAAGTGGTTCAAATTATATTACTTCTAATTTATCCAAAATGCTATTTTTATTTTAACAAAATTTAGTCAAAAAAATCTATATATGAATAAAAGTAAGCAGACAAGACATAACAACACCGGAGGTCAGCTGGTAAGGAGAGAAAGAGAGAGAGAACAAGAACAGTTGAAGGTGCACCAACGACTGTCGTCTGGCAGCCAAAGAGTAGTAAGTGAATGAAATAAGTTAGAGTAGAAGTTAGCTGAGGCTAATACTATTTACACAGTATATTCACGCGCAGCTCCTTCACTCCGTGCTTATATCCATACTCCTATTGGGTTCTCATACCCTCTCCATGTGATATATTGTTATACTGGCTTAGCACTTTCTCCTCATAATTATCTTATTTAGATGAAGATATGATTGAAATCTATTGGGACGATCACCACTGTATTAGATGACCGGCAGTCGAAAAGGCGGGGCTCAAGAGTTGGCTCTCGATCCTGTAAGCACAAGAAGGTGAGCACACTCTTACTCACACCTACAAGTTCCTCCAGAGTTCCTCAAGTTTTTCCCAACCAATCACATCACAGGACGCGGCTCATTTTGTTTTCTCATTAGTTGGCTGACGGCGTGACAATAAATCAGAATTAGTGATAATTTGTCATTACAGTGCCAGTGAACGCTGGGCAGGGTGAGGCAGGGTGAGGCAGGGAGGCAGGGTGAGGCAGGGAGGCAGGGAGGAGCGAGGGAGGGTGAGGCAGGGGGGGCAGGGTGAGGCAGGGAGGCAGGGAGGAGCGAGGGAGAGGGAGGCCAGGGAGCAGGGATGAGCGAGGGAGGGTGAGGCAGGGGGCAGGGAGGAGAGAGGAAGGGTGAGGCAGGGGGACCGAGCAGCGAGGTCGGACTAGATTGGGGAGGCCAATAAGCAGTGGGGTTAAGGGGACGGACCAGGTGCAGGAACTCATCTAATAATTGTACTCGTCTATTATTACATCTAATACAAACCATTACTGCAACTACAACGGCTATTTCCTTATCAACAACACGACCCTACAGCAAGTTGAAAAATTAAATGCCCTCGTAGTCCACCGACGACTGAGTGAGTCCACTGACGAGTGAGTGAGTCCACTGACGACTGAGTGAGTCCACCGACGACTGAGTGAGTCCACCGACGACTGAGTGAGTCCACCGACGACTGAGTGAGTCCACCGACGACTGAGTGAGTCCACCGACGACTGAGTGAGTCCACCGACGACTGAGTGAGTCCACCGACGACTGAGTGAGTCCACCGACGACTGAGTGAGTCCACCGACGACTGAGTGAGTCCACTGACGAGTGAGTGAGTCCACTGACGACTGAGTGAGTCCATCGACGACTGAGTGAGTCCACTGACGAGTGAGTGAGTCCCACTGACGACTGAGTGAGTCCACTGACGACTGAGTGAGTCCACTGACGACTGAGTGAGTCCACTGACGACTGAGTGAGTCCATCGACGACTGAGTGAGTCCACCGACGACTGAGTGAGTCCACTGACGAGTGAGTGAGTCCACTGACGAGTGAGTGAGTCCACTGACGACTGAGTGAGTCCACTGACGACTGAGTGAGTCCACCGACGACTGAGTGAGTCCACTGACGACTGAGTGAGTCCACTGACGAGTGAGTGAGTCCACTGACGACTGAGTGAGTCCACTGACGAGTGAGTGAGTCCACTGACGACTGAGTGAGTCCACCGACGACTGAGTGAGTCCACTGACGACTGAGTGAGTCCACCGACGACTGAGTGAGTCCACTGACGACTGAGTGAGTCCACTGACGACTGAGTGAGTCCACCGACGACTGAGTGAGTCCACTGACGACTGAGTGAGTCCACTGACGACTGAGTGAGTCCACTGACGACTGAGTGAGTCCATCGACGACTGAGTGAGTCCACCGACGACTGAGTGAGTCCACCGACGACTGAGAAGCTACAGTCTTCCCGTCCCCTCGGGTAAGCTCTGTCATGGCCGGTGTTCGATCCCCGATGACCCCAGTGGTAAGGCACCGTTCCTTCCCTACGTCCTCATGTCCCTTCCAAGTACAACATAACCATACTGGCGTAGCATTTTCTCCAGATAATTACCTTACCTGATGCCCCTGTTCACAAACTAGTAAACATGAACCTGGAAGCTAGACAACTATTGTGGGTTGTATTCTGCCGAGGGTCAAATATTGGCCTCGAGAGACTTCGATAAGTCTTACAGGCTTTCCTGGTCTCTAAATGTGGGAAAGCATTATGAATATTCCAGGAGCTATTCAAGGCTGAGTCGCCAGCCACAACCCGCTGCTGTTGTTACATAGTTATAGTTTTTATAACTATATATAGTTTGTGACGATAATCTCTTATCAGAGATTTAGCCTGCTATCTCCTTGATTCGTCACGTCCTCAACAATATGCAAGATACGTTTTGTAGTGGCTAAACGTATATATCAAGACAGCCACACGCACCTCAACTCCCTCCTTCCCCCACTCCAGCACCTGCTACACACCTGGTCGACGCGCCGAACCCTTCAACTGCCTAACTAGCGACTTGCGGCCGTCCAACGTTCTCATTGGCCGCCAACCAACACACCACTCCCGTTCCTCGCCAATCACAATCGTCGCCAGTTATTGTTGGAGTCCCTTGCATTTCTGCCAGCCAGAATATATCTCGTGCTCCTGCTATGAACACCTGAATTTGACCCACCTCGTGTGATCAAATAAGAGGTTCTTAGCTAGCGCATATATTCCCAGCACCATTTTATTTTGTTAACGTAACCAGTTCCCCCCTTTTCACTTTGTTATAATTTTATATATTTTTCTTTTACATTATATTATATATATGCCAAGGTATCGTCTTTATTTTATTTTGTGTTTTCTATATTAAAGTAAAGTATTTTGTTATATTTTGTGTTTTCGTGTTTCTTGCCTTACCACAGATTATCAGACAAGCACTCTTTTTTTTTTTCTTTTTTTTATTTTAATTTAAGTATATGTGGCCCAGCACTGACACCTGCTAGTTGGAAGACTGCCGACCACCATTTCCAACACGTTTCCGTCACAAGTTATAGTTCTCGGTTATAGTTTTTGCGCACCATAACGGGAATAGGCCTAGTGGTGTCCCTGAATGAACTTCTGTATTTCCTTAACTGAGGACATGGCCATAAGTCTTTCTAGTAAATAGTTTTGGAGCTATTTGGCATTTTCACGTTAAAATCCCTAACGGACAAATAAAGAGGTTCTATAAACCACAGTTCCTCACAAACATTCACGCTTTCTATGCGCGGGTCGGTAGATGACGTAAGGTTA
>WNGS01009631.1:7978059-7995559 GCA_020271785.1 Procambarus virginalis
AACAAATTTGGTGTCAATGTTGCAAATGAATTGTCTAGAAAAACAATGCGAAAGTGTATCTAATACGTATTGGTCCTTTTTGTACACTGCGGAACAAACCTAGCGAGCTCGGCAGGTCCCCTTTACAAAGCTTAAAATTACGTCATTTTCAGGTGCTTTCTTGGGTTATTACTAAATTTGGTATAAAATGTTAGCAAATTAATCTAGAGAATTAATAAAATATATAACTGATTCATAATAGACTATGCATAACAAATATACAAATGTTTATGAATTGCAATTGATGACATTTTAAGAGCAATCTGAACATTTACTCCAAATACCATTGGAATCGGTGTTAAATCATTAATTCTTACTCCTTTGCCTAGTAACTATTATTCTTCATAGAAAATTTAATTTGTTTTCGTAGTAATCCACTTTGTGCAAGACATTTTAGTCGTTTGTAATTATCAAAAGTAGTCACCAAGCTGGGGACACTATATAGCCCCATTCAAGTTGCTGGAGATGCAAAAGGTGTCAAATATTACTTGGATGCAATATGAGAAAGGCATATACTACGAGTGATATGAAAGGTATCAGATTTACCAGAGTGTATTGAGGGACAGTTGGGAAGACAGGAACATACTGAAAAATAATTAAATTTAACAAGGAGATGCACGACCGTAAGAGGGATAATGCAGTTCGGACAATAAGGAGCGCTCCATTTGTCAGTTAAGACAGACTCGCACCGTTCAGCCCGAAGATGCTATAACCTCCATTGGCAGGCAGCAAATTTTTTCCTCCAGAAGACTATGAACTTTCCAACACCAGACTTCAACCATGTGCGAATAGGGTAATGGAACGAGTACGTGAAGAAAAATAAACTTCAAGTGGGATCCCCAGACATCCTACAGAAAAAGTTAGAGGGTGAAAAGGAACATTGAGAAGGAAATAAAAACATGATCAACACTGGACCTTGGGAAAATAATAAATTTGGCGAGTCGCTTAAGGTAGCTGGATGGTACAATCTACATCTTTCCAAATGTAAATGCAAAGTTCATCGACTGGTACTGGCGAGTGGACTTTTGTTTATTAGATATTTTTTCATTTATTCAATACTGTAGTGTAAACGAATAACTTTATTTACACATTGATAAAGTGGATAAGTATCTTATAGACCTACAATGTAATATGTATGCTTGGTTCATGTAAACTTGTTCCTGGCACAGGCTCAGACTTCTTGCTCTAATTCTGTCTGATAAAACTCATGGCCACCCAGGCATGGGTTAAAATCTTTGTGATAAAAGCAAAATTACCAAGATAATTACAAGCCCCTAGTACACGATTTCATTCACAGTAATTACAAAAGCAGGACATTATTAAAATTTGCATATTGCTAATTTTAATTTGAATAACCACAACCTAAATAATGTGATTAAACGTGTTAATACATGCAAAGTTTGCAGCAGGATTTCTTGGCAATTACTTGCTAGGTTTTCACCTTTCCTTAAAGTGGAGGGGGAAGGGTAAAGAGCGTAAAAAACTAAACTTTCATTAACTTCCACTTTTACATTTACAATTTTCTGGATTACCTAGGAAACAATAACTACACAAACAAGGAATCCAACCAAACAAGTTAACACCTTGATACAGCATTCTAATGTTTATAACTGAAAATGTTCAACCTTTTCACTATACAGTACAAATATATTTTAAGTGTTGACGTACTGTACTTGGTGTTCAATGTGCTCAAACACAGAAATATCATTTCAAGAAAAATTAAAGTTGCTGAAACATGCACACAATGAACATATAATCACTATTTCATGGAATAGACTTGAACCTTTTGGATCAAGAAATTGCAAACAGGCTTACTCCCAACCACAGCTTGTTGCAAATATATTTTAACTCGTTACAAAATGGCAATTCACAGCCAGACACTACACATGGCTAAGATGCTAATAAACTATCTGGGGGCAACTAATTGCATATCAAACGGTACAAATCTGACAAATTAGATTTTTGCAGCCAGAAGGAATCAAATGCCAAATATCTCTAGGATAAAAAATATATCACTACACATAAATAGATTGTATTTACTTTGATGAACATCACAGAACACAGTTTTGACATGACGAAATAAACTTTTTCATGAACAAAAAATCCTTTGTTCTGCATTTTAATAGTGAAAATAAACTTTTCATATCAATAAAAACATTAAATGATTCTTCAAAACTAAACAATCTGAATATTACTGTTAATTCAGAGGCACAAAACTTGTTATTGAGCAGCTAAAATGTGAACTAGTGCAAAGCTGCTGTCCAAATTGATACATAATGCACCTTTTAACAAGGAAGGTAGGTGGGCTGAAACAAGATGCCATAAAGGATGAAATATACAACTTTATGTACACCATCTCTCAAATGTGGCTCAATATCTTGGCATAACTGCCGGGTTTATGAATGGTGATGCTCGAGATTCACATTTCTTGAGAGATGGTTAAGAATTCTACCATTGGATATGAAAGCTGAAAAACCAACAGCAGGAATGATCAAGAGAATAATTAGTATGTCATTTTAAGATGAATGGAGATGGAGCTACTAGCTAAAGATTACAATCACAAGCAAATAGATTTTTAAGTACACAACTTGCTTCAGTATAGGCAGGATTATGCATCAACTTCCTACATTTTGCACCAAAATGGACTGACACCAGACAATTAATCAAGATGCATGACAATGGATTGGGGGAATGAATCCTACCTACTTAGGAGATAAGAGGTCAATTTATGAATATTGAGGATGAGAGTTGTGCACAGTAAATTACAAATATTAAATAAATATTTCACTCACACTGGTCAGCTGCCAATGCAGCCCATCAGGCGACTCTGTACACCATCTTTGATGTTATTTTTGTAGCAATTTAAAAGCTTTTAGCTTTTGTCAAGAGGTACACCGAAAATAACTGGAAATGTAAAAATTATGTGCCATGACCAGTTCAAAAAGCAAAGTGCTGCCAGGTATGGCGCTCTGAAAGCAAACGATAGTCTTCCTTTGAGACATTGCTAACATTTGCTTAGCATTGCAACAAAATGTGTGCTTTGGTGTAAAAGAGAACTTTGTTCTCCAGCTAGCAACCTAGCAGCACTGCACAAAATCAGCAACCCTAGGAAATGGTGGTCTATATCCCTTCATCCCCCTATGGGTTAGAGGAAAAGTATTAGATTAGGAAGGAAATGGGATATTCACCTGTTCCAGAAATGCACATCTAACAAGGTGAATATCCCTGGCTTTGATACGGGGGAGGAGAGGTCTGATCATCTTAACCACTCTTAAAGAGAAGAATGGCAACTTGTCCCAGGTAAAAATAAATGAAGTGTTTTGTCTCATGCGTTACATAGCTGCCAAAATTGCGACCAACAATGCAATGCCATGTGGGATTATATTTCTTGTCAAATTCCTTCTTGATATATGCAGCAATGTCCTGAAATACAAAAAACATTACTCCAGGATACAAGGTAACTATAAAAATCACTAGCCTTCATACTATTTACGATTATATTTTATTAAAATCACTTTAGAGAACTGACAAGGTGCTAAAGTTGCTTAGGTAGACCAACAAGCCTAGACAAAACCAAACTGTGCCATAATACAACTTGAATCCGGGAACATTTACTCTCAACTGCCTCAGATTACTTCTATTTCATATCTAACCTTAGAATTTAGGGCATGTTAAAAGTGCTAAAAACAATACTTGAATACAATACTTTCATCACTTAGCATCCTTTAAATCCATAAAATTATTTTAATTTTGGTTGGCTATTAGTAGCAGCACCACCCAGGGGTTAAATCTACTTAGAGGGATGCCAAGTCACTAAGCCACAGTGACCAAATAAGCCCCTGAAATTCCCTTTGGATAGCACTTACTTGAAAACCTGAATAGTTATAAGAATCAGTTTCAATATCCATAGCCGTATCTAAATACTTAAGCCATGACATCCTGAACCAATAGCAATTAGTATTCTCGAAAGTGCAAGAGGGGCATCTCGGTAAGCATCCATCACAGAGAAAACTTCCGTTAGCTGCTGTTTGAGCATTCACAGACCACAATAGGTGGAATTCCCACCAATCAGTCACGTAACTAGTGAATTCACAGTCTGGTCACAGGCCCAGAACCACACCCAGACCCCTAGCTAGCTAAGGTATTCTCATTAACATAATTACTAATCCTATTTAAATGATATTCTATTCCAAATTCAATCCAGCCAGTGGTGTTTGATAATATAAGCTAGGCTCTAGATAATGGTCCAGGATGAACCGAAATGATGTCTTTTCCTCCTTATGTGGGGTTTGGTCATCAAATCTTGCAAAGGTGTTTAAATATTGTCCCAGGTACTGTATTTGTTCGTGCAGCTGAATCAATCAACTAGGTTGGCCACTATTAAAAACCAAAATAACTAGATTCAGAACTTAATTCAAAGTTTACATCAAGGCATTTTCTGTATCCACTGGATTGGTTAAATTCCATTTATGAAATAATCATATTAAAGCAACTCTGACTATAGTCAACTTAATTTTCAATTTCAACACTAGCAAATTAGGTACCTGTTCAAGCTGAATACCAAGCTTTAAGCCTATTATGCACCAACCCAGACCACTAATTTGGATTATATTAATCTATATAAATAAAAATGTAAATGTTCGTTTGTTCAAAATCGCTAATCTCCGAAAGTTCTTCACCGATTGCTTTAAAATTTTCACACAACGTTCCATTCGTATCCGAGCAGGATTTTATATACTGTACCTATTATATAGATGTCATGTCTGACGGGGAAAAAACTGACAAACTTTCATGCGAGGGAAATCTTCGAAACCTCTTTACCAATTGCTTTGAAATTTTGACACTTTGCATTCGAATAGGTGCGTATTTTTATATAACTACTATATACATGCCACACCTGTGACAAGTAAACGCTTAAAAACAGTATCATCTGTTGCACGTAATAGCAACGCACGCTATACTAAATGTTTTGCTTTTATTTCAATGTTTCTGATTGCATTGATAAATTAAATTTTCATAGATTTAGATTGATTTAATTTTGATTAATTTTTGTGACATTGCATTGGAATTGAGCCATGTTGCTTACCATATTGTTCATTTCATGAGTATAGTTAATTTTTGTATTTTTTCATTGTTTTTCATTTTGCTTTTTTAACTCATTTCAGTGATGGGAACATCAGATCATTTGGGAATGCATCAGACGAGGGAGTGGGAAATGGTGGGGAAGACGAGAGGACAGAGGAGTTGGGGATGATGGGGTCGGGGGAATTGAGAATGGTGGGAAGGACAAGGGGACAGGGGAGTGAGGGATAGTGGGGAGGATGAGGAGACAGTGGAAAGGGGAATGGTTAGAACAAAGGGACGGGGTAGGGAGGAATGATGGGGAGAATGAGGGGACGGAGAGAGGGGAATGGTTGGGAGGACAAGGGGACGGGGAAGAGGAATGGTTGGGAGGACTGGGAGACGGGAAAGTTGCTGTACCCGGCCACAGCAACGAATGGCTGGGTACAGCTAGTTTGTAATAAACTTAAGATTGGCCATTAAACTATCATGTAGATTGGCACAAACTACAAAATATGACCATAGATTCTCAGGGGTCGTTGTGGCTGCATCATTCATCATCATGATAAAGGACACTAACATGTACAATGTATATGCTTTAACTGTAATGTGTGCCACAATGAGTGAATGGAAGATTTCGAGTCCCTACGATTAAAATAAAAGCAATGGCGGCTGTCAGCCACACACCTGCCTTTAGTATACATACATAACATGGCGGAGGGGCCACTGAAGGGAACAAACTGGTGTCAATAAGTATATGGTAAAGATGGGTAAGAAAACCTTCATCCTGCAATATAGAACTTTGTCAACCAGCCAATTGCAAATTATAAACGGGAATCTGCTTGGTATCAAGACCACCCAACATGCAGTTTACCCCCAAAAAGAATTCAAGATCAGAGTATCACTCGCAGCACATGGAACAGGAAGATAAAACTTGTCCTAACGTGATGCAAGGAATGTGGTGTTTATATGAAATTCACCATGAATAGGGCAAGTTTCATCTTCATACAAGTTGATCAAACAAGCGATATGTAATAAAATACACAAACACTGGGAATGTGCACAATGTACAGTACACTAACCACATGCCAAATGTACATTTAACCTATACATCACTATGCAAAATTAAAAAAAAATGGCATCCCCAACATGATTTGCAAGGTACCAAATGTTAATTTCACACTTCGCCCATTTTATACAACTCAACCAGGTCACTAGTCACAGTACACGCATATATTTTGGTATGCTAAATTCTTGCAGGATTTTACTACAACAATTTAACTTTTGGCATACTGTATCAGGGGTAA
Source organism: Procambarus virginalis (assembly GCA_020271785.1). Classification (NCBI taxonomy): domain Eukaryota; kingdom Metazoa; phylum Arthropoda; class Malacostraca; order Decapoda; family Cambaridae; genus Procambarus; species Procambarus virginalis. The sequence goes on from WNGS01009631.1 coordinate 7,984,467, forward strand.
CAAAAAAACCTTTAAGTATAAATACAAAATATACCCACATTATTTGGCATGTTTTCTTCCCTTAACTGTGTGACTGGGATTTCTATAACCAGTACAAGTATTTCACTCCTATTTAAAAACCACTAAATGTATCAAATTCATTATAAGCCCCTTTATATTTTACTTCTACTTTAGATAAATAAATTGATAATTCTTAACTAAAATTAGGAATGCACACCTTCTCAATGTTGAATTTTTCAATAGCCTGAGTGGCACAGTCAACGGCATCTTGCTGCATTTCCTCCGACATGTCGGCATTCTTCACCACGGCTTTGCGGTCTGACGACATCCTGTGAACGAAGAATTTACATAGAGCTTCTGAAGTAATCAATAAGCTACCTTTCTTAAAGAGGGCAAGAAACCTGTGTTGTAGGATATTTGAATGCAAGCTTACACCAATGAAATACTCTTAAATACATGACTAAATGTATTTTCTAGGACTTTTTAAAATACAATTTAATTAAAGGCAGGCTCAGTGGGGCATCAAGTTATACTATGATGAGTTATATGAAAACTTACAGTATTACAGCACTTTATGAAGTCAAGGAGTCACTGTTGTACCATTCACAGTAGCTTTAATACTACTGCAATCTACCCAAACATGATCTAAGGGGACTACAAACAGCATTGAAGCCATGGTCTAGCTTAGACTATCTTGTGACAATACTTTGTGCAGACTTCCCCAAACTGTTAATATAAATCATTAAAAAGCAGTATGGGAGGACATACTAGTTCTAAAAATAAAATAAAAGCAGTAAATCGGGTAAGGGTCATCTTGTTAAAAAGCTTACTACTGATCTCTATCAATAGTGAACCAATCTGTATTTTCAGTGGTAGCTCTTAAAAACAGGCAGTCAAAATAAATAAATAAAAAGATAGGCTTGAAGGAGGGAGGGGGTGGGTAACAGAGGGGAGACGAGAAGAGTGAAAGGGGGTGGGGGGTGGAAAGACGGGAAAAAAATGGGTACACTACATGTATAAACAAATTGACATCCGTTCACAATTTCTGGGCAAGATTGCCATTAATTCTTACAGCATAATAAAATGCTGCCAGTACCATTCCAGTAAGGTTTAATCTGTGTTCTGTGCAAAACAAACATTACTAAAATGTCCAAACATGGCCCCCAACAATAAATTGTTAATCAAGCCAGACCCACAGTTAACTGTTAAACTTGGGTACACACTTTCCAAAATGGGACAAAGCTGCTGAAAAAAATATCCAGTTAGAACTTTTTCAAATACACTACAGTTAATCAGACTAAGAGGAGACACGAGGGCTTGAGGTAACCGGTCCATGCGACACCTGCCCTACCTTGCTAGTAGCGACGGGCAGCAGAACATCTACATCTACCCTAATCGCTCTCTACAATGCTGCAAGTGAACCCAATGCAAGCAAGTTATTAAGATGTAAATGCTATGAAATTAAAATAATTCTGCACTGCTCATTAATATCACTACAGGCTTTACAGCTAACTGGCAAGTTTTTTTTTTTTTTAAACAAGTAGATACTATTTGTTCAAGGTGGACTGGCCTCTTAAACTAGCAGAATTTAGGAGTCTCAATAATAGATAAATTATAGAATGAGTTAGCTGCTAAAAAAATATACAGGTATTTATAGTCCAACAAAATCCAATAGCACAAATTACTGGCCTTTTATCTTTTATCCACTTCAGGCATTTTCAGTGGACACACTGGACAAGGTAGCAGACCTAATGCCATTTTTTAATTTCAAGATTTAATAACAAGCAAATGTTAAATTTGCACAGACTATTTTAAAACATTTATTTTAAATCAATTACTCTGTATTGAGGCATTTTTAGAGTAAATCATTTGGGATCACTATGTAGCATTTGTGTACCATCTGGAGAGCACTACATTAGCACAGTGTGACATACAGGGTCAATGGCTTAGACAAAATTTAAAGTTCACCTCATTTTGCTTATGCAATGAAACTGCTTACCAAAAACCTATGATTATCATTTATATAAAGTATATTTTTTATGCTGAATCAATACTTAAGGTGTAGCTATTATTTTCTTTATATTTAGTTAGCTTGTAATAAATTTGCAATGTATTGCATTAGCCTTTCTTTAATTAATGAGTTACTGTAATACAGTGACATCTTCAAGGAGCCAACATATCCATAGAACAAAGCAAAAATCATAAGAAAAGCATACTAAATTTAATAAACCTAGATTATTGAAATACTACTTATGTGAATAAATTAGTACGTTAGTGCAATACCACTAAACCAAACAAACATTTGGTCACCTTACCCCACCCAAAATAGTAAAAGAAAATTGACCAATGTCTGAAATGTTAAGAATTGTAATACTGTACATACATGTACAAAATCACATGTTATGTTGCATAACTGGATATTTTGCACAATCTGTGGATATTTCACATGAAAAGTTTTAATAATTGCAGATTTTCTTTTTTTACTTCATACATCTACAGTACTGTATTATTGTGCAGTATAAGTTATCTTCCTGAATTCTTGGGATAAATCTACATTTAGGAATTTGCCATTGACCCTTATTTAACACGTCAAATATATTTGAAAAGTCTGGAAAATCTTGCATGCATCAAAAAATAAAATATTTAAAAGTTATTTTTACCAGCATCATGCAGATGAAGCGGTGTAAATGAAGAATCATGGCGACCCCTGGCAGCACTCATTTGATTGGTGTGGAAGGATAATTTAATATTTCATATAAATATATGTATACTGTACATTATTTTGTGCAAAATCAAAGAATGGAGAAACTTGCTACAATACTGTAGTGTGAATGAACGTAAAGGAAAGAATGAACTGGACATGTACATGTGTACCCCCAGTACACGTGTAACTACAGTTAAAATTTTTAGACGAATCCTACATCTATATCAAGTTTGTTAATGTAGGTTTCATCCCAAAAATATTTGGTCTAATAACACTTACACATACTGGGTCTTTCCTTAGCATCACCAATAAAGCGAAAAATGTTACAGGGTGTTTTGTTTCACCAATTGTCAATTTCGCAAGACTTTTAACATTAGCAATTAAAAACCGACATTACCTGTACTATATTAAATTTTGAATTCATTGCAAGTCACTGCTTGCTTGCTTAAATATGCAGAGCCTATCAAAATATTACTTGTGTATATCCTTAATTTACACAACTTTACGACTGGTCAGATGTTTACTACCCGAGTTCGAATATTGGAATATCCAGTAATATTTGAAGTTTCAAATATATGAGTATTTTTTCAGTACACTATTTTACACTACCGAAGATTCCCCATACCGAATTCTTATCAAACATTAGAAGTTCACGCCTCCAATTAATTCTTCCATTGCAACATGTACTGTGGGGAGATTTGTTTTTGTTTTCTTTAAATGTAAGCACTATTGTTTGGACATTGGCCTTGAAAGGTAGATTCATCCCCCTTCACCCAGCTAGGTGATTAAACCTTGGAACGATTGAGTACAGTTGGGTTCATTTTCAATTCACAAATCTGGAATACCAGGTTTCAATCCTGCGCAGGACAAATGGTTGGGATGTTTCCCCATCACCTAATGCCACCGTTAACCTAGCAGTAAATCTGCAAGTACCTGGGAGTTCAGCTTCTTGTGGGTTGCATCCTGGGGAAGGTCAGCAATTTGACCTTCGGGAGGGAGGAGGGACTGGGCTAACTTGCAGTCCCCGTGGCAAAGTGGTAACACACTCGCCCAGCGTTTCGTGAGCGCTTTGGCCTGGGTTCGTATCCTGGCCGGGGAGGATTTATTGGGTGCAAATCTTTTAACTGTAGCCTCTGTTCATCCAGCAGTGAATGGGTACCTGGTTGTTAAATGATTTGGCAGGTTGTATTCCAGGGAAAATGAGGATTAAGGACTTGCCCGAAACGCTATGCGTGCTAGTGGCTGTACAAGGTAAGAACTTATATATATAAGTAAACAAAAACGGATAAGGCTCATAACACTAGGTAAAACAGGTCCAAATTCAGCACAAATCTAGATAACCAAAGCCTCAAAATCCCCCTCATAGAAAAGTGCTGTGTTGCCCACAGCACTTGTCACAATTTAAGACTGCACATCTGCTATTTTAAGGCATGTGTATGGAGTGTACAAGCAGCCTAATGGGTCACCACCCTGAGGGTGGCTCAGACCAGACATCACTGATGGCCAACAAATAATTTCGCACACTCATGCTACACCTCAAGAAAAGGTGAAGCTGCCATCACAAACCAACAAACAAGGCAAATAAAATTGCACCAGATACAGGTGAGTGAGGCAGAATCTCAACCTCAGCAAGTTCTCCAGGAATAGAGTACAGTGCAATGGAATTGAATCTAAAGAAACCCAAGAAAGGACCAACTGCTTAGAAGGTAAATCGGGTGAAACTAGGACACTAGTTGATGTTGCAAGGTAGATAAGCACAGATTGAACCCTTAAGTTACCCAAGCTGTCAACTTTCACTAATCCATGATGAATTCATAATGGCATTCAAATTAAAATGAACACGGCTTTTTGAGGGAAAACTTAAGAAGCTTCTCAAACTTTTGTTTTGCTAGTACAGTATTCTTGGGGCAGTTTTACCTTTGAGGATTATCCCTCATATCTGCTCCTCTTGCCTCTTTTGGCATGCCACATTCTGGTCCTAGTGTTTAGTGCGTCTGTACAAGTCCATTGGGCTGGTAGCCATTTGTAATAGCCAACAATGCATTGAGCAGCCAATTCTTTAACTTTGCCTCTGAAGGTTAGATTACTGGGCAGCATCAAGCAACTAATCAAGGCCAGCCCAGAAATCAGCAAATTCAACCTAACTATTGAAAGTAAATGCTTTAGATATTTATAACACAAGGGTGGCATTGAGTTTGATTACCACCCTTTCCCTCACTTGCTGCAGTAGATGTAGGTTGTGGGTCATGACACCACACAACTTTTTAAATTTAACTGCAGCGAGTCCATTAAATACATGTCAAGACTTTTTATACTTCCGAGATCAAGTCTAATTTCAAATAGAACAAAGTTTCTCAAGTTATTAGGGCTTTGCTAAAGATACGTGACCCCTGTTTATGTGACTTTCATGCATGTTGACTCAGGTTATCTCGAGATGATTTCAGGGTTTAGCGTCCCCACGGCCCGGTCGAGGCCTCCTTTTTGTTACACATCCCCAGGAAGCAGTCCATAGCAGCTGTGTAACTCCCAGGTACCTATTCACTGATAAGTAACAGGGGCATTAGGGTGAAAAACTCTGCCCACTTGTTTCCACCTCCACCGGGGATTGAACCCGTAACCTCAGGACTATGAATCCGAAGCGCTGTCCATTCAGCTGTCAGGCCCCCCCCAAACCCTCAAATATTAAAAATAGGTAAATGTTGCCAAGTTTCTAGAAAAATCAAATAGCACCCATGCAACAGTGCCAAATATTGGCTATTGCTGGTTTGTCAAACCATTTACATGTAATTAAGGTATGTTATATTTGGCAAGTATTTTGTGTAATACTGGACATGCATTTATATACACAACTTTGCTTTTAAATAATATGCACAAATATATCAAACTTAAAATCCCATTTACATGTAATATTACTCCCCCCCCTAACTACAGGAGCATCTAAGAATTAAGAAAACATAAGGAAATTTTTTAAATCTTTCCAAAAACAATTATGTGAAGTTTCAGTTTGTCATTAAATTTCCAGTTGTCTAGACATTCCTTGACAGCTCTTATACGAGCCAAGATGCCAGTTCAATTAACAACTCTTGAAAAATTGAAGCTAATGAAATATATTGCCTATTAAACGTGCTGGGTTAGATGTGATTTAGGAAGTCTAATATTATCCAATACTACCTTCACTAACAAACGCTAACATTATTGATTTACCAGCTTGCTGGCCAGTTTTTAAACGTGAAATTTGCCGGTAGGCCACATGTTAACATTTTATACAATCTAACCAAGTAAATCTTGTATATCTCCTCCCTACCCCCCACCCCCAGGAGGGGGAGTGGAGTTACCTTTTGGAATATCTAACTTTTTTTTTACATCCCTTACTGCAGCTTTGCGGTCATGAATCTATCAAAGCAAATATCTCAAGCAAACATGAACTGTAAATATAGCCTAGCACGGTAGTGCTAGGTTATATGTAATATGTTATATACATGTAACATATAACATTATATGTCGTACGTAATATGTCAAATCATAAGTGTGCCAATTGGCGCTAACTACCATTTGACATTGACAAACTGAAGACAATCTAGTTGGATCAAACGCCGATGATTTCGCATACATGTCTAAAACGTATTTAGCCAACAAAGGACGTAGTTGGTTCACCACTGGTGTACCTACAGGGTGTGTGTGTGTGTGGGGGGAACCCGTGACACCTCCAAGTTACCTGTAGTCACTGCCAGCAAGAACAACGCTCACAGGAATGTACTGCCGCTACTGGCCTAATCAATCACCAGGCAGTACAAACACGTGCAACACCAGACGTACCAACACTTACAACTAATTATTAATACACAAATATACCAAAAAAAAATTACAATAGGCAAACCAATAAGCAAGCATAACAAAGTGGCTCAACCAAAAAAATAAATTAAAAAAATATTATTTGGCAGTGCCCCTGGGCTCTACGCTACGCCTGTGAGATCCTTCCTTCCTTAAAGTATATTTAAATATATATGTGTGTGCAGACGACGCGCAAATCAACACACTCTCTAGCCCCCAACAGCGTCTACAGCCACACACCCGCCCCAGCTACACTCTAGGGCTCAACCCCAAATGGAAAATTCACCTGGCGTGTGTGAGGAGGAGGCGGAGTGAGTGGGTCGGGCAGGAGGGAGGTGTGGAGTGTAGACCCGTGCGTGGTGTGGCTGGGTGGCTCACTGCCGCCGCCGGCCGCCCCGCCCTCCCATTGGTCGGCCGGCCGCGTCTTCTGGCCGCGTCTTCTGCCAGACCATCATGCCTCACCTCGCCCGCCACCTTTAAAACACGTGTAACTCACTCTCCTTTTCACGTCCTTCAAGATTTCACGACCAAATATCATGTTCACATCAAATATCTACCCGACTTACGGGCTACCCAAGTCCGTGCCACCGCTTGTGTGGCTTAATCTTCGTCAGTCAATCTTCACACTCACTTGCTACACTTCTCCCGTAAAATTGATGAGCGATAAAAATATATATCTAGAATCTAATCAGTTATTAACAGTTATAAGATATAATTATTCATTCATTGGGGTTTATTTGTTATTCTAGGCTAGCTTATATTTCACACTGAAAATTTTTAGTAGCTGTCATTAGCACAATTATTATCATTAATTATCAGTCAATTATTATAATTAATTATCCCAATTATAATTATCTTACGAAGATAATTACACAACACATGCATAATTATCCCACATGTTCATTAGCATAATGATCATTCATGACCCTCTTATTACATACATCCTCTCAACTATAATACGTTTCATTTTGCACGTATTGGTCCCTAACGAAAAAATTCCAACGTACTATAATACTACTATCACAAAAAGACACGCTTTCTATGATTAATAGGTTAGGTTTGGTGGGTTGTGTGGGTTCGTACGTTTCTGGTCAGGTTAGCCCTTTGTATTTTGTATGTCGTGGACAAGCAAGAGAAAGGCCGGCCTGCATGGAGACCTCATCTTCAGAAGGATTTAAGAAGGATTTAAATCTGCATTGGAGAAGGTTTAACACAGAGCGACAAAATCATTCCAGACTTAATGAAATGAAAAAATGAAATGAAGAGGCCAAAGTCGACTCTCATACCAGGAACGGGTGAGGAAAAACTCCCGTTTAAGGCAGCGTCTGGGATGCTCCCGGACGCAGGTTCGAATCCTCGTCACGGCCCTTGTGGATTTGTTCATCGGGTGAGGAAAAACCACAGGACTAACTAAACTGCAAACCAGATATAGGAGAACTGATTTCGTCAAAACTGTTATAATACTGAACAAGTATAGTTGGATTTGTCCTCGACTCACAATTGGGAAACCCGGGTCCGAATTCCGGGCTGGATAGAAATGGTTGGGCACGTTTCCTTTCACCTAATGCCTCTGTTCACCTATCAGTAAAATATAGGTACCGGGGTATATATAAATATAGGTAACTTCACAAGTCAACTTTTGGAAAGCTACATCCTGGGGAAGGTCAGCTGTTCGACTTCTGAGGGAATGGGGGATATTTCTTCGGTCTAACACATGCTGCCTGTCCCCTGACAATACGAATTGTTATTAATTATATCACTTCTTTAAAAGGTCAAATGTAACACAAACAAGGGCAACAGCTTCAAACTCAACGAGCCACAATGTAAGACAGAAAACAGGCTCGGTCCATTTTCACCCGCAGGAACTCGTGGATCCGCCTACCTGCCGAAGCCGTAAGTGACAAAGACATTGTTGCACTTCAAAATACAGCTTGAAAAAATCACCTGGAAAAATTAGGAGACCTTTGACAAACTGCTGGCTTCCTGTCCTCACCGAAGCCACTAGATAGATGGCGGCCATCAGGTAAATTCAAGTAAATTATGATGGCTCCTTCCACTTGCCATTTGCATTGATGGAGTTTTTTGAGTATTTGAAGTCTATAACGTATAGTATCTTGGTCGAGCATACCATATGTTGCTTCGATGCTTGTCGGGTACAGGAAATATACTTCCTATATACTATATACACACACAAACCACTGAAAGGATAGCTTTCGATACCCGGCCGAGGCGGAAACAAATGGACAAAGCTTTTTTCAACTAATTCCTCTATTCACCTAGCAGTAAATAGGTACCTGGGAGTTAGTCAACTGTTGCGGGCTACCTCCTACTAGTGTGTGTGTGTGTGTGTGTGTGTGTGTGTGTGTGTGTGTGTGTGTGTGTGTGTGTGTGTGTGTGTGTGTGTGTGTGTGTGTGTGTGTAATTACCTAACTGTAATTACCTAAGTGTAGTTACAGGATGAGAGCTACGCTCGTGGTGTCCCGTCTTCCCAGCACTTTTTGTCATATAACGCTTTGAAACTACTGACGGTCTTGGCCTCCACCACCTTCTCACCTAACTTGTTCCAACCGTCTACCACTCTGTTTGCGAAAGTGAATTTTCTTATATTTCTTCGGCATCTGTGTTTAGCTAGTTTAAATCTATGACCTCTTGTTCTTAAAGTTCCAGATCTCAGGAAATCTTCCCTATCGATTTTATCAATTCCTGTTACTATTTTGTATGTAGTGATCATATCACCTCTTTTTCTTCTGTCTTCTAGTTTTGGCACATTTAATGCCTCTAACCTCTCCTCGTAGCTCTTGCCCTTCGGTTCTGTGTTCTGTGTGTGTGTGTGTGTGTGTGTGTGTGTGTGTGTGTGTGTGTGTGTGTGTGTGTGTGTGTGTGTGTGTGTGTTGTAATTACCTAAGTGTAGTTACAGGATGAGAGCTACGCTCGTCGTGTCCCGTTTTCCCAGAACTCTTTGTCGTATAACGCACCGAAACTACTGACGGTTTTGAGCTTCCACCACCTTCTCGGTAAGCTCTTTCCAACCGTCTTTACCACTCTGTTTGCAAAATAATTCTTTCTAATATTTTTTCGGCACCTTTGTTTCTTTAGCTTCAATTTGAGTCCTCTTGTTCGTGAAGTTGCTTGTTTCAGGAATTCCTCTTTGTCAGTTTTGTCTATTCCTGTTAGTATTTTGTAAGTGGTGATCATATCACCTTCTATTTTCTCGTTTTAACATGTTTAACGCCTCTAACTCTTGTTTTTCAGTTCCAGAAGCCTTTTCGTAGTATGCTGTTGCATCTTTTCCAGTTTATTTATGTTCTTCTTAAGATTTGGACACCATACAACTGCTGCATATTCAAATTTTGATCTCACAAAAGTTATGAGCAGTATCTTAAGAACAGTGTTTGTGTGTGTGTGTGTTTTCATCTAGTTGAGAAACTTTGCCCACTTGTTTCTCTCTGGTCCGGGAATCGAATCCTGGCCATAGAATTACGAGTCTTGCGCGCTGTCCGCTCAGCTACCAGACCCCGTGGCTCAGCTACCAGACCCGTGATAGCTGACTGTGTGTGGTGTGTGTGTGTGTGTGTGTGTGTGTGTGTGTGTGTGTGTGTGTGTGTGTGTGTGTGTGTGTGTGTGTGTGTGTGTGTGTGTGTATTTACCTAGTTGTATTCACCAAGTTGTGTTTGCGGGGGTTGAGCTTTACTCTTTCGACCCGCCTTTCAACTGTCAATCAACTGTTACTACTATTTATTTTTTCCACACCACACACACCCCCGGAAGCAGCCTGTGACAGCTGACTAACTCCCAGGTACCTATTTACTGCTAGGTAACAGGGGCATCAGGGTGAATGAAACTCTGCCCATTGTTTCTCGCCGGCGCCCGGAATCAAACTCGGGACCACAGGATCACGCGTACAGCGTGCTGTCCGCTCAGCCACCGGCCCTGTATCCGGTTTGTGTGTACTCACCTAGTTGTGCATGCGGGGGTTGAGCTTTGGCTCTTTGGTCCCGCCTCTCAACCGTCAATCAACTGGTGAAGAGATTCTTGAGCCTACTGGGCTCTATCAAATCTACATTCGAAACTGTGTATGGAGTAAGCCCCTACCACATCACTGTGTATGTATGTGTATAAAGCATAAAGCTGATCAGAATTATATTTCACCATTATAAATTCACATTAATGCATTCATAAATCTATGTACCTATGTATTTAGGTATGTAGCTTAGCCTAACATTTTAAAAGCACTACGAGCACCTTCTGTGGTTGTTCAATAAATCTCTGAACTGTATGTTTGACATATCTTTCACCCTGTCCATGGAGGACAGAAGAAAATGTATATATGCTAGTTAGCATTGTAAATGTGTGGCCACGTCTGTGGTAGAAAATAATAAAAAAAACTGCTTAATACATTCCATTTGCTAACAACTCTAACACTGAAAAAATTCTTTCTAATGTCTCTGTGGCTCGTTTGGGTACTAAGTTTCCACCTGTGTCCCCTTGTTCGTGTTCCACCCGAGTTTGTCTTTGTCTACTCTGTCAATTTCCCTGAGAATTTTGTAGGTGGTTATCA
>WNGS01009631.1:8024544-8050226 GCA_020271785.1 Procambarus virginalis
AAGAGTCGTGTAGGACTATAATGTACTAATATTGGATATAGTCATAGCTGAAACCTAAACCCCACCTTCGAAAGTACGACACAGGGCAAAAATCATCCAAGAATCGAGTCAACTCTCATTCCGTTGAGGTCTACAGAACTAACAATAACTTCAAACCAGATATGACAGGGTTGGTTGCATCGAGACTTTAAAACACTGAACAAGTTGGATGATATTAGCCTAAACCACTTCTTTAAATTGTCATGTTACACATATAGAGAGCAAAAGCTTAAAGCCCAACAGGCCACAATGTAGGGCATAAAAAAAAGGATACCAACGAAACCGCCTATACCCGCTGAAGCTGTAAATACCATAATATTCTAAGCCATTATGACCATGTACCATTTGAAGGGATGAGGATAAGGATTTGAGATAGGACGGAGGAAAGGAATGGTACCCAACCACTTAGACGGTCGGGGATTGAACGCCGACTTGCAAGAAGCGAGATCGTCGCTCTGCCGTCCAGTCCAAGTTGTTGGGCGGTGGACTGGGGCTAGTCCAAAGGAAGACCTGAGAAGAAACTAAGTAACCTAGTAGAAATGAGTGGTATAATAACTTGGTATTATATGCAGGGTGCATTACAAATAAGGGGTACCTTATTACTTACTAGCAAGTTTTCTTACGAGGTTCTAGGGTCTTTGAGCCCGATATAATTCACTTACAATTTCATTGTTATATGAAAGATATTTGCAACGCCTGGTGTTCGATGTGCTGAGTGACTTTAAAAACAGGGAGATTGGATTTTTGTGGAAACAATAAACCACATTCAATATTTCTTATTGCAAATATGTTTGGAAAGCATGTACTGTAGTCAGTTACCACTGTTTGCAGTGATGCTGATGACAGCTTCATAAGCTTGTTCAGATATGTCAGCAATCAATGTCTCACCATGTATGGCCGTGAACCAGGGGACCAATAAAATGTTGACCTTGGTAATCTAAATTGGGCATGGGAATTCCAATATCCAGCTGGATATTGGAATTTATGAATTAGTCACAAAAAGTTGACCTATTGAAATGCATTTTAAATCCCATTGAAATACATATTGAAATCACATTAACATTCACAATCACATTATCAACGAGAAAATTAGTAGAAGCTACGGGGAAAAATTCAAACCAGCACACTTGGTATTCCCAAGCACGCGCCCCTATACCACTATATAGTCAAAAGAAATACGATCAGTTAAACGAGCTTTGTTCAGTGATTTTGATTCAAGCTAGCCCTTAAATCTATCAAGTTCCAATTTTGAAATGTAACAAAATTAAAAAGTGAATTACCCTTAACGATTTGGGTGGATCACATTTACTGTGAGGAAGGCAATTAGTGATGGGTTAAAGGTGAAATAGTGTGAAAATGAGTCCTAGTATTCATCTTCAAATCTATAAATGGTACAGGCACTGTTTTGTATAGGAATCTACCAAGTACTTTTTATAAGCTGTCTAGTTATTTGATAAATTCTAAATTTAAATTTGACTGAATTATTCAATAAATTGATCTTTATTTATAAATAGTGCATGATAGCAGTGTGAGCCTTCAATATTTTCTAGTTTATGAAGCAGTGATTTCCAGCACAACTGATACAATTGGCTGGTGGATCTGTCATAATTAGATTCAGGTAGTCAGATTTTCTACAAGAAAATAAGAGTCTGGGTTTGTTGCTGTTTTAGATTTAGCTACTCGGAACAAAATGTCCCTGTTGCACAGGCCATAATGAGCCCGTAAACGAATTCGGTTACTCACAATAACCTTGTTACTGTGATATTTTGAAAAAAACGTCTAGGTTTTGGAAGATTGCATAGACAAAAGATAGAGTATACTCTTTTTGCACAACTTTCAAGCCTTCCCAGCACTGTCATGGTTGGGAGGTCTCCAAGAATCAAAACAATTTTTTTAAGGAAAATTTGTCTAGTCTGACACAGTGGGTTGCAGTCATATGCATTGAGGTGCAGTATGGAACAGCCTTAATTCAAATGGAAAATTTTAAAGTCATGATAATTATTTGTCTTTAATGAAGACTATGTAGAATGATTATGTCTACACTAGAATTAAATCTTAAATTCTTCAGATATTTTTACCAATCATTAACTTGGTAAAAGCTTCACAAGGCAATCTCTTTGTTCAACAATTGCATTTTGATAGTCGGCATTCCAGTATACTGTACTGAAATGTGATGTTAGTGCAAACTGATTGGACCAGTTTAATATTAAATTTTTATCCAAATTAAAGTACTGTACTAATATTTAATACAAGTCAGTCAGCTAGATAACAAAAAATGTAGTCTAAGAATTCCCTAAAACCAAGAATATACCATCCCTTTTGTGTCAATGGGTGCACATAGTTTCGTCATCTTTAGTGGGGAAGTAATTATCAAAGAAGGCACTAAGCCAGGAAGGCTATGTAGCACCATTCTTTAGTGGAAAGCTTTTCTTCATATTGTCACATGTGATGTTCCAATTTAACAAACAGCAAAGTTTATCAGGAAAACCAGGAAATGCCACAAGGTCAGTGCTCAGAAAAGTGAAGCCTGGATCAGACTGACAAAAAATTGAGCTGTGTGGTAACTTGTCTCAGCACTTGCAAATACAATCAAGCCCCACCTGCTGCACCACAGCAATGATTCTTAACAAAATTATGGGCCTGGTCATCCACCACCCATGCCTTGGAATGCAGCAAGAAATTTCATCAAAGGGTCTAACTGGCTTTCATTTCTTTGTACCACCTCCACCACCACTCATGGAGCCCAACAAGTACCCAAGGTAACCAGAGATAGTATATGCAGGTAGCCATTTTCAACTGCCTTCCAGATCACTGAATTCCTAAGTCTCCTTGCTATGTCAAGGTGCCATTCAATAGGGAGCTCTGAAAATAAGCCAATATGCAGACATTCTCCAGATGTTGTATGACCACCATAAGTCATTTATATAAAATCCATTGACTAAACCATAAGGGATGCCTAATTGAGATTCCTTAAAGTTAGATAGAAAAAAATTATATACAGCATTTTAAGTTAAATGGAAATAAAACAAACATGGACATTCTACTCTTTTATTTCATTTAACTGCATTCAGTAAATTCATCTTGTGGGTCACTTAAAGTAATTATTGTAATTTACATTTTATACAAAGATTGACAACTTCTCTTCATGTTTAGTGCATACATGAATTTCAGGTTGGTATATGAAACATTTAAAGTCATAATGTTCTCAATGAGATACATAATATTTACTTCTTGTTCCATTCTTCTTGTTCCTTCCTTTCCTTGATCACTTCTTTAAGATATGGCTGCAGATAACGTCCCTTCTCACGGTCCTGAATTAAAAAAAAAATATGTATACATAATAGGAATGTTAACATTCAGATATGCACAATATAACAGATAGCAGAAAAAACAAAAATATATTACACATTTTACATGATTACATCCTCCTTTTTTTTAAATATAATGTTAGCATGTTTGAGAATAGCCAAATGTTAAACTACCTACATTGTACATTTAATGAAGGAACTTAAAAAATTCAAGAAATAGAGGAAATCTTTGTCAAAGTAAATGTCAAAGGAAGATATAAGCTCAACTTGAAATGCCAAACCTACATCCCTTAATAGAGGGGAACCTGGCAGTAGCCAAGCTGAAGTCAGAAAATCCGTTCAGGAACAATTCTAAAGCAGTAATGCTGAATGGAAGAGGCAATTGGAAGTAAAACAGGTAAACAACAGACAGTATCCCCAGAAAGCCAGAAAAAACTGTACTCAAACCCAAAAGGAGGCTGTCTGAAATTACTTTGCTTGGACTACCTCTGTACAATAATATCAGTGCAAGACAACCAACTGCTCACAGTGGTTATCAGTAAGTATAAAGTGCTTAGAGCAACAGCACAGAATCCAGAATGAATTCTGCCAGACTGTAGGTAGTATATTCAAACCTGTGAAGCAGGAAATTAGAGTTTCAGTTCTCATCAATTTCTATTTGATGTGATGGTAGTATAATATGGTAACTCTTATGGTTATGACATTTATATTTTAAGGAGAAAGGATTCACCGATACAACCATGAATATCTCTCAACATCTAGTTTATTACACTTAAGCTTATATATGCATGGTTTGGGGAAAATGGTCGTTATTTTACAAAGATTTCTATGCTAGTCTATAACCCATAGTCGCCGTTCCCTAAACTTAACAACGCACAATACGTGACATGTTTTACAATTATCGTTGCCTAATACCCTACAAAGTACCCAAAGAAACACCAGATCAGAGAAAGGGACCTGGATCCAACAAAGAAAGAACAGCAGATCCCAGGAAAACAAATCTAATTGTACAGGAGAACTTGGCCACATGTCTCATGCCCCAGCCTGTCCTCCAAAAATGGGGAGGTAAATGTAACAGCACAAGTAAGTGCATTATGTACTATTCATAGTAGTCAGGAATTGTACTCATTTTCATTTAGTATTAAACCGTACTGTCAAATATATTGTGAACATTTGAGTTTATCTGAAAAGCTGAATATAAAACCACAACCTAACCTAACCTTCTTAGTGTTTGAAGATAAGCATTTTATTGCTTCTTAATTATAATTGGTACTTAACCTATAGCTATATTGATATTACAGTTTTATAAAACAAAAACTAAAATATATCAATAAATTGTAGAGTAACTCAGGATATTTTCACATTTTGTATAAAATCTCTATTGTTTAATAAAACTGAAAAAGAAAGTCCAGATATTTAAAACTGGTGTATAGTGTATTGAACTTGAAAACTTCATCCTAAAATTCTGAGTGTCTTAACAGAAAACGAGGAGAATAAATGGGGAGGTAAATGTAACAGCTCCATAAGTGCAATTATGTACTATGTATGACAGTAAAGAAATGTACTTATTACACTTAGTATTAAGTGTCAATTCGGAGGATGGGTTGCATGCCCACATCAAATCCTAACCTAATCTAGTCACCAGCAAACAAGAAAAGCAATATCCCAACCGAGTTCTAATCCCAGGTGGGACAGAAATGGTTAGTCATGTTTCCTATCACCTAATACCACTGCTCACCTAGCAGTAAATAAGTACCAGGGAGTTAGCTTCTTGTAAGGTTGCATTCTGGGGAGTCAAGAGTTCGACCATGGAGGGACCTCGATATAGTCTAACGTATATACACAGGCCACCTGTCCCTGACAAAATTAATTATTAGTTATAATTACATGTGAAATACTCAACAAATCCCATGCCTACCGCACGAGACCAAACCACGTAACTGAAAGATACCTCACAACCTGCCTGACTATTTATACTTCTGGGCAACTTGCTATTAGTTGTTAGAATTAGTAGAGCAATACATGGCAGTTTATACGTGTTTTAAAATTGCTTGTAGGAGGTTTTTGAAGAGGGCTGGATTTACAAATCTCTATTATCTTTTTTCCTCCTGCTATGCCTGGCAGGGATATTTAGAAAAAATCCCCACAACATCAAGAAACAAAAGTTATTGGTCCAGGCTTATAATTATAATATTCTGTAGGAACCAGGGGCTGGATCTATCAAACATTTACACAAGTATGTAATTACAAACTTGTACATGTTTTTTAAATCTTTGGTGGCTTTGTTTACATTTATTAAACAGCTTATGGGTTCTGAAGCACTAGGAGGCCATTTATAACAATAACAACACTTGATTAGGAACTTGCAATGTTCATACAGGTTTGTACAGAAAAGATGTACAGGTTTGTAAGTAGATGAATAAATGCTTGTTGAAACCTGGCCCAGGATATTGCCTAATTGGCCAATGCTCAAACTTTATACAATATTCAACTGCAATTTACTATTGTATAACTTCCTAGGACATCAATTGCAACCTCAAGTAATAGTGTCCCTTTGCCTCAGAGCAGACGTGTAAATGTTTTTGGGTACAGGAAGTAATATCAGTAGAAATCTTTCTTATGTCACCACACAACTCTTGAAAATTTTGAGCTACTGCATAAAAGCATTCCTTAGATGTTGCACAGCAACCTACAGTTTATCCTGATGTTATCATCGAGCTGGATTTAAAAAATCAGCAGTTGTATTAATGGCTTCGGCGGGTAGACAGTTCCATGGGGTTTATAACCCTACGAGTGAAAAAGCATCTCCTGTTTTCTGTACTTTATTGTGGCTTGTTGAGCTTTAAACCACTGGTCCTTGTTCGTATTACATGTGACCATATAAAGAAGTTGTCTAAATCAATGCCCTCCAAATTGTTCAGTACAGTGCAACCTCGAATTGGTGAATCTCCGATTGGAACACAGTTATCATGCCAGATTTCTCATCCGATTGATGAGCAGCAAGAAGGGACGTGTGGATTTGCTTAGGATATTGGGACTGAGTTCACAGATGGAGGCAACATTACAACAAATAGTTGGAGCCTTGGGAAAGCCACCGAAAATATTTAAAACCAAATTCTAGATTCTTTTTTATTTCCAGTTGGAAAGGTTTTTGTTCAATATGGGCCCTTTTTCCTTTGAAAATGAGATTTCAAGGCAAAGGCTTGGGGATAAATCTTTTTACAGACTTTCACATGACGGGTGGAAATTATCCTTTTGTCCAGTAAAATCAGCCCATAGGTGTGGGAAATATTAGGTATGAATGGTAACACTTTATATTGCTCCAATCATGTTTTTAATGATTATCGTTCAGGAACTTTTTGTTGGGCGTTCTGGAATTTTTTTCTTGAGCAAATGGTAACCCTTAGTATGGCTTTAATCACATTTTTAATGCTTTTTGTAGATGGGCACAACATTTATTTAAGAGTAAGGGGCCTTGAGAAAACCATTGAGCATATTTAAAACCAAATTCTATGGTCCATTTTAATTTTGAGATGCCTTGGTTATTTTTCACTAATATGGGTCCGTTTTTTCTTTGGAAATGATTATATGGCTAGGGCATGGGAAATATTCTAGATGTAGTTAAATCTTTTCACAGACAAGTTCTCTTGGTAGATCTCCCAATCCTGAGCACTCTAGGTGCAAACTCTGTGAACAGGAACTGGGACATGAGTTTGCACACTATATCACCGAATGCCCAGTTATCAGACCATTTATACCTGTTGGCATGAGGTACTTGGAGCTTTGCAATTACTTTATTCACTCCCGTGTTCTTGAAGATATCCTCATAATGCACCCAGAGTCTGCCAGTGAAGACAACATATCACATGCCTTTGTATAACTAACCATCTTGTGTGATGGGGATTTTAGCATCACGTAGCTAGCTTTTTAACACACTGTGCTTCCTTTTATATAGTCCAGGGTAGCTGCACAAATGCAGATGTGCCTAAATGTGTTAATTAAAAAAAAAAATGACAGGTTGAAATTATATTTTTGCTCAGTGAAATCAACCCATAGAGCATGGGAAATATTTTTTGTAGATGGATTCAACATCACAAAAAATAGTTGGAGCCTTGGGAAAGCTATAGAGAATATTTAAAACCAAATTCCATGGTTTGTTTTTATTGTGATTTGGGAAGGTTGTCTATCACTCAGGTATGGCCCTGCTATCTTTTGAAAATGAGTTTTGAGGCTGGGGATGTGAGAAATAAGCTAGATGTAGTTAAATATTTTTGCAGGCATGTTCATTTGGTAGTTGTCTATTATAGACCGAGGTGAAAATTTTGCCAAGTGCAATAGGGCATGGAAAATGCATCCTATAGGAATCTCTGGTTGCAATGAATTCCCCCACTGCAACAAACTGGGGTTGGTCTCATATAGTTTGTTTAATCTCAGTTGTTTGTTCGTTGGTTGATTACCTGGTTGATGAGGTTCTGGGAGTTCTTCTACTCCCCAAGCTCAGCCCGAGGCCAGGCTTGACTTGTGAGAGTTTGGTCCACTAGGCTGTTGCTTGGAGCGGCCCACAGGCCCACATACCCACCACAGCCTGGTTGGTCCGGCACTCCTTGGAGGAAACAATCTAGTTTCCTCTTGAAGATGTCCACGGCTGTTCCGGCAATATTTTTTATGCTCGCTGGGAGGGTGTTGAACAACCGTGGACCTCTGATGTTTATACAGTGTTCTCTGATTGTGCCTATGGCACCCCTGCTCTTCACTAGTTCTATTCTGCATTTTCTTCCATATCATTCACTCCAGTACGTTGTTATTTTACTGTGTAGATTTGGTACTTGGCCCTCCAGTATCTTCCATGTGTATATTATTTGATATCTCTCTCGTCTTCTTTCTAGCGAGTACATTTGGAGGGCTTTGAGATGATCCCAATAATGGTGGGTACTGTTCCTAGTTGTACTGTATGTTTAAAAAGCTTCGATGAGATCAGCCCTGTCATGTCTGGAGTGTTAGCCCTGTGGCCCTCAGCTGTTCCTTATATAAGAGCTAACTTAGTTGTGCATTGATTTTTGCTGACCTGTGTTGAACTTTCTCCAAAGCAGCCATCTAAAAAAAAAGCCTGCTGATCATGCTAAAAATCTGAAATTGAGACCTGTGGCGATATTTGTGCGTCCGAGACTAGATTTTCGCTGCCGCCACATTAGCAGCCTACCAAGGTGAAGTCAAACGAGATTAACACCCAAACATGAAAATATCATGTCTAGAGGCAAAACTGACCGAATCCAGCAGGGGTCAAGCAGAAAGGATAACTTCTGGTCACAATAAAATATAAAGCATTCCTAATGTAACAAGCAATATTATAAAAATCCCCAGGACTGCATCATGACATCCAACACCATGAGTCAAAACAATTGGCCACGAAACAATAGATGGCCAGATCTGCTCACTCTGACCTTGGCAAGAGGATGCAGCCTATCAGACAAGGCAAGAGCTCTAGACTACCTCTTAATATAAACCCGTCAACATGGTAACAAAACAGTTTGTGGCCACAGACACAAGATGAGGAAAGGCCAAAGGTACCCACCCAATACACAAGTACAGTACTAAACAGGCAACTACCATCAGCTGTAAACAGATCAGAATATTACAAGGACACTTTCACCATGGGTTCATTGCACACCATTGCAAAAACATGGGTTCATTGCACACCATAAAACAGGGCTTCATAGGACGAAACAAGTCACAGTGTGGCACTGGTACTAGAATATTACCCCGTTTGTCTG
Source organism: Procambarus virginalis (assembly GCA_020271785.1). Lineage (NCBI taxonomy): Eukaryota > Metazoa > Arthropoda > Malacostraca > Decapoda > Cambaridae > Procambarus > Procambarus virginalis. The sequence goes on from WNGS01009631.1 coordinate 8,033,663, forward strand.
CATAATACTGTTCCTACAGAAACAATGTTAACTTACCCAATGGAACACCATAAGGTATCACAACCAAAGAAAACTAATTGCTAGAAATTTAGTAAAATAAGAAATTTAACCAATTTCTAAATATCTAAACCATTCTGGGATCTTTCATTACATTTATTATGCTTTGAACAAAAATGTGGCATAGGAGAAAAAGTAATGCTTTTGTTTATCAGCACTTAAAGTACTGAACAGATGGCTTAGATATGAATGAACAATTCTAAACTTTTAAATACAATATCCTGCAATGTGGAAGACAAAAATTAATCCCTACCTCTTCAAAACTAATCCACTGCTGCTTGGGAAGTATATTCTTCACCAGGGAAAGTTGAAGTGCCCGTTGCAGTCTGAAATTGCGTTCATCCTTTATATTTTGTGGTAAACGCTCCAAAGCTTCTATGACATCTGGCGTCTCGTGCAAACAGTCATCATAGTACAAGCCTGTTCAGATAAATAATTTTTTTGTGAGTTACAATATAAAGTACCTATGAATACAGTAAATGACAAAATTAAGATAGGTACATACAATCAGAAGCTTAAAACTAATTTTTTTATTAAAATTAAATGCTGAAGTTTAAGAACCACCACCACATTCAGAATGTAGTGATAAAATAATGACACCAAATACTGTACTAGTACCTGAATTGGAAGATTAAATACCAAAAATTACATTAAAATGTAGTAAGGCACCTGTCTGAATATTCCAGCATTGAATAATGAAAGTCATCTTTGAGGTGGGCCACTCAGTAGTTAGAAGCAACCAGAACCTTGGAGAGCATACCAGGATTCTATGACCAACGTGCACCTACCAAGGACCAACACCAGAAATTTAGCCACTCAAGAGGGGTGAAGGAAAACCCGAGGATCAACGACCACTACAAAGAAAAGGCCAAAGAAAAACTTGAGAGAAAAAAGAAAAGGCCTACCATAAAGCCAAAATTTTGTACCCCAAAGCAAGCAACTGTTGGGAGAAATTTGTTACTTGGAAAAAAACGATACAAGCAATCATTACAGTGGAAAAATCACTACGTAGATACACTCACCCACAACCAGATGGCAGCCCAGGATCTCAAGTCAGCTAACTAGCCAATTCATGGCTAACCAGAATCAACCTCTCCTAAACTAGATGAGACAGAATGGAAATGAGTGGGGACAGGGAGCTACCAGAAAGAGGCATTTCATTACATTCAAAACTGGATTTTTGGGAGGGCCCATGCGCTAGCTTCTTTATGCTCTCTCTCAATGGAGCTTCTTTAATGAAGAAAACCTAACCTGAAAAGGAAACATGAAAAGACGACCAGGGCTTACGTGTGAAGAGAGAATAGTAGTCAAAGAGAGGGGAAAAAGGCAGAATCACTCAAGAGTTGGATCAGAAAACACAACAAATATGTTGTGGCTAAGGGACATATGAAATAAGAGGCCACTGACTGGTTGGATACCCAGAAAACTAACCTCGATATTCATCATAAACATATTGGCAAAGATGGCATGATTCAGAACAAGGAACCAAGCAAACCAGATAAGCAAAGCATTCATTGCATGGTACAATTAATGGCAAAATAGTAACAGGGCACAACAAAATTGATAAGAATGAATTCTTGAGACCTGGAACTTCATGAACAAGAGGTCATGGATTTAAGGTAACTAAACAAAGATGCCAAAGATATATAAGAAAATTCACTTTTGCAAACAGTGTGGTAGGCAGTTGTAACATAACAAGTGAAGGTGATGGAGGTCAAAACCATCAGTAGTTTCAAAGCATAATATGACAAAGACAGCTAGAAAGATGGGACACCACGAGCGTAGCTCTCATCCTGTAACTTCACTTAGGTAATTGCTTATGTTTATCAGAAAATTTTACCCCTCCAGAATGCTGCTGTTTCCAGAACAGCCTCTTATGTGGGACTTTCAAACGCTTTTTCCAGGTCCAGACAAATGCAGTCAACCCAATCATCTCTTTCCCGTAAAATCTGTGGCTATATCACAAAGTAATGATTGCCTACCTGTGGATAACAAATATGAAAATGTTAAACAGTACAAAGGCAGACATCAATCCTAGTAAGAGTGGATAGCTACCTTGGTGATAAAACTCTGGAGAAGTCATCACATCAAGTATTAGATAAGTACTATAAAAGTAGTTTCCATCTTGGATACACTTCACAATATCAGTTGAAAGATCAGTTTTATGATCTTGCTTAAGTTTTGTAAGTTTCAAGTCAATATGATTAGGTATCTTCAAAATACAGTACTGTATCTCACATAAAACCTGATAAAAAAAAAACTAGCATGGATAGCCTAGATCAGCAGTCGCCATACAGTGGTCCGAGAGACAATTTTATGTAACTGTATGTAACCGTTTTCTGCAAGTTATATTTAGTGGCATCAAATTGTTTGACTTTAATAACTATCATTTCTTGTCTGGTGGACCCGGGGATTCACATCAGTGGTCCGTGGGATTTAAAATTATGAATTTGGTGATCCGCGAGCCCTGAAAGGTTGGTGACCACTGACCTAAATCACAACTTACCATATTGATTGAAGCCTGAAGCTTTGAATGCAAACCGCTTCAAAGAATTGTTGAGCTGGGCTGAAAATAAAACAGTATATATTAACATTACAGTATTATAACTCTAGATTTTTAGCTGAAATAAATTTTATTTTCAACCTTGCCATTTAACTTTCAAATATTTTGTATCATAAAGGTTTATAGCTGCAAATATAAAATTATATAAATGAAATTGAAAACCAAGAGGGAAAGGGATATAGTAGGGTTTACACAAGGTTTATGTTTAGAAATGGATAATCCTGACAATTTTAATTTCATAATAAATGAAACACAAGTTTAAACCATACATTTATACTATTTTCATAATGAACTGTCGCTAATAAAACATTTATTTTTCTACATGGTACAGATGTCTATTTAAGAGATTTGTTCAGCGAGGGAAATTGTGAATTTATCAAATTAAAATAATTTAGGTGACAGAATTGCAGATGACAGAGCCTAATCATTCATTCATTACCACAACCCAATGCAGTAATACTGTATGGTGAAAGTTCAGATAATTAAAAATACTTTATCTGCATACATCATATTTGCCATACTAAATTTACCCGAGGGCCACTAACACTAGTGACCTCGACAAGGACAGGAAGCCGGTGACCTTTGAAGGTCCCCCCATTTGCCTCAATCTTGTCCAGTTGGATTATAAAGTTTAAGAGTATTGGTATTTATGGCTTTGGCAGCTCCATGGGTTTATAATTGTGGGTGAAAAAGTATCTCCTGTTTTCAGTCCTACATTGTGGCTTGTTGAGCTTGTAACTATTGCACCTTGTTTGTGTTACATGACCTTTTGTAACACAAACAAGGAGCAATAGTTTCAAGCAGAACAAGATACTGTACAACGTAGGACTGAGAAAGTACATATGATCATTTTAAGAGAACTGTACTCCAACAGCAGACTGTAACACCCCTGCTAACATTTTTACCTCGACAACCACATAGCCCAATCCATATATTTATTGACTAAACATGGTGACATCACACAACCCTCACATTACTAATGTCAATATACAACCCATCATTTAACTATCTATTATATTTTTATGCTCTATATTAGTCATGTTCAGTGCCATATCATGGAAGCAAATGACCATTAACACCTGAGTTTAGCATATAGCATAGTATATATTTCTAGCAGTATATTTCCTTGGCATTTTGAAAAAAAAAGTTAACTATCCCATCCTTATATGTAGAGACTAGAAAAGTGTAGATTTTTTCACTTTTTTTTTATCACAATATTACATGTAGTACAGTGCAGGCGATGAGTCACAATAACGTGGCTAAAGTATGTTGACCAGACCACACACTAGAAGGTGAAGGGACGACAACGTTTCGGTCCGTCCTGGATCATTCTCAAGTCGATTCGACTTGAGAATAGTCCAGGACGGACCGAAACGTCGTCATCCCTTCACCTTCTAGTGTGTGGTCTGGTCAACGTAGTACAGTATTACTATTCCTAGATATCTCCCAGACTATCAGTCTAAATCTGGGGAATGTTATATCTGCCTGAAAGTTAAAACTAAAGATATTTTTTTTTAAGTATTTATTATGAAAATCTAATAATTATTTTCCTTGCAATTCTCATACCAAACATACACCTCGATGATGAAAAGGTTGGCAACAATTATTCCTTCCCAAATATTAGTTTTTGGATATTTACTGTAATAACATTGTATACACAATGCTCATTTTTTAACTTTTTGTTTTGTCATTTTACCAGACAATGCAGGAAATATTTGTTTTTAACAACCAACGTCCAAAGACCTGTGAATACTCAAATCGGGCCGACTTTACACTAATCTTTCTTAGCAAAACCAATTTCGTTAAATTATATATATACAGTACCCTTGCATAGTGTGCCATACACCAATGCTGCAATGAGGTGGCATCTGGGGAATTATCTTTACATACTACTGCAACGAGTTGGGTTATGTGGTCTATACAACCTAAAACTGTCATTAAGTACTTTTGGGCCTGGTCAACAACTGGATGGGTAACCGGCCGTACAACCTGGCCCGTAGCTAGGGTGAGCCGCCATAGGCCACCACACAAGCATCATGACCGCCACCACGGTAAACCTGCACAGTAAACCAACACCTTCAGGAAACATAAATAAAAAAAAAACAGGTGATCAAAACCGGGTGGACACGGACCCTATAAGGCGGAAATATTCATATATTTCAGCTAAAACGGTATCAACACAAGGCCATAATTATGCCAACAACCCTCATTAATCTCCTCGGATACTACATGATTCGACATTTTACGCAAAACATGCAACGTACCGAGAAAACCGACAGATTTTACAGCAGCCGCCATATTGGTCTTGAGGTCAGACGACACCACTATGGCCACAACTCCCACACACACACCAACACACCTTTTATATTCTGCTCCGTTATTATATTCACATATATCCTACACTATTGGCAAGTATAACATTGATTTAAACAAGTATATATTGATTTGCCTTTTAGTAAATATTCTAAACAAGTAAATTAATGAAATATAAATCATATTTTAGCCGGCTTAATATTATCCAAGTGATTTTGTATATAAAAAAATTATATTTTATATTATTTTTTTTATATATCTAAAAGGGTACCACCTCTGGTGCAAGTGTAGGAACCCATAGCCTCGGAGAAGAAAATAATGAGTACTCAGAGAAGACCTTGTGGATCCTCACTGAACACTTTGATATTTTCTTTCCCTACCACCCCTATTCTTTTAGTGTGTGTGTGTATATATCTAACTTTATTTAAAATTTCATTACACAAAAAGGATTACAACATTGGTTACATGCAAGATATAAGACTACTTGTCACAAGTTGTACAGCTCCTCAGATGGCTGGCGATTCAAAAGCAGCACTGCAAAGCCTAAGTAAAAATCGGGCAGAAAATCTTGCAATAGTCGCTAAAATTAAGAGAGCTGTGAGAGTACTTACCAATCAGGGAAGAGTCATCAAGTTTCTGTGGATCCCCTCCTATGTTGGAATATGTGGGAATGAACGAGCAGATGTGCTGGCTGGCTGCTGAAGGCGCTGAAGGAGACCATATTGAATACTTCATACCCAAGACTCAACTACAAATTAGAGGTATTATCAGGCAACATCACCGTGACAAGGTAACTGAGGAAAGGAGGATAGAAGCACAAACCAGTGAATCTGTACGATGGTACAACATGGTTGCAGCTGGCAATCCCAGTCATTATGGCCGAAGAGGAGGAGGACGAGGGAGAGAATCAGTAATAGCGAGAATCCGTCTTGGATACAAATATCCATGGAGATATGGAATGGAAATAACAGTTGATCAGCGAAGTTGCAGAATCTGTGGTGAGAGTGATGGATACCGCCTTGACCTTGCCTTGTAATTGTAATTATTATGTTAAGTAATTAATTTATATAATTAATAATAAATTAAGCCCCCACGTGGTGCGTTTTCTTCCAACCCACAGAAATCAGAAGTATGTGTAGAATAATAAACCCCACATTGTTTGAGTTAGGAAAACACTATTTGTCAAATATTGATACTGTTCTTAAAAGATTTCCCCATTTTGCACCCGCAAGATAACGTAAGATTTTAAGGGTTGACAGATGTTAATCTTCTTGTTTGAGGAGCTGTTCACTTGAGACAGTTAAGCAAGTCCCAGCTATGTCTGGGTACAAGTGACAGGATGAACAACCCAGCGGGTTTTCTTCCTATTGGGGAGTGTTGTACATTTTGCTATGGCGGTATGTCCACTAACAAGATGAGTGGCGCTGCCCAATAAACTCGCCCCTCGGGGCAAAATTTAAAAATTTTAATTTAAAATGGCTGGCAGGAACCATATGAAGAGTTAGAGCTCAAAGTAATCTCGCACCATTTAGGCTGAAGTCATTGATAACAGGCACTCACAAAAATAGTGCTGGAGAGGGTGTCCTAGCTCTTTTTCGCTATTTACAATTTAATTTGAATGCTCGCCGCCGTGGGAGGGGGGGATTTATTACGTGCCCCCATGCGTCTTCCCTTAAGTATTGATATTCCAGCCTAATTCTGGCGTTTACAATGTCACCCTGACTAGTGGATGTTTTGAGCTGTCCATATGTATATTTCTCTGTTCTAAGTTTAGTATCAACAGTCTTAAGGTAAATAAAACAAAAACCTATAAATTACCATGTTTCCTCTCGTTATAAATTATATACGTACACATTTGTGTTACATCAAATGTCTGAAAACTATTCAGTATGACAATATTTATATATTATCAGTAAAAATCCGAAAAAAAAATTAACAAGAAAACAACCTACTCAGTCAAATATGTCATCTTCTCGTACCTCTACATTATTAATCTCCTCGTAGTCTATCGTTGACACTTATAGTCTATCCTCTAATATCCTACATTAACACCATTATCCCTCTAATAGCCTGTCATTAACATTATTATTACTCTCATAGCTTGTCAATATGTATTCATTTCGTAGCCTACATAACACCATTATCCCCTCACGTAGCCTGTCATCGACACTATTATCCCGCACATAGCTTATCAACGACACTTGTCCCCTCGCAGCCTATCATTAACACTATTGTCCCTCTCGTATTTTTTTTTATTTAATTATCAAGGGAAAGCGTCAAGCCATTACGACTTTATAGCACTTGTAAGGGGTCAGGATATGGATTTGGGATGGGACGGGGAGGAAGGAATGGTGCCCAACCACTTGGACGGTCGGGGATTGAACGCCGACCTGCATGAGTGCCTCTCGTAGCCTATTAACACTATGCGTTAGTGGCTTAGCAAGAATGTAAAAAACACCAATGTTATGTACTCTCACAACCCAATGTATCTTCTTATATATACACAAATAAAAATAAATACAAAATAAGATTGTCCTTGCCTATCATTAACACTATTGTCCCTCTTAATGTTTTTAATTTTTAATTAATATCTTACTTACCTTCACAAGAAATAGCCGAATATATAATTCTGCAGTTCTTAGCTGCACCTCTTCGACCTGACTGGAGAAATCGGACTGGAGTGACAAAACTGTATTTGGCGCCCATGTCTTACATGAAGCTAGGTAGCACCACTCCCAATTATTTATTTTCCCTCCATAATACAGTTTGCATTTTCACGTACAACCGCTTGAAAAAGCAAACAGAGACATGGTGATCTACTTTTGTTAATACACTAGCTATTTAAAAAAAATCCCCTACATGACTGAACTGGCGTGCCACTTGCCCAGGACAATCTTCCCGCCACTTTTAATTTACAATTCCGGCCATACTAAAGATTCCAGCCTACACCATGGACCTCGCTACACAAACTTTCCCCATCACAAGATTTCCGTCACACCATGGAAGGTTCCCACCATACCATGGTTCCCCATCATACACTAAGGTGCCTACCATACACTATTGTTATTGCTACACGAACTTCCATAACACACACTAAAGTTCCTGTCATCCACACTGTGGTTCCCGCCATACACCAAGGTTTCCACTATCCACAATGGTCCGGTCACACCAAAAAAACAACCACCAATGTTCCCAACATACACTAAGGCTCCGGCCACACAAAAAGGCGGGAACCCACCATGGTTCCCGCCATCAACACGGCTGCATCTCCTCAAGTATACCTGAAGAAGTTTCTACTCATTGAAGCCTGCGCCTGGGCCAACCAAGATTTCGCCACACCATGGTTGACGCCACCCAAGCATGCACCTGGGCCAACTACATTTTCGTTCCACCATGGTCCCCGACACTCACCACGATACCTGCCACACATCAGTTCCCACCACAAAAAAAAATAATGGCAAGAACCTTACTTAACCTCTTCTTGGCCCAATATAAGCAACCCTGTGCCCAATATACACAAAATAAGGCCTAATGTTGTGCATATATCAAATCAAATCAAATCAAATGTTTATTTAGGTAAGGTACATACATACAAGAGATTTTACAGAGCGATGGATTTATAGATAGGGCTAGTACATACAATGCCTAAAGCCACTATTACGCAAAGCGTTTCAGGCATGAAAAACTTAAATGACTAAGGCTTAATACTAATTGAGCATAAGGACCAAAATGAGTTGAGAACAAAATAAAAAAAAGAGTTAAGAAGGGGGGAACATGGCTGAAAAAGCAGCACAAATACAATTCGGTCTACAAAACAGCGTCATTTAAAACAGAACAGACATTGGTTGACAATAGAGGGGTAAGGTAGGTTACAGGGAATTTATTAGGTATAGCTTCGTTTTTATCTTAAACTGGTTGAGAGAGGTACAGTCTTTAACATGGTTGGGAAGGTCATTCCACATTCTGGGTCCCTTGATTTGTAAAGCAATTCTCGTTTTATTAAGGCGTACTCTAGGAATATCAAAACTGTGTTTATTTCTGGTGTGGTGCTCATGGGTTCTGTTACAACCTTCTATGAAGCTTTTGAGGTCAGGATTGGCATTACAGTTCAGCGTTTTATATATGTATAATACACATGAGAGAATGTGCAGTGACTTAATATCTAACATATTCAGAGATTTGAGTAGGGGTCCATGGTTGTATATATATGTACCACTAAGCCTAGTAGAGGTTAGGTTAGGGTTTTGTTCTTTTTTTCCTCAGCCTTAACAATATCAATACAACAAAATGTTGACTTTTTTATGGCAGAAGTCTACTTGTGAATATATTATTTCTTATCGCTGTGACTATAAATTTTTGGATGAAATGTTAATCATGTGGTGAAGAATGTGGGCAGAATTGTAGTGTCGATAGTTAATTACTAACTTTATGAAATACTATATATATTGAAACAGTCTACCGTAACAGAGGAGTTGGCTTAGTTTTCAATGCAAGAGGAAAGGAAGCATTATTGTTCATACGTAAATTACTTTCAGTAGCTGTACGCCGCTGTATGCCAACAAAAATGCAACATACCTAATTATACTACTGGCAATATATTTGTCAAAGTACTATATGGTCAATGTTGATTAGACATCCAACCCACAAATCTGAAAATAAACAATTTGACAACGTTTCGATCCCGCCGACTGTTACAGAGTAATAACACTATATATTCCAAAGAAATGAACTACATTTTTATGTTGATCACTGCAAGTTATTAAGCATTAAAATTAATAGCTTTACGGTACAAATATTAAAATAAAGAAACACCAAACTATAAGTTCCTGTTCCATAATGTTATGAATCATGTGCACGAGACGTCTTCAGTATGGCACAATGTTATATTATTCATTTTAAATTCACTGCCAGCATGTACTTTATTGACCAGACAACGCAGCCTATTCGGCCAAAGATTTAACATTATCCTTTTCACAGCTTACATGAACACTATAAAACTGCAAAATTTTCAACTACTCTTACCTTTACCAAGGCCAGTTCTCAGCTGCACCTGTTCACCTTCCTGGAGATCGGACTGGAGTGATCGACTTGCATTGTAGTTGTTTAAGATTCAGCTACTGGGAACAAAAAGTTCCAAGTAGCACGGGGTATGGTGAGCCCGTAGTGGACTTACCTGGCATAGGAGCGGGGCTGTAACTTGTCGACTTGCACTTGGCGCGCATTTCTTATATACAGCTACAGGTGGCGCCACTCTCATTTTTTCTTGATTTTCCCGCCACAGTTAAAACATTATCTTAATTTTAACAGCTATTAGTTTATGCATCAACACATTGCAAAGCGTAGGACTGAGGACTCCTCCCTAAAGTGTGCCCAATTCAGGAGGCATTATAGCTAACCGTCCACGCTCTACCGTCCAGCCCAACCACTTGGGCTGGACGGTAGAGCGACGGTCTCTATTCATGCAGGTCGTCGTTCAATCCCCCGATCGTCCAAGTGGTTGGGCACCATTCCTTCCCCCCCCCCCCCACCGTCCCATCCCAAATCCTTATCCTGACCCCTTCCAAGTGCTATATAGTCGTAATGGCTTGGCACTTTCCCTTGATAATTCCCTCCCAACACACACACACACAACACACACATACCAAAGATCCAAAGCTCAACCCCCGCAAGCACAAATAGGTAAGTACAACCCCCCCCCCACCTTATAGATGACTACACAAGTCGATGAGGCTGTCATCTGCTAAGCTGATGACATTTGCGTCATTGCAAACAGTGACAACCGGCTGCAGACTCTCCTTGATTATACTTTCATGTTACAATAACATGAAAATATAATGAGTAACACCATCATAGGTAAACAATTACCTATATAAGTAACAAAAAACTAATACAATTAAGTGTAATAAGAATTTATACTTAAGCATAATTATAAAATAAAGAAATCCTATAAACGTCTAAATAATAATTATGTTATGTAACTGGGTCTAATTAGTAAATGTCAAGTGTTGTTAATTTGGCTATGATATGATAATTAGGTTAAAATACATAAATATAAATTATAATACAACTGCAACAAAGAAATAGGATACTTCAATATAAAATTTGTAGTTACAACAACATATCAAATAAATGTTGGCAATAACAACAAAAACACAGGTTGACATGAAGGATAAGAAAATGTGAGTACAATTTCTTACATAATATTAATCAGGTATTTTTTAATTTTTTGTTTTTTTTCTACTACAAACGTGGCCGCACATTCACAATGATAACCAGCATATATACATTTTATTCTGTCCTCCATGGTTAGATATCTCTCTCTCTCTCTCTCTCTCTCTCTCTCTCTCTCTCTCTCTCTCTCTCTCTCTCTCAGACACCCTCCCTGCAGTAGACTCGAACCCAGAAAGCTGGTACTGCCATAACTGGTACGCCTTAATCGACTACACCACTCAGACCCTTCAAAAGGGATGGAAATTTCGGATTATTTCCGCATCAATTTCCATCCCCCGAGGGCACCAGAGCAGTGTGTGATCAAATTTCGTTTTTTATCAAGTAACTGCATTAACAGAGAAAACTTGTGTCTTCTATTCACAATTTACTTGTATAAACTCGCAAGTTTCTTGGTAAACAAAGGTAATTTAAGACCCTTTAATTTGCAAGGTATTTCTGCTTTGGTTAACTCGTACCCTTGGAATATCAAGTAGATATTTATTTCTCGCGTGTGTCCATGGGTTCTGTTCCAGTCCGCTAGGAAGCGTTAGGATTCGTACTACAATTAGAGTTTTATTGAGATAGTGTAGACGAGCATATGAAGTGACTTGAGATTTAACATATTCAAGGATTTCGGTAAGGACAGTCCTAAATGCTGATTTATACTGAGTAATTATGGGTCAAATGTAGTTTTGGGTTGTAGAACCTTAGATGCAGATACCGTAGGAAATTAGAGATGAGTAAGTAATATAGTGCTACTAGGGTAGAGCAAGGTACGTGGATCGGATTTTATATAGAATGACTACTATTTAAGAAGCCTATTTTAGTTATATTTTGTATATGACAATTTAAATTCAGTTGTTAATATGAACAAAGAATTTCCCAACAATTCTGCTCTAAATTTAGGTCTTGTTAATTCTCTGTTCAATTTGATTGGTGGACTTGCTTCCAAATAATGTGTAATACATTTTTGGTGATAGGAAACATGCCCAACCATTTCTGTCTCACATCGGACTCCCCCCCCCCTTGTGAGTCAAGAACGACCTCAACTCTACTACTAAGACCCGAGATTGCAGCCTGTCATTAACAATGGCCAAATGCTTGTTAATCTAGCCGCTAAACAACATTTATGAATGAAAAATGCTTTATACATCACTCACAACTGATGATGTTTGAACATTTTTGGAACAGTGTTTGCTAAAGTCCTGTTTGAATCATAACTTTGTAATCTCATCCCATCCTCATCAACAAAGGACAAATGCTTGTTAATCCAGCCGCCAAAACCCCTAGCTTATGAATGAAAAACGGTTTACACACAACTGATGATGATTTCCCGTAGAGTTCTTCACCAATGACCTCTGTTCAAGTAGCAACTATGTAAATGATTCACCCATGTACAGTACCTCAAATGCAAATAATCGGCAAACAGAGCCTAAACACCTAACTTCTAGAAGTTACCACTGCTAGGCTTAGGCTCGGCTACAAGTACCTCTGGGAATTTGTAACATCTGCTGATGTAGATATGACTAAATGTAAACTCTGTCAGCAGAACTATTCGTATACTTTGAGTCATTTTATAATGGAATGTGAAAAAATCGCGAAATTTAGAGATAACACTATCAATAGTGTCCAAGAAATGTGTAAGTACTTCATTCATAATGATGTACTGCCCGAAATCTTAGCGAACATATATATTTCCCCCCCCCCTTACACCCGTCCCATCCCAAATCCTTGTCCTGACCCCTTCCAAGTGCTATATAGTCGTAATGGCTTGGCGCTTTACCCTGATAATTCCCTTCCCTTAGCGAAGTATCCAAAATTTGCTTACTGTAGGTGATGCATGCACATGACTGTAAAGCTGCCGCCCAGTTGGGTGGGTGTGGAGCAAGACTAGCAACTGTGTGACTCACCATAGATGTTAAGTGCCTTGTATAGTGACTGTTGTGAGCCTCTTGTTGATCACTTGTGACACAAAAGATTATTGATGTGTGTATTTGTGTGGGTGATTAAATATGTATGTGTATGTATATATGTATACGTATATATATATATATATATATATATATATATATATATATATATATATATATCTACTTATATATATATATATATATATATATATATATATATAATATATATATATATATATATATATATATATATATATATATATATATAATATATATATATATATATGCATGTATGTATAAGAATGTGTACATGTATATATAACATTAATAATTTTGTAACTAGCGTCAAAAATTTTATTTGCTTAGCTAAACGAGCTAGAGGGTTCAATTCCTGAACCGATTATGTGCCTCTGTAATCCTTTACACCACCGCCCACGGATGGGTATGGAGGCAACCCGTCCTCGCAAATTCGTCTAGTCAATATAGACTTATTAAATATGTGCATAGGTGACATACTTAACATAATAGTTTCCCTTGAAAAGCTTCATAGAAAACACCGACCTTACCTAACCTACTTAGTATGTTAAGATAAGCATCTTATTGCTTCGTAATTACAATTATTACCTAACCTATACCTATAATAGGTTAAGTAACCTATACCTATAATAGGTTAAGTAACCTATACCTATAATAGGTTAAGTAACCTATACCTATAATAGGTTAAGTAACAATTGTAATTACGAAGCTATAAGATGCTTATTTTAACATACTAAGTATGTTAGGTAAGATCGGTGTTTTCTATGAAGCTTTTCAAGGGAAACTATTATGTTTAGTATGTCACCTATGCACGTAACTAATAAGTCAATATTGACTATGCGAATTTGCGAGGACGGGTTGCTGGAGTACATAATAAGAAAAGAAATTGAAAATTGCACTGCACTTAACTATACATAAAAAAATAATATAATGATATTAACTTATATATGAAAACAACCCAATTTTTAATATGCATTATGTTAAAATTGATTAATGCGTCTGGGAGGAAGGCCACCACTTTAAGAGGCCTAGCCTGATGACAGGTTGAAATACAAATAATTGCCAACTGAACTTAAACACCTACTGTAGACCTAAATATGCACTATATGTTAATATATAATAACAATAATTTATAATTGCTAAAAATCTTATTTTGAGTACACAGTGCGTTAAAATTGATTCATGCGTCATTGGGGTCGACCTCAGGACGGACGAACATTGCCTGAGGACATGTTGCGAGATTGGCAAGACTTCTTCTCAACCAGTTCGCACACAGGTTGCCCGTTGGTGCATTGGGAACACTTTCTCGACTACAGACAGCACCAGTCAGTTTGACTCTTAAGTTGTACTAGCAATGTTAGATCTCTCATGATCTTTGCACAGAAGGTCTTGTTTAGCTGCACAGTTCCTTCGCATGCTTTAGCTTCCTTATCAGTTATATCATGACCCGGAGGCTAATGTGAGATAGGATCCATAGAAGACAAACTATGACCCCATCACTGCATTGTACTAGTTGCCAAGGGAGTTGTTCGTTTATGCTCGCGTTCGAAGCCAGGATCTATAGCGATTGTCTCCTGCCAGTATACGATAACCAAACCCTTACTCTTATGTCTATACACAGCTATACATGATTCCATATCTGCTATGTTCATTTTACTGGGATACAATGGAATAAAATAAATTACACATTGATTTATGGGAACTTAAGTCGAAAGCGAATACATTGAGAGGCTGATTCACGCCTTGTTTCTACGCACATAAAACTGTTCGGGCTGACGCACGATAATTATGCCCATCACTTTACTCCCTGTGATATATAGAATTTAAAACTAATTTATCCACATATATATATGTTATATAATTTTACAATAATATTGTGAAAACTTTATTGTCTGGTCAACAACTGATAACAGAATGACTGTACAACATGTTTTCCTTGACTCTACAACTCTAAACAGCTGTGACTCACATCAGCTGCTGGTGTTGGTACGTGTTGTCCTGTGACTGTGGTAACGCCTAGCTACACATCCTTTGTCTCGAAGCTTCAGAAACGATTGTTGACTTCATCTCGTTTGTGCTTATTTATAGGAAGCAAGACTCAAGAATACATCCAATGGTTAAGAGAGAGAGCACCTACGAGACGCGTCTTCGTCGGAACGGCCTAGGAGCCCTCCACCAGACATACAAGTGGCTTCATATGACTCAAGACTTGCACGATCATCTCGTCGTCTTGGAAGGCAGTGAATGTAGAGAATGTAGAGGACTCTAATATATTTTTGTATTGTTACTCTGCAGTTCTTAGTTCTCAGTTACGAGCAATCAACTTAAGCAACTCGCAACGCCTGGAATAGGATTTTCTCAAAATTTGTTAACCATACCATTTCTAATCATTTTGCTGTGAGTGTATTTTACTGTTTATCTTTAATAACTAATAACCAAGCTGTAATTTAACACAGCAGAGTATAAAATATTTTAAGCTATTTGAAATTGAACCGCATATTTGACGAAACTTATTTTCAGTCAGTTGTATTAAAATTAATTTGTTTGGCCTATAGTACCGATTTGGGTATTTCAAAAGAGAATTTAATAGAAAATACATTTGTAATATTTGGTCAAAAGCCATATAATAAGGTCATTATGCAGTCCCTACGAACCGTTGTGAGCCGGGTATCTCCATTCTGTGGGTCACTTGTGCCCCTGGAGCTCAGGAGCTCTCTCCCAGCCCGAGGTACTCACACTGACACACTCCGACCTGCCAAACTCAACACGCCTCCCAAAAGAGTTGTTTTCATATCTCAGTCGACGAACGTATACGCGAATCTTGCGTTTGAAGATTGGCTGTACAAAAATTGGTCATTCGACAAGAGGAATGTTCTGTTCCTTTGGCGGAATTCGCCATGTGTTGTAATAGGAAAGCACCAAAACCCGTATGTGGAGGCCAACCTCAAGTATTTGGAGAGTGCTCGAGTCCCAGTGGCCAGGCGCAACAGTGGAGGAGGAGCTGTCTACCACGACGAAGGAAACCTCAACTGCACCTTTTTTACTACTAAAGACAGGTAATGTGACAAGTTTTGTGGTGCGTGTGGGTGTATGGTTCAGATGCTTGGGGCTAGCCTCGCCAAACTTCGCAAGGTAATTTGTGATTGTATGGCGAGTGTCAGGATTATTTGGATCGAACCTCATGTCCCCTTTTTAAGAAGGATTATTCATATTACAAATCCTAGCAACTTGCGAATTATTAAATATGGATTTGATTGCCCATACACGATAACATTCAACGTCAATAACACTGAATGTTACTGGGTGAGAAACCAGGTAGGAAGGAGGGATTGAGGGAAGAGAATAGGAGGGAACTATGAAAGGAAGAGTAATATATATCTATATATATATATATATATATATATAATATAATACTGATATATACTATATATACTGTTATATTATATACTGTATATATACATATACTGTGTATATA
>WNGS01009631.1:8060426-8109487 GCA_020271785.1 Procambarus virginalis
ATAGATATATTAGATTAATATATATGCAATGACTTCACAAAACACTGATAAGTTTATGCGGAAAATCACATATATATATATATATATAGTATATATATATATTATATATATATATATATATATATATTATATATATAGTATATATATATAATATATATATTATATATTATAATATTTATAATAAATATTAAAATAATTTGAAAGAGTAATTTTAAAGGGGATAAAAATTTGGGAACTTTTTTATTTGGTTTATATATATATATACTAGTATCTATTATAATATATATCATACAGTATCTATATGATATATCTGTATGTATATCTATATATAATATATATGATATATATAATTATATATATATATATATACTAATTATATCGGGGAGTGACAGCAGTTGTGACATCATGCTGTTTTCAGACTGTGGAGTTCTGCTTGATAGTTCGGTTTTCGTTAGGAATTTTTAACCAGGTGGAGTTATTTCGAGATGTCTACCTTTCTGGGTGCCTAACCCAGTAGATAGCAGACATAGAATGCTTCAACCACACATGGGATTTTTGTAGGCCATTGCTCCTCATGCCTCTCTGAGGGGGCCACGTTCTGACTCGTGTTCCCGGTAGGCTAGAACTCCAATCGAATTGACTGATGCCCAGTCAATATACATCAGCATACATACATATCAGCTTGGTATAGCTCCGGGAAGTTGGAGGGGCTCTCCACAGAAAAAAACATCTTTTACCTGCATTTAACATTTGCTCAGGCAGGTAACTTTCAGCTTGTATAATGCTTTCAGATCTTAAACAACTGTAACTGCTGCTACTTTGTCAATGCAAGCAGCCTCACCCATTATTGTAGCATTGCGAAGATGCTGGCAATTCCTGAAATTATCAAGGAATGCCAGCATCCTTACTAGCTTGGAATGGCTCAGCAGCTGATGCAGCAGCTTCCATGTGTGCTAAGTGATCATAAATTTGTAAAGCCTTTGCAAACATTAAACCAGTTAACAGGCACTGCTCTCTGATTCTGGTCTCTCACCCACACTGCTAGCATTGGAGTGAATTCACACAAGAAATAAATGGTGTTTAAGCACAGAACACAACAAGCAAGACATGTGGTGAGCGGTACAAGTTAGGTAAAACTACAAGACAAATGTATATCCCATCACAGCATTAACTACTAAACAACAGGTCATGCCAATACTCATATCGATTTGCTCATTTAGAAGCAAGCCTATTTAATTTTGGCAGTAAAGAGAGTATTTACCCATTCCTGAATTTGCATTTTTTCAGTACGCTCAATTCAAGGGACCACAGTATAAATAAATTAGGTAATGAGCTAACTACATAAATAACTAAAGCCTAATATTAAGCCAACCAACATCATCAGAGGCTTCTGAAAAAATTACCAGGTATATTCAGGTATAATCATATACAGTGTACTGTATATTCAAGTACAGTACAACATTAAATTTCCAGTTATTGTACAAAACTCACAAAAGAACAAAAATGATAATTATAATGAAGAACAAATGAACTGTATATTATCTCCAATACCGGAGTATCAACATACCTTAACACACTCCAAGACTGCTGCATTGAATGAAAATTGGGATGATGTTGAAAACTGGCTTTTGAAATTCTTTGCAAAGTCCATGATCTTTAATACAGGCACCTGTAATGATTAAACAATGTATTTAACTGGTTACTGCTGTTTATCTTTATCCCCCCTGCAACTTGCAACTTTGGCATGCAGGCCAAGAATCTCCCTGAAATAATTCAGCAATTGACCATCTCCACCTTTACTGTATAATGCATTACATTTTACATAAGCTTGTTAATGTTATTATAACTGTAATTTACAAAGTATTCCATTGAGAGTACAGTATATTGTTAGGTGAAAGAACTGTCCTATTCAGAGAATATTTATGTTAGCATTACTTGATACTGTGTTTGCCTGTGTTTCACATGCTAGGTCCCACCACACTCAACTTCAAATGCAGTCAGACACACCAGATAGACAGGAGGCGGCATTGTGAAGTTATTACCGCCAACACTGCAACTCCGAGTTGCAAGTTGTCCCACCATACACCTGAGAGTTCTTATTTTAATCATGCGATCACTTCTGCAGCCTACGACTGCTATCCATTGGTCATTATGTGTGAGAAAAGAACAGCTTCCTTCCATGAAATGGAAATACAAAAATTTGTATTTATAATGGATATCCCCCCTCTCTCCATCACTGAGGAGGCAATGAACCATAGACCTCGTATTCGTTTACGACAGCTCAGAAATTAAAAAATTGAAAAGGGTGATGCTGAGGATCGAGACTCGCATCCCTTAGCCCTTAAAGTACGGTTATCAACATATGCCGATTCACAGGGATATGCAGTTATCATACATTGATTTAAACTACAGTATTATCTGGGTTTTACACGTATGATGCTAATACTGTATCAATAAAATAGCTCTATGTGGATGTAATGGAGTTTACCTTGACATACACAAAAATCCTCTTCATACACTTCCTCTATAAACACTTTACAGTTTATACTACTGTAAACAGTACACAGTACATATGTATGAGCTCGCTTATCCACATTCCACTTAACTGGATATTTGGATTATCCAGGCAAAATCACATCCTGATAATTTTCTGGCAAAACTTTGCCATATCCGTACAGAAATCAGGATAACTGGAGGTTAGGTTACGTATACTTTCAAGAACTACACATTTCAAGAGCTACAGTATCAAACAAGAAAAATTACAACGAGGTAAGGTGAAGTTTCTCTTTTAAATTATATTTCTGATTTATAGTGTGTGTGGAAACTCAAATTATGTTGTTGTGGTACAAAAAATTGCAAATACGGTATGGTAATTTTTGGACTTCCCCAGTAAGAATTCTGCTTATTGGGATGTCTGGCTTATCCAGTGAGAGATCCTTCCCCATATAATGCAGATAAGCGAGCTTAGACAGTAAATACTGTAAGTCTAGAAACATTATCCTTATTAGATAGTAATATACTCATAGTTTTTGTGAATTATCTTCTCATAAATCAAGTTATTCAACATTCATACTAGAGTAAATACATGCACCAGTTACCTCGTACCTGAACGTTCATGAAGTTCTCAAGAAAGATGAGAAAAGTTTTTAGGAAGATGCGAATGCCGGCTGAACTTTCAAATAGAAAAATATTAATCTTCTGAAGAGATAAACGATCAAAAAAATATCCAAGTTGAACATGGAAGTTATATTTTATATGACAGCATCAGCAAAGTTATTATTGGGTATAGACAGATGTTATATGCCGGAAAATATGACATACTTTGGCTTAAACTCAAGTGTAATAACTTACAATAATATCATCATATGTTAAGTATTAATTACCCATGTCATTCAGGCTATAACACTGACAACTGACAAACTAAAAACCTACCTGAGATACCCGGTTGTCTGCAAACCAAAATACGAAAGCGCTGCCCAGAAACGGTGCTCTCATTCCACAATCTTCATGGTTCACAATGACAGCTAGGAAAATATTACATATTAGTTTAAGGACTACTATAAATATACCTATATATACAAAACAAAAATGGCAATTTAATTACATTAAACAATAAAGAAAGGTATGACCAGTCACCTACTATTTATTTGTATTTATTTATTTTTTATATATATACAGTATATATACTGTGTGTATGTATGTATGTATGTATGTATATATATATATATATATATATATATATATATATATATGTCTCATTGAATATGACCGCATATTCTGTATTTTACTATCTTCTGATTTAGGGCTTCTATCCCTCTAACTATTTTCTTAGCATCAGGGCTTAGCTGAAACAGGAGTTCTCCAAAACTCATTTTCGTAATTTCTGGGTGAAGAAAAGATGTGGATTACTATAGAATGTATTACACTTATTTAAACAATTTGCACGACGTTTCGAACCTCCATGGTTCATTTTCAAGTGAGGAAATGTTACAATGTGGTTTGATTATATACCCGCACTGGGTCAGGTGATAAAACAATAAAGGTGAAAACATAGGGGATACATAGGGGATACATAGGGGGTAAATGGGGTGAAACATAGAGGTAACCGCAGAAGGCCTATTGGCCCATACGAGGCAGCTGGCATCTACATACAAAGATTAATCCAGTGTAATTAGCCTGTTATGTTGAACATTGTCTTCTGTGTTGGCATCGTTATGTTCTGGTCTTGTCCTTACTCTCATTGTGGGAAGAGTAAATAGTTCCATGAACACCCAAATCACGGAACTATTACTCTTCCCACAATGAGAGTAAGGACAAGACCAGAACATAACGATGCCAACACAGAAGACAATGTTCAACATAACAGGCTAATTACACTGGATTAATCTTTGTATGTAGATGCCAGCTGCCTCGTATGGGCCAATAGGCCTTCTGCGGTTACCTCTATGTTTCACCCCATTTACCCCTATGTATCCCCTATGTATCCCCTATGTTTTCACCTTTATTGTTTTATCACCTGACCCAGTGCGGGTATATAATCAAACCACATTGTAACATTTCCTCACTTGAAAATGAACCATGGAGGTTCGAAACGTCGTGCAAATTGTTTAAATAAGTGTAATACATTCTATAGTAATCCACATCTTTTCTTCACCCAGAAATTACGAAATGAGTTTTGGAGAACTCCTGTTTCAGCTAAGCCTGATGCTAAGAAAATAGTTAGAGGGATAGAAGCCCTAAATCAGAAGATAGTAAATACAGAATATGCGGTCATATTCAATGAGACATGTGTAAAAGAAAACCTGCTNAAACAATTCTCTCCAGTTTCCAATATAACTATTTACTAAACTAAGGCACCCAAGCCAGAAAGACATGTAGCATCCCAGTCTCCAAAGAAATGAAGAAAATTATGGTGATATACATACTGTACCTCTTTATCAGTGAAATGCATGACATCGCCAATGAAAGTAATTCTTGAGCCAAAGTTTAAACTTGTTACATTTTTTGCTGCTTCATCTACTTCAGAAGCATAGTATGCCTCCACTTCCAGGTCTAGCTTGTCCAATACATACAAGCCTATGAAGAACAAATTATTAATTATTGCACTTACTGTATGAATATATTTTAATGGACATAAATCTGTATTAATGCATATAATCTATGTTGTATGTATTTAGCCACACCTTAGGCCATGCTAGCCTAACATATGGTCTAATGCATATATAATCTGTGTTATATGCATTAAACCATATGTTAGGCCATTTAGCCTAAATTAAATGGTTTTAGCTTTTAATGTCGTTTTATTCACCCATTTTTTGTTAGTCCTTAATTTGTTTGAAAACATATATATATATACAATAATATGTTCAAAGGTATATGTACATATATTTACTTACAAAGGGAAGACTATAAGCCTACATGGTACTTACGGCTATTATCAGCCAAAAAGCACTGGTTTTTAGTTACTTACAATAAATATATTTTATAATTCTTTTGACAGTTGTGTATTCAGAGTTTGGGTTTATGAATGCCAAAATGTTTGTGTGCATACAAACACTGGTCAGCTGTTTGGACACCTCAAACTGCCAAACATGTCAATTATCCAGAAACAGTACATGTACTGTACAGTGTACCCAAATAACTGCCATAATTGCCAACATAAAACATGTTTGTACAGTATTTGAAAATACAGTACAACATAATGCAGATTAATACTGATTAATCTTGTAATACATTATCTAGGATAACCACACAACACGTGAGAACACTCCATCTTATCAATTCGCAGAAACTGTTGTAAGGAATGCCGAGTAAACTTCTATACTGTACTGTATATACACCTCATAGAAATCCCTGATATTTATGATGCTAAATGCTGCGGTATATAATGAAAATGTTTCACTTTACGAATCTGTAATTGTCTTAACTCTTCAGTAATACAGTGTATGTAATTTGATCTGCTTGCCATGTTATGGTCCATCAGCTGTGCATCTGGTGCCTGCATAATGTGACTCGTTTCCAATATAACCATTTGGAAAAAGGAGGACTTAACTGGGCAAACCTGTCTAGTTCTCCCCTACTCGCTCCATATGCCTCAACAAAAATGCACACTGCTTACAACACAGCATAACAAGATTTTGTGCATGTACCTTAACATAATATATTTTACTTAATGTTATGAGCTTACCTCTTAAGTAAATTAGATGAGGAAAGAATTAAAATTCCCTCGATACAAAAAGCTGCAAATGTTATGCCACCTAAATATGATAAGACTTTCATTATATTTATACCCTGTAGTTAAACAAAGGAGCTTGTTTATGCAAAGTAAGATCTGCTTAAATATCATCATGCAAATTATTAATACTATGATGATGATGATATGTTCACCTCATTTTATTTGTAAACAAACTAATAAAATAATTGTGTAAAATCTATTAGTAACTACAAATTTTTAATTTTAATGGCAATTAATAATTAAAAAAATTCAAAGTCTAAATAATGCATGCACAGTAAAATTAGTATTTTGTTAGTAAAAATATCAGCTAGCATTAAAGGAAATATTGAACTACATACTGAACCTTTCTAACAAACAAGTGTAGGAGGACGAACAAAAATACAATTACATGAGATATACCTACTAACCAGTACCAATACCATCAAAAAGGGAGAGGACTCTTAGAGGCCTATTGGGAAAGGTTGATGCATCAGGCGTTTCATCATCAATAACCTCACTACTTGGCTCTGGTGTTTGAGATTCGTGGGCCAGCTATAAGGACGTTTTCAACATTAGTTGGCTTAATCTTATCAGAAAACCAGCATGCTGGAGACTCTTGATGCTATGCTATACAATGCTCGACTCTGCATAGTATAAATCCTATAAATTATATGTTATAGTGAGACCCCACTAGAACAAACTTCACTATAGTAAAACCCCAAAAAGGAGCAAAAGAAGATGCTAGTTGAGTAAAAATTTTGCAAAACAACAAAAATATTCATATCTACAGTATTACGATTTGTCAGTTTAACCTTTTGACATCCTGCAGCATGCACTCGGACATTTTGTTCCTTCACAGTAGTGAAGCTAGTAAAAAATTAACATTTTAATTTTTTATTTTTATTTCTGTTCATTTAAAATAAAAAAGAAATCCTCTTATTTTTCATCTAAACCATTAAAATTTTCCAAGTTCCTAGATCTTTGTCACTTTATGCAAAATTAGGCATAAGCCTATCAACCACTCAACTGAAAGTGAGAAGCCAATGACTAACAGAGGCAATAACAATTCGAAAGGCTACACACTGTGCAAGAACAAGGGAGGCAGGATGGCCGAGACCTTGGTAACATTGGTCCCCATCTGGTGGATGCCAGGCACAATACACTGTATGGTGTATTTATTCAACAGCAACGGTCACTGCATGTTTCCTAAGGGAGGAGGGGTGCTTAATTTTCTTCAAGCAGACAAGTTTTGGTTTTATTTCTACTTTCTGGTGGGTTTTTACTAATTTTGAAACTGTTCTCTGATCCCCTGGTTCCTCTGCTAGTCCTAGCTTCTGGTAAGCAACGAGAGGTCTCAAGAGGCCTTGTGTGCTGGGCTTTCATAGCATTTAATCAAAGTTTGATTTTATTGCATTAAAACTAAGATCATTAAATACCTCAGTCATTATTATACACAAAAATACTTGTACTGTGTATGCAGTGCATCCACCCATAACAGTGTAGAAAAAAATACATGGCCCCTGGAGGGTCATGTGACTGTTCAAGAGTATGAAATCCTGCTTAGAATAAATCATGTTTATTCCATACAGTTCACTGGAGCGAGGTCCCACTGTTTCAGGTACTGTATTATATTTTACGACCATATTTTCGCCATTTCATAAAGATCCATTTGGTTTCCTTTATCTTTGGTAAAACAACTATATTATAAAAATGCAGGCATGATTCTTATTCTTTGCTCAATGAAGATGCTCTGACAAATGAATCGAAACCTGTTGAGGTCTCAACAGACAATGAAGCAATGGATGCCATAAACTATTACAACTTCAATTTGGATTCTCTGAAATGAAAAGTTTATACTAGAAATTGTTATTGTTAAGTGCATATTTCTATACAAAATACATGTAATATAACTAGATGAATAATGAAAGAATGCTACAATATATTCTAAATAGTGACACTGACAAATTATACATCAAATGCCTTAAAGTATTCTTGTTAATTTACCTTTACAAGAAGTTTTCATCAAATTTCATGACAATCTATGATCAAGCCAGCTAAAATAAATCAGACCAGCACTAAATTTCAAGCTAAAGCAAACATACAAAGTTTAGTTAACTAACAAATTTTTTTTTAAGTTTCTAACGAGTTCGTAAAATAACAGAAAATGTAGCCAAGCCGCCAAGGACGAGCATCTTGCCCTAGAGCTGCTCTTAAAGTGGTTACTAGGGACTTTAGTGCCCAATACCAATAAGAAGCTATATGATTATACATAAGCACTGTATGCTTTTAAATCAATGCAGAAAAGGCACACTTTCAAGCTGTTGCAAAGAGCGATAAAAACAAAAATTACCACTAGGTAATACTGCCAAATTTTTCATACAAAAGTGTTGTAAATTTCATGTCAATATGATAAGGGGTTCTGAAGATACAAATGGGCAACAAGGAGATTCATCTCAATTTCAATTATTAGGCTCCAATATATAATTGTTCATGTGGATATCATCTACATTTTTCCCAGCACTTTGTGTTCTTTATTACAATACAAATATTGTTTGATACAGGTTAACATACTGCACTAGTACATGTGCAGTTTTGTACTAGTTATGGAGGCTACAGAGGTACCTCGGTTTTCGTAGTTAATCCATTCCCAAAGACGGAACGAAAACCGAAACGAATTTTCCCTTAAGAAAAAATGTAAATTGAATTAATCAGTTCCACACCCCCAAATAAATTAACTAAAAACTACATTTTATAGAGAATAATACTCTTAGGTACTTTTACCTTTATTGAGGAATCTTGTTGGCATATGGAACATAGTGAGGAAGGAAAGAGGAGGAGAGGTGTCAGTGTTTGGAAGGGGAGACCTCTTCCATTATAACAGCAGTGATGACATTTCTGGGGTACTCTCTCTCTCTCTC
Organism: Procambarus virginalis; assembly: GCA_020271785.1. NCBI lineage: Eukaryota > Metazoa > Arthropoda > Malacostraca > Decapoda > Cambaridae > Procambarus > Procambarus virginalis. Next base: position 8,069,559 of record WNGS01009631.1, read on the forward strand.
TCTCTCTCTCTCTCTGACATTTTGCAGGCATACCACTAGGACCTAGTTGTGGCTCACGGCTTGCTTGTCTTACTAAGAATCTATCTATAGACACTTGTTTTTCCCTATGTTTTAACACTTATCTGTAGTGAGACATCACATTGTCTCACTATGAATGATCTCTTGTTTTTCCTCTATCGTCATCCTCACAATTATGGTCTTAGGTTGAACATTACCACTGACTTAATTGAACCCATGGTGCAATATATAATAACTTTTATGTTCAGAAACCAAAAAAGCACAAAAACAATGAAATTCTACACAAAGAATTCAAGCGCAATCATCACTAGGTGGGAGACAATGGTAAACTGAAGCGCCACGCTCGCAGCGGACCCGTACCTATATGAACAAACTCCAAAAACCAAGGCAAACAACGAGTACCGAATCAAATTTTTCGGAGAAATTAAGTACGAGTACCGAAAAATACGAGAAACAAGGTTCCACTGTACTAAAGAACAACAGAGTTGAACATGGCAACATTGTAATGAGTCCTGCATTAACAGTTCAACCTAGCTAACATACAGTCTGTACAAATAAAAGTGTTTCAGACATACTGAATTAGCAAGAACTCTGATGGCTGTCAAGCTGAAATATTTTATGAAATCTGGAATTTTTGTGTTGCCATATATATTGTAGTTCACTTAATGAAATCTCTGTTTGGTTAAGAATATGGCTATTTACTAAGACCTACATTTAATACTACTTATTACTTAACATGTAGAAGCTATAAAAGTTGTGCACTGTGAATACTACTTGTGCGGTCAACATAAAATTGAAAGGAATGACATTTTATCATTTGTTAGTTAACCAAGACTTAAAATTGCAAGTTTGAGTACTACCTTTTCCTGCCACTCAGGTCTTGGTTTAAGAAGACCATGTGTATCTGGATGGTACGGCTCACACAAGAAGCAGTACCATGGATCGATCTCTTTGATGCGTTGTACTGCACTTGGTGACACAAGCAGCTCCACACAGCCAGTACAAAACTCTCTAATAAAAATATATATACCTTACCAGTAATTTATTTTTTTAATAAAATTGATAAAAATCCTTGTATTAATCTATAATGTGTGTGATATCACAAACTGTTATAAACTTGGCACAGTCTCTGCTTACATTAGCCCATTCCAGTATACAAACTTATAATACAACCATGTTTCTGATAATACAAGGCCAAACACAAAGCTCACATTACCTCTCACACTCTGGTTCATCACAAAGCAGCATTTCACCAGGACTTCCACACACTGTACAGTATACCTGTTGAGTAAAAGTATATTATTGCACTGTTCAATTGAATATTTCAATATGTAGATTGTATCATAATTTCATTGACTTGTCTACAGTCATTATTAAAACATTTTGCAATCATAAGCAGGCGATGAGTCACAATAATGTGGCTAAAGTAAGTTGACCAGACCACATACTAGAAGGTGAAGGGACGACGATGTTTCGGTCCATCCTGGACCATTCTCAAGTCGATTTGAGAATGATCGACTAAAGAATGGTCCAGGCCGGACCAAAACGTCGTCATCCCTTCACCTTCTAGTGTGTGGTCTGGTCAACTTGCAATCATAAGATTCACTAACACAGTATGCACAAAAGCTAAATGAATTTATATCATCAAGGTACAGTATTTTCCTTACCTCATGGAGTTTAAAAGTTTTAAACTCCATGTTAATTACTTTATTTGAAAACGACTTCCAGATTTAACTCTGGCTTTCAAGCGACTTATTAATTGATGCTACAGAGAAATATAAACATGTGAAAAACTATAGCTGGAAATGGCAGAAAGTACAATGGGAATGGGAAAGCATTAGAGAAGCCAATTATTTATAAGCAATACATTACATAACAAAACAGTGCTTAAAAACTGTACTTACATTTATTTCATCACCATTTGCCCTGACATTGTCTTCAACCACCTCCTGTCAAAAGCAGAGAAATGCATTTAAGTGATATCTTAAGTTTGGATGAACTGGATATATACTGATACAAATTAACAAAACCCCCTTTTTGAGTAGCTCCTTGGTCGCTCCCTGATCAATCAATAATTCCATTACCTGCAGTTTACCTGGAGAGGGTTTTGGGAGTTCTTCTACTCCCCAAGCCCAGCCTGGGGTCAGGCTCAACTTATAATAAAAATAACCCCATTTAAACTACTATATCCAAGCATCGAGACCTCACCATTAAAAAGATACAACTGCTTTGGAAAAGGGTCTGTGCAGTGACAAAAATCATCTCGGAATTAATACCAGGAAAGATTGAGGCTCTCACTGTAATACCCATGACCACTCCCCCAGAGTTCACACCCAGGGAAGCTTTCTCCAAGTGGTCAGCCCAGATGACCTCTGGATCGTCTTGCAAAGTTAATTAAAATATTCCTGGGCTAGTCTTAGTCAGCTAGTTTCAAGTAGGTGATATTTCATGATAATCTTGTCAAACATTGTAATAGAATTAGACTCCCATATTCTTATGTGTAAACACCCAGGGATCTACCCCTTTCTGCCAGGTCAGAGGTCAACCACTTGCAGGGGTAGTGTTGGCTGTGTAAACATTCGGGTAAGGAAAACGTTCCTTCCCTCCTGCACCCCCCCCAGTAATTAATAATTCCCATCCTTGAGATGGGATATCCTGAGAGGTAGTAGTCAAAGCATGGCCCAAGCAGGTAGTGGAGCTGTTGTAGAATACTGTGCAAGGTAATGAAGACTGTACAAAGGATACCTGTTTCAACATAAAAGCTCTGGGTAGGGGACAAATGAAAGATACCAGGTGACAGAACATTAGGGTCAAGAGCCAACAATATCTTTTGCAGAAGTAGCCAAAGAGGGCAGAGGCAAGGCTGATAATAAAAACAAGTGATGGAGTCTATCAGATGAAAGCAGGTAGTGACTTGGAAGAATAGGAAGGAAACAATCTATTATTATAAACAACATGACAGGACCAGAAGGACTCACACACACAAGATAAAAAAAATTAAGACCAGGAGGAGTTAAAAAGGATCCTTGACAAAGTGTAAGCAAATAGGACAACCCAAGAAATAGGGAAAAAAAATCAGGATACAGAGGGTCCATCAGGGATGACAAAGATCAGTAAAGATTACCTTCCAAAGAAGTAAAGTACAGTATATACTGCCAGAGAAGATTAAGGGATGTGGAAGATACAGTTGGGTGTTCATTGATTGGGACAAGAGTAAAGAAGAGAGGAAAAGCGAAGAGAAATAGAAAGAGGGACAGAAAATAGAGTTAGGAGGGAACAAGAAGCAAGACCAGGGCAGGACAATAATCAGGCACAGCAAGAAATCGGGCCTAATCACACCCAGAGATTGAACCCAGGATCCTCGATTGTGATCCGAAAACGTACCCACTGTACTACCAACATTATCTTATAAAATAATAATAAAAATAAATAAATAAAAAATTCACAAAACTATTACAATATCATAATGTTTCCCAGGAAAGCTAGAAAAAACTTCAAGGTATCTTATTTCGGGTTATTTAGCTTGGCATGGAAGGTTCCACTAAAAATCAAATAATTTCCTTACCTGGCAGTCTTTGCAAGTGCCTCCTTCAAAACATGGATGTGGAGACACTATTTCACAATCAATGCTGTCACAAGCTATACAGAGTGTCTCAATATTGTGTTTCCCATCCCTGGCTGCCTTCAAAAGAGATGCTGAAATATTTTAATTATATTAAAAGTATGTCTTCCCCCTCTTTTTTTTTCCATTTAATTATGACTCTAGGGTTATTGTTCTTCAGACTCAGGGTGTGATCCACTACTGGGTCATGTGAGATAAAGTCAAGATAGTGTTACGATAACAAGATGAAACTTATTAGTGCATGAAAATAATAAAAATTAAAATAATGAAGATAAAAAAATTGTATTGATTAAATTGTATATACAGAAAGGTAATACTGTATATCCAATACAAGAAACCTAGCTTAACAAATAATTATACTACAAATATTTCCTTTAATTTATCATTTATATAATGCAATAAATATTTACTCATATGATTACAAACAAAAACAGCCACTTTCTAGGGGCAGACCATTATGGCTCCCTGAAGTTGGCACATTATCCCCGATAGTGTGCCAGCTACTAAGTCACATCAGCCGCGAAGTTCTATATGGGCCTACTGGGGACCAAGAACCAGAACCTAGTCCCCTCACAGAGGCACGGGGAGCAGTGGCCTTTATTTATTGTGCCACTACCAGGAAAGGCACCCAGAATGTCAGTGAAACAAAACCAGACCATAGCTGGCTTTAGAAAAGATCAAGCCTTGAGAACCACAAAAAGAGCTCCCTCAACAATGTAAACAAACAGTTGAAAAGTTTTGAACTAGTGCCAGCTCATTCACCCACACCTTCCCTACTTGTTTGGGGAGGGGAGGGGAGGGGAGAGGAGGGGGGGAAGCAGGAAGTAGTTTGCAGTCAGCCAGCAACACCACTCTCAGGTCTATGCTGGTGTGTGTAGTGTGTGTGAATAGTTGGCTTTCTGCTGCTTAGGCTCTGGTTATTTGCTTTTGCACTGGGTGGTCTCTTACCTTGTAGGCATTCCTCTGTGCAGTGTTGCATGAGTCTAGACTATCACAGTGCTTGGAGCTGCATGGGCACAGGGGTCTCTTCTGTAGGTCCTCCCTAGTACTGCCCTTGTGTTTCAGGGTTATCTTCCCTGGGGTGTTCGAGAGTCCCCTCCAAGGGAGCAACTCCCAAACACCCTGACCACCTTAGGCTCCTCCTTTGTGGGTTGACCTCACCCAGGGTATGCCAGGTGTCTTTAAATTTCCTGACTTTACTCGGGCTAGGAGTGGAAGTGAGGGGGAGCATTGTGTATTTGCATGCTGCACTGTAGCACACTGGGGTAGACCTTTCCAGCAGCCAGAGCCAAGCTGTGTTGGCTAACTATGTCATTTCTATACCTTTATTGAGGAATGCATATTTAAAAAAAAAAAAAAGTTGAATATAATGAAACGCCATTTTCCGAGTGAGACCCCGGAGGTTCCCCGGAGCTTACTAGGCTGATATGCTAATGTCGGACTTTGGTCGTCACAGGTCATCCTCAGAGTTATTAGGGCTAGCCAGCCTGTGGTCTATCTCCGTGCCCATGATGTTCGTAAGTACTGTACTGTACACTGCTCTTGCTGCCGTCTTTCGCAACATGTCATGGGCTGACATTCGGGCACGAGGTTTTTGGCGGTCGAACAGGGTCCTGGCTTCTTGTTACCTTGTGAATGTCCCTGGGCCTAGTCGGGCCTGTGTCGCTTTGCAGTCAGTTGTCTTGACTTCGAGTTGAGAAGTGAGCAGCAACCGCCTCCCTGGTAAGTCCATAAGTTTTTTCCTCTGTGGGTAGTTAGCTCCGGGGAGCCGAAGGGACTCCCCCCAAAAAACCAGCGTTGAATATAATGAAACACAATTTTCAGTATTTTAGCTCATCCCCCTTTGTTAGCTCTTGGGTTTAACCGGTTTAGCACCACCTTGTCTGGGCTTTCCGTAGCAGTCAACCTATGGGCCCTGGAAAACCCCGTTGGGGATCAGTGGACCGATGGAAGCGTCTTCCAAGTTCCAGCTCTTCTCATGCGAGTTTGAGGGTTGCTCTGTGCCCTTGTCTCAGGGTGACAGTCACCCGTTTTGACTTCGTCATGATGCCTGTTGGGTCAACGACACCTTTGACCCAGAGTCTTGCGAGATGTGCTCTCTGCTCGCACAATGAATACAATGCACTAGCATTGTATTCTATTTTAATTCACAGCCTAGCTTTTTTTCCATTTGCCAGAGGAAAACTATTCAACTCTTATTCACGAAAGTATGATGCACAGAACAGACTTGTGTTAATAAACCTTAAAATTTTACTGTAAAATGCATTCCGAGGAAATTTAGAAAGGAAGGAAGATATTCAGTAATTACTTTAAAGGCTTCATACATACTGACTTAAAAAACACACCTTTGGGTTTCCAGTTCTGTCTTTCATCAGCACTTGATGAATCTGAATTAACTGATGAAGATGATGAGGTGGGAAAAAACGAGTCATGTGAAGAGGAGGTAGATGCCGATTTCCTCGACTGCATCCTTTTAATACGCCTCAGACAATGCATTATTTTTGAAGACAAACATAATACTGAAAAAAATTAAGAAAAATAAATGCCAACAAAACTGATTAAGAATGGAACACACATTAATCAGATATGTTCTGATCAAAGCAAATCAAAAGAGGTCTCCAATCATCATCTCAGGATATAAAAAAGTGGTAAAAAGGATATGGGGGGTTCAATGATTAGAGGATGCTGTAATGAATAATGGTGGTGGTGATAGTACGGGAAGTGATGATGGGATAGGTGGTGATGGTATTGTTAGTGCTCCAAGTAACAACCTTTTAGATAAAATTATCTCAAGACAACCCTAGATCCAAGCTGCCCTTTGAGACCAGAATGCTTAAAAGTGACTACAGGTAAATACAGATGTTAAATATAAAGCCAGCGTTAAATGTAATGAAACGCCATTTTTTGGGTGAGACCAGGAGGCTCCCCAGACTTTTCCAGGCTGATATGGATATATTAGACTTTGGCATCAGTCAATGTGAATGGAGTTCTAGGCCTATCGGAGACCACGAGCCAGAACCTGGCCCCCTCAGAGAGACACGAGGAGCAATGACCTATAGAAATGCACATGTAGATATGGAGCATTCTATGTCTGTCATTGACTGGGTCAGGCACAGAAAGGTAAGCATCCCAAAACAAACCCATATTGTGGTTGAAACTAGTACTGAAAGTCAAACGAGTGGACAGAACTCCTCAAATGAAAACGAGCAAATGAGCATGACGTCATCACATCGCCGTGCCACTTGTCTGCGAAGCCCCCCCCCCCACTCCCTCCCCAGGAGGGGAAGGAGGCTTCGCAATTTGCTGGGTCCTTCGGTGCCATGGGTTGTCTTGTTTTCGATTTGAGTTGCGCATGGCGAACACTTCCCTGGTGCCTCCCTCTTTTCCTTATCTTTGGTGAAATAGCTCCGGGAAGCCGAAGGACTCTCCCCCAGAAAACCAGTGTTGAATGTAATGAAAAGCCATTTTCTGGGCGAGACCCGGAGGCTTCCGGCAACCCTCCCTCCTTCCAATCGGCGGTTTTTCGCGTTTGTTGATATCCAGCCTCAGAACTGCAAGGTGGATCGCCGGCGTGAGGGTCTGATGCGCAGCGAAGTAATGACGTCATGCCCGTTTGCTCGTTTTCATTTGGAGAGTTCTGTCCACTCGTTTGACTTTCAGTAGTAGTTCAACCAAAATGGGGTCTGTTTTGGGATGCTTACCTTTCTGGGTGCCTGACCCGGTTGATGGCAAAAACAAACATGTGCATTTCTATAGGCCACTGCTCCTCATGCCTCTCTGAGGGGGCCAGGTTCTGGTTAATAGTCCCCAGTAGGCTTAGACACTGACATTGACTGATGTCACAGTCTAATATATCTATATCAGCCTGGATAACTCCGGGAAGCCAAAGGAGCTACCCAGAAAAAGTATTGATTCCTAAGGGGTGACTTGAATTCGACTCACAACTGTCAACCCATTTTTCTTAAAAATTACAATTTACAAAGATATTTTCCATGATGCAGAGGGAAATGGTCAACAAGAGCCTGACAAGTGATAAAAATCCTTGGTGGAACATATTGGCTCTGTATTGGGGAGTATTCAAGGAAATGGTTCAGAAAGGAATCTTACTGTGTTAAAAACACACAGTTTGCATAAAAAGCAGGGAAATCACAAGCATCCAATTTAATATGTTCATAAATCTTTAAGCAATTAAGGAGTTCTGCCTCCTTACTAAAAACATTTATATTGAGCTCACCTATGTTTTGTTCAAATTTATTGCATCGGGAAAGCCATTATGAGCCCATTTCATCAGTGATTGTTTTGAATCTACATCTTCCAATCCAGACTGCTGTCTATATTCCTGAAACAAAAAATATAAATGCTTAAGCTGGTTATTAAGCAAAATATTGTGATTAATAATCAATTTATCTGGTGCAGTATCAATGAGGATGTTGAGGCACCATATAATATTATTACAATTTCGGCTAGGTTTACCTTTTTTGCTCGATTTCCTAACAGGATGAAAAAACAGCCGGGAAACAGACCTTTCAGTCCAAAAAGACCACATGGCTCATCCCTAAGAAAGAAACACTTAGTCCGTCTTAACTCAATCAAAAGCAGGGCTTGATAAATTCAATTCAATTGTGCTCTGGGTTGTCAGAAGGCATTGACAACCCAGTGCACCATAGGAGCAAAAGGAGAAAGGGATAGGAGCAAAAGGAGAAAGGGGGGGGGGGTGACTACAAAGAAAATATATTCTACACAATTTCTTATCTATACAACTCAAAAAACTAATTAAGGTGGCTATTTTACATGAGCATTGTCAGCACTTGATGGTATCCGATAACATGGCTTTACAAATACCTAATGTTCAATTTTTGTAAAAATTCAAGATTGAAATAAAATTAAGGATTTGTCATTACTCGGGGCTAAGGGCCCAACAGAAGGGATTATTAAAAGTTGTTCTAGTGCAATCCAAATTTATTGACATTTTATATGTAAAAAGGGGTGGAATTGGTCCAAGTTTCAGCATCGCAGCCTATATAGAGAGGGAGGAAAAAAAAAGTATTTTAGACAACTTTTCAACATTTTTCAAAGAACTTGAACAAACACAAGTGTCAACCGAAATCATTTCTATGATACTCAGCTATCACGTTACCATATAATAAAGTTTTTGTAGGAAGATTTCCATCCCAAATGTATTTAGTGCAATAATACAAATTTTCAAAGTTCCCCAAAAATTTATGCAACAAAATGATGTTTATAAATATTACAAAATCAATAAATGGACTTAGGAAAACAAAAATCCCCCAGTTTTTAGAGGCCTAAACTTTACATATAATGTGCAAGTTTCATGTAAATTTAATAATAAATGAAGAGTTTGAACTCCCATGTAGTTGTTAATTATTTACCTGTACAAACAAAGGTCAAAGTTCAGCCACCTGTGGCCGAGGTTGACTTCGACTTATTAATTTCTTTTTAATAAAACTAATTTTATTTTTTTTTAATATATGCTATTGTGATAGCTGGAGTCATAGTTGGATTTCAGTTGACACTTGTGTTTGATAATCGTTTTTGACCATTTTGGAAAATTGTTGACACATAATTCAATATTTTTTTCTCTCTTCCTATTTATGCTACGATGCCGAGACTTGGACCAGATGAAACCCTTTTCATATACGTCAAAAAAGTTTGATTGAAATCAAACCATTTTGAAAAACGTTCAAAACGTTCCTAATGCCCCCTTAAGTGCGGATTTTCAGATGGTCCAAGTATACAGTATCTCTCTTGTACTCTCTGTTGTATAACAGCTTTTTACACATGCCATATGACTTGCATATTAAAAAGTTTGGGGTTTATATTAAATATCACTGTACCTCCCAAGCATTCTGCACTTTATTATGTACTGCATTTGAGTACTCATTTGATTGCCCTAAGGTAAAATGCCATTATTATTTGACGAGTCCCCTGAAGCGACCGGCCCCAAAGAGCCAAGGACTGCATCGAACCCCCCCCCTCGGTTCAGGCCATCGGGGCGCAGTCCGAATGGAACCAGATTTGTCGATCCACGAGCGACATGAACCCTCTGAAGCGACATCCACACCGCCGTGAACTCCCGCACCATGCTGCGAGCCCAATGGAAGGACGAACCCTCACTGCCACTGGCCGGCCTGGTGAGCACTGGTCACAAAACCCCAGCCAAGAGACAACGCATCCGTGGACATATTGAACGAGGGCATGGAGAGGCACCATGGCACTGAACCCCGAAAAACCAGAAGAGGAAGCAGGTGACATAGCAGCTGACACAAGAACCTAAGAGGTTGAGCCCAACAATTGTGAGAGCAACAGAAGAGGCGTCCCCAAAGGAACCAGAACTGCCGCAGAAGCCAGACCCAACCTGGCAGGTAAACTAGCATGGCGAAGTTACTCCTGCACAGCTGCTTGAGTAACCAAGAAGTGACCTGGGAGCCCCCCAGAAACGGCTGAAGGCGGGACTGCAGCTGCAGCAACGACTCCAGAGGGAGAAACAAGGAAACGGTCTGAGAGTCCCACACAATTTTAGGTAGGTGAAGAGTCACAATAACGTGGCTGAAGTATGTTGACCAGACAACACACTACACACTTGTCATCCCTTCAACTTCTAGTGTGTGGTCTGGTCAACATTTTAGGTAGGTAATGTAATTATTAGGTAATTACACTTAGGTAATTACAAGACCCAGCCAAGTCCAAACCTAAGAGGGAACCAGGTGGGACTTCCTCCAGTTCATCAAGAACCAGAACCCAGCGAGCTAGAAAAGACCCAAACCCCTGGCGAGCAGAGATGCGGACCGGCTGGGAGCCTGTACCAGCCAGTCGTCGAGGTAGGCCAGAACCCGAACCCCTAGCAGAATCAAGCGGGTCACCACGTCCCGGATACGGCATGTGAACACGCGAGGTGCCAGATTCAAGCCAAATGGAAGGCAATGAAAGCAGTAAGCTTGATGCCCCACGACAAAACGGAACCAGTCCCTGAAACCAGATGAATCAGGACATGCCAATATGCATCCCAGAAGTCCAGAGACACCATCCAAACATTCAGCTCTAAAAGAAGCCGGACCTGGGACAGATTGGTCATCCGAAAGTAAAGGCAAAAGACCCAGGGGTTCAGCGGGACAAGTCCAGAATGAACTCAGAGTCACACAGTCCCGTTTGGGAACTGGAAACAGGCGGGAAACCCACCTGAGGGACGGGGTCATTTCGACTATGCATAAAGCGAGATGGGACCCAGAGGATGCATCCATTGGACCAATGAGCCCCAATGGGGTTTTCCAGGGCCCTTAAGCTGACTGCTAAGGGAAGCCCAAGCACGGTACTGCTAACTAGTTGGCCCAACTACCGAGAGATCTATTAAACCTGAACACCTGCAAAGTATACAATCACGGGGACCTAGTGGGGGGCCACCAGAATAACAGAGGATTGACAATAACCAAGGGGCAGATCCCACCAGGCAACAAATAAAAAGACAACGTCTCCAGGAGGAACAGACCGGCCGCTGTGTAATATGTGACAAGCTGTACAGTACTTTGCACCCCTACCAGCAACAATACTACCTCCTACCCATGGTCAAACAGAGGAAATGAAAACCCCTGCTGACCCCAAGGTGGGCAATTACGAGCAGCAAAAGCTCTCTACGGAGGTAGTTCCCAAACGATCTGTGGAAGGCAACCCCAAGCCGCAAGGGCAGCACTTACAGGGCATGTAGGGAAGGTGGCCCTAGGCGCATGCAGCCCCAGTACTCCGTGAATTACTCCTGGCTCACACACCACCACACAGCACAACAAAACTGGAAAGGCACAGCACAGCTCAGAGACAGGAGCCAGAGTCGAACGACTGTCACGCAACACATCAGCCTCAAAACTGGGGTTGGATAGCTGGCGCGATGGCTCTGGGTTCCCCCTTCCCCCTCCCTGGGAGGAGGAAGGGGGAGTGACAAGCAGTTGTGACATCATGCTTGTTTTCAGATTGTGGAGTTCTGCTTGATAGTTCGGTTTTCGTTAGGAATTTTTAACCAGGTGGAGTTGTTTCGAGATGTCTACCTTTCTGGGTGCCTAACCCAGTAGATAGCAGACATAGAATGCTTCCAACCACACATGGGATTTTTTGTAGGCCATTGCTCCTCATGCCTCTCTGAGGGGGCCACGTTCTGACTCGTGTTCCCCGGTAGGCTAGAACTCCAATCGAATTGACTGATGCCACAGTCAATATACATCAGCATACATACATATCAGCTTGGTATAGCTCCGGGAAGCTGGAGGGGCTCTCCACAGAAAAAAACATCTTTTACCTGCATTTAACATTTGCTCAGGCAGGTAACTTTCAGCTTGTATAAATGCTTTCAGATCTTAAACAACTGTAACTGCTGCTACTTTGTCAATGCAAGCAGCCTCACCCATTATTGTAGCATTGCGAAGATGCTGGCAATTCCTGAAATTATCAAGGAATTGCCACATCCTTACTAGCTTGGAATGGCTCAGCAGCTGATGCAGCAGCTTCCATGTGTGCTAAGTGATCATAAATTTGTAAAGCCTTTGCAAACATTAACCAGTTAACAGGCACTGCTCTCTGATTCTGGTCTCTCACCCACACTGCTAGCATTGGAGTGAATTCACACAAGAAATAAATGGTGTTTAAGCACAGAACACAACAAGCAAGACATGTGGTGAGCGGTACAAGTTAGGTAAAACTACAAGACAAATGTATATCCCATCACAGCATTAACTACTAAACAACAGGTCATGCCAATACTCATATCGATTTGCTCATTTAGAAGCAAGCCTATTTAATCTTTGGCAGTAAAGAGAGTATTTACCCATTCCTGAATTTGCATTTTTTCAGTACGCTCAATTCAAGGGACCACAGTATAAATAAATTAGGTAATGAGCTAACTACAATAAATAACTAAAGCCTAATATTAAGCCAACCAACATCATCAGAGGCTTCTGAAAAAATTACCAGGTATAATCATATACAGTGTACTGTATATTCAAGTACAGTACAACATTTAAATTTCCAGTTATTGTACAAAACTCACAAAAGAACAAAAATGATAATTATAATGAAGAACAAATGAACTGTATATTATCTCCAATACCGGAGTATCAACATACCTTAACACACTCCAAGACTGCTGCATTGAATGAAAATTGGGATGATGTTGAAAACTGGCTTTTGAAATTCTTTGCAAAGTCCATGATCTTTAATACAGGCACCTGTAATGATTAAACAATGTATTTAACTGGTTACTGCTGTTTATCTTTATCCCCCCTGCAACTTGCAACTTTGGCATGCAGGCCAAGAATCTCCCTGAAATAATTCAGCAATTGACCATCTCCACCTTTACTTGTATAATGCATTACATTTTACATAAGCTTGTTAATGTTATTATAACTGTAATTTACAAAGTATTCCATTGAGAGTACAGTATATTGTTAGGTGAAAGAACTGTCCTATTCAGAGAATATTTATGTTAGCATTACTTGATACTGTGTTTGCCTGTGTTTCACATGCTAGGTCCCACCACACTCAACTTCAAATGCAGTCAGACACACCAGATAGACAGGAGGCGGCATTGTGAAGTTATTACCGCCAACACTGCAACTCCGAGTTGCAAGTTGTCCCACCATACACCTGAGAGTTCTTATTTTAATCATGCGATCACTTCTGCAGCCTACGACTGCTATCCATTGGTCATTATGCGTGAGAAAAGAACAGCTTCCTTCCATGAAATGGAAATACAAAAATTTGTATTTATAATGGATATCCCCCCTCTCTCCATCACTGAGGAGGCAATGAACCATAGAACCTCGTATTCGTTTACGACAGCTCAGAAATTAAAAAATTGAAAAGGGTGATGCTGAGGATCGAGACTCGCATCCCTTAGCCCTTAAAGTACGGTTATCAACATATGCCGATTCACAGGGATATGCAGTTATCATACATTGATTTAAACTACAGTATTATCTGGGTTTTACACGTATGATGCTAATACTGTATCAATAAAATAGCTCTATGTGGATGTAATGGAGTTTACCTTGACATACACAAAAATCCTCTTCATACACTTCCTCTATACACACTTTACAGTTTATACTACTGTAAACAGTACACAGTACATATGTATGAGCTCGCTTATCCACATTCCACTTAACTGGATATTTGGATTATCCAGGCAAAATCACATCCTGATAATTTTCTGGCAAAACTTTGCCATATCCGTACAGAAATCAGGATAACTGGAGGTTAGGTTACGTATACTTTCAAGAACTACACATTTCAAGAGCTACAGTATCAAACAAGAAAAATTACAACGAGGTAAGGTGAAGTTTCTCTTTTAAATTATATTTCTGATTTATAGTGTGTGTGGAAACTCAAATTATGTTGTTGTGGTACAAAAAATTGCAAATACGGTATGGTAATTTTTGGACTTCCCCAGTAAGAATTCTGCTTATTGGGATGTCTGGCTTATCCAGTGAGAGATCCTTCCCCATATAATGCAGATAAGCGAGCTTAGACAGTAAATACTGTAAGTCTAGAAACATTATCCTTATTAGATAGTAATATACTCATAGTTTTTGTGAATTATCTTCTCATAAATCAAGTTATTCAACATTCATACTAGAGTAAATACATGCACCAGTTACCTCGTACCTGAACGTTCATGAAGTTCTCAAGAAAGATGAGAAAAGTTTTTAGGAAGATGCGAATGCCGGCTGAACTTTCAAATAGAAAAATATTAATCTTCTGAAGAGATAAACGATCAAAAAAATATCCAAGTTGAACATGGAAGTTATATTTTATATGACAGCATCAGCAAAGTTATTATTGGGTATAGACAGATGTTATATGCCGGAAAATATGACATACTTTGGCTTAAACTCAAGTGTAATAACTTACAATAATATCATCATATGTTAAGTATTAATTACCCATGTCATTCAGGCTATAACACTGACAACTGACAAACTAAAAAACCTACCTGAGATACCCGGTTGTCTGCAAACCAAAATACGAAAGCGCTGCCCAGAAACGGTGCTCTCATTCCACAATCTTCATGGTTCACAATGACAGCTAGGAAAATATTACATATTAGTTTAAGGACTACTATAAATATACCTATATATACAAAACAAAAATGGCAATTTAATTACATTAAACAATAAAGAAAGGTATGACCAGTCACCTACTATTTATTTGTATTTATTTATTTATTTATTTTATATATATACAGTATATATACTGTGTGTATGTATGTATGTGTATGTATGTATATATATATATATATATATATATATATATATATATATATATATATATATATATATATATATATATATATATATATATATATAATATATATATATATATATATATATATATATATATATATATATAATATTATATTATTAAATATGACCGAAAAAGTAAGATTAATAATTCTAACACGAATTTTCTCGATCTTCCTTATGTTTCTTTTTACTGTTGATGGTAAATGAAAAATCAAGTCTCCAAAATTAATTTTTATTTCTAGTCTGACGCGACACTTGAGCGCATTTCGTAAAACTTATTACATTTTCAAAGACTTTAGTTTACACACACACAACAACTATAACTGAATAGAGCTAAAACATCTTTGATTTTATATACCTGCATTTGGGTGAGGTGACATGTTACAATAGTATTTGGATGAGGTGAAAACAGATTTTCAACACAAGCCAGAACGGGGTAAGGAATCGGGGTATAGAGTCGGGGTATGAGTTAAAGGGAAGGATGGAAGTAACTGCAGAGGGCCTATTGGCCCATATTTCTTGATGCTTCTATATTGGAGCGGAGTCTTGAAGTTGGTAGAATATAGTTGTGCATTAATGCACAACTATATTCTACCCACTTCAAGACTCCATATCATATCAAGGGGATATGAACTTACATGATATTGAATGGAATAGTCAAAATGAACAAGGACTCTTTAAATTGAGAGAAATTTGGACAAGAAGACATCAGAGGAAGTTTGAAACTCAAGAAAGTCTAAGATTACAAGGAAATATTTGTACCACATACACTCAAAGTTGAATGCACAGAAGAAAAATGTCATGCAAGCAACCTCCGTCCACACCATCCTGAGTAAATATGACACAGAACACTAACATCAAGAAATTAAATAAAGCTAGAATGTGAGGCAGATAGAATTAGATCATAGATCTTACTTTATTGAAGCTGATAAGCAAGCACATATATAAGCATTAAACATTAAATCTAAGTGATGTTCTAACTAAATATAACAACTTAATAAATTACCCCTACCATGAATACCTAATAAGGAAGTGAATAAAATTTAAATTATTTTTATAACAAACAATTTATGCAGTTCTATACGTCATTTCTATAAACATAAATATATTAACCTGGCCAGGATCTGGAACCTGAAATCTTGGCCCACACAAGTCTTCCATAGTGAGTACTGGATACAGAATTAGCAGGTGCTGATGTTCCATTCTGTGATCTTAAAATCTTCCGTGTCTGAAATGGAAAAAGTGTACAATACAAGTACAGTACAGTATATTACTTTTATATACGAGTCAATAAAGAAATGATTTAACCACTAATAATGCAATTTCTAAAGTGTGTGAGAGTGCAGTGTCATCACAAATTTAACAATTTATAAGGCTAGCTCCAGGAAGATCACTACCTACTTCCAAAGGCAAAGGGAAAAATCAGAGCTTGGCCAGGTTACAGAGAAACCAATGGGAACTCAATAAACCCCCCACAGCCTCAGAAAATTCTGGGTAATAACTGCCCACATGGACACTTACTGAAACTGAAAAGAAGACTAAGCACTCTTGAAGCAAATGGGTCAAAACAAACCCAGAATTAACACCACAGCTTGTGAGCATGAGACTAAACCATGAGGGAAAGTGGCAGTTCCACGCCGACGTGAAGAGGTCCAATTTGAGGAGACTGGATCATCATCAACGGTCCACTTTGTGGAAATGGTATGGAAATGGGATAACCTGTACATTAGAACGTTGGATAAACCCCACATATGAACCTCGCTGAGAACCAAACCCTTTGAAGCCAAAAGCCAAGCTACCCAAAGTTGTTCAGATCCATAGGGCAATGGAACAGTGACTCTTCCTTTATTCAGGCAATGAACCACCAGAGAGCAGTCCGAGTGAAGCCAGAGGACTAAGCTCAAAGGTAGTCAAATCCTCCTCAGGGCATGCAATAATGCCACAAACTCGCACACCATGCAGTGCACCCAAAGGAATGAACCTGGCCACTCCATTTGAGCAGCCTGGTCACGAAACCTTAACCCCGAGACGAAGCATCCGTGAACACATCGAGAGATGGGGGAGGATAGCATCACAGAACTGAACCTTGAAAAGTTCCCCAGGGAAGCCAACAAAGCAAAAGCCAACAACAAAATGCAAGCGGGTCCCAAACCCAATGTTCCTAGGAAGGGTGGAACTGGAGAAACTGGTACAACATCTGGAGCCAAACCATAACCAGGAAAAAGAGAATATTGTACTGTATAAGGTCGCTTATCCAAATCTTTAGGTATTCCGGCAGTTTTTAAGGCCAGATAAAAACCATATCCGAATAGGAATTTGGATAACCAAATATTTTGTCAGATAATGCAGTCAGGCATCGGGTCATACAGTAGCAGTGGTTCGAGGTGCGGGGTATGGGAGGTGTTGAAGTGGCTGGTGTCAAGGTAAGGGGCATTGGAGAGAGAGGAGAGTTGGGAGTGACTGTTTGGGATGTGGTGGGTGTGTGTGTGTACGTGTAGGGTGGT
The DNA here is from genome assembly GCA_020271785.1 of Procambarus virginalis. NCBI lineage: Eukaryota > Metazoa > Arthropoda > Malacostraca > Decapoda > Cambaridae > Procambarus > Procambarus virginalis. Next base: position 8,087,006 of record WNGS01009631.1, read on the forward strand.
GTGGGGTGGACCATGGACCTCTCAGGCAAACTCCCGAACACCAGGGAAAGAGAACTGACTGACTAAGAACAGCATAGCAGGCAAGGGAAGAAAACCCGAGCTCATGCAGGCTGAAACGCAACAAGAGCTAAGCCCACACAAGCCGGAATGAAAATATGCACAAGAAGTCAATACTAAAACATTGAAACAACACACAAAGCAAATGGCCTCTGAAGGACAACAGAATCCAAGGATGGCTGTCACAGCTTAAAGCAGTTTTGCCCACAATCTGATGGACCAGAACACTACAAGCAGCTCCACATACTGCTTCATCAGCAACTGAACCAAGATGGAGAGTCGGTTGAGGGCAGGAGCTGGTACCGATTCAACCATCCTATTAAAATTACGTCGCTTTTCGATCATATGCGCACTATGGCCAAAAATGGACGAAATTTGAAATGAAATTGGCTCATGAAAGTGGTGTACTGTTCCGTTTTCTGTTTTCAGTCATCTGGCTTACTCAGTTAGGTTAGGAGATGAAACTTTCAATTACAGTTTTCATGATGTTATGAAACCTTGGGAGAACTTCCTGCCCTCCTAACCTACCAAGTGGACCCATAACTTGCTGTTTTGGAAAATAAGTCTAAAATTTACTTTCAATTATTTTTCATTTTCGAATTACATTCATTTTTGGCCATACGGCCAAATGGCCAAATTCAGACGTAATTTGCAAGAGGACAGATTGACCGGTTACTACCTGGTGGTAGTAATCAGTACTAGCGAGTTTCAAATCAGTTTGAATGCATCCCTTGTTCTGTGTGAATCATTTGAGGAGTTGTATGACATTTTAGAGGCTGTATTTTCTGTAATATTTACCAACTTTCTGGAAGCTTTTTCCTGTATGGTACTTACCTAGTTGTGCTTGTGGGGGTTGAGCTTTGGCTGTTTGGAGGGGTGGTGGACTGTCACCTACTCCCTGTACTCTGAGAAGGGGGCCAGGATTTGGCTCTAGTCCCCAGAAGGCAAATTACAATTTCTGTGACTGATGTGACTTTTGGTATGGATCAATCTCTGCAAGATAGCTTCAAGCAGCCACCTGGGACCTTCCTCCAGCAAAGTTATTATGATTTATACAATTAAACCTTACCTCCAAGACATCTTCGTTTGTAAGAGGAGCGATGTTTTCTTCGGTAATATTCTCATCATAATTCAAACGCCTCAGGCACCTATTTGGCTTTGTTTTCTGTTAAATAAATAACTAGTGTTGTACATTTTACCTTTAAGTGACCACTAATTTTTACTCTTAAATAAGATCAAAGTTATATAGGCCTATTATCAGAATAAATAGAAAACATTTTGGTATCAAGCGACACACACACACATACCTGGTGCAGCTCCATAATACTGTATGTGCTAAATTAAGTTTCCAAGTCCTCTTTGTTTCTCAATCTCCTGAATGAAACTTCTGCAGAAAAAACAAAATCTTGTTGAGAATACAGGTTAACATGTTCTGACACAAGCTTTACATTTTTTTTAAAGAATCTCCTGGTATCTAGATATTATACATAATAAATAAATAAATAAATGCTTATTCAGGTAAAAGTACTGTACATACAACATACAAGATGAGTTACAAGCAGAATGTTATATTTCTAGATTACCTGGTTGGTTGATACCTGGTTGATGGGGTTCTGGGAGTTCTTCTACTCCCCAAGCCCGGCCCGAGGCCAGACTTGACTTGTGAGAGTTTGGTCCACCAGGCTGTTGCTTGGAGCGGCCCGCAGGCCCACATATCCACCACAGCCCGGTTGGTCCAGCACTCCTTGAAGGAAACAATCTAGTTTCCTCTTGAAGATGTCCACGGTTGTTTCTGTAATATTTCTGATGCTCGCTGGTAGGACGTTGAACAACCGTGGACCTCTGATGTTCATACAGTGTTCTCTGATTGTGCCCATTGCACCATGGCATGGTACTAGATTGAGCTAGTACATATTACACTATGCCTAAAGCCACTAATACGCACAGCGTTTTGGGCAAAAACTATTTTCTGGATTTACTAAAATTAAATATTATTACAGGATGTACTCGCCATGCTGGCATTGAATTTATAATTTATTACCATACAATAATTAGTATACTGTTCACAAAAGGTATTGTATAGTATTATACAGTTTCAATGCAATCAGGACCTGGATCCCAATATTCTACAAGCTGAGAAATTTATATTTGTGTCAGGTAAGTTACCAACAGTTACTAACATTTGCCTCAAATTTATCAAGTTGCAATGATGGCTATCTAATTAATGAAGGCTATATTAATAGTTTTACTGACAAAGCTTACATTGGGTCAGGTCTGCATTAGAAAATAGTTCCAAATCCCAGAGATACTTACAGCCAAGCCCAAGTCTAGCAGTAGTAACATCCAGAAATCTGGTAACCTTACTGGATGACAGAGATACATGTGGTTCTTCCTACATAGCATGATGATAGATGAAATAAGTACTGTATAGATTTCTTTTTATATTAGGTCTGTTAAATTGCTGTTGTTCTAAGTACAGTATATTACTACCCTCAGACTGCTCATATTAAACTGACTGATACAATTAGTTGTGAGCCAACTGCTCTAACCATTTAGTAGCACAGAATTTGGCAGCCTTTCTTTTGTAAATTATTTTAGACCCGTGTACAGTTATGAATGCTGTCATAGTTTATTTCACTGGTACAGTATACATTACCACTTATATTTTTTATTTATTTATATATACAAGAGTTCTTACATTCTTGTAAAGCCACTAGCACACATAACGTTTTGGGCAAGTCCTTAATCATAATTTTCCCAGGAATATGGCCTGCCACATCATTTAACAACCAGATACCCATTCACTGCTAGGTGAACAGAGGCTAGTTAAGGATTGGCACCCTGTTAATCCTCCCTGGCCAAGATAGAACCCTGGCCGAAGCATTCACGAAGCATCGGGCGACTGTCTTACCACTGCGCCAAGGACTTTCGTTCATCGACGGACCACTGCGTAAGAGAGCTTTTTAAAGTATTTCATGGTCTCTTGACATCAATCCAGTTACAAGCAACATGCTAACATTTACCTGAGGACCACTATCTATCTAGTAGCCTCAATNGGCAGTACTCAAGATGGGACAATACAAGTAGTTTGAATAGTACAACCATTGTAATCCCATCCTATCATCCTCGTAATCCATCCTATCATTTTTCTAGCTGACGCAGTACTTGCTTGGTTATTCTCCTAAACGTTAGGTTGTCAGACGTCCTTATTCCAAAATACTTTACATACTGCTTTCCTACTATGGGCAGATTTGATTGTGGTTTGTACTCTGTATTATGTTTAATTAAGGTCCTCTTTTTACTGTACCTGAGTACTTGGAATTTATTCACTGTTAAACATCATGTTATTTTCTGTTACCCAGTCAAAAACTTTATTAATATAAGCAGAACACTAGACCCAGCACGGAAGAGAGGTGACCCGGTATGCACTACATCAACTACTGTATAGACTCGGGCTGAGATGCAGTCTGGCAGTGAGCTACCTCTCCCTCAAGTTGGGAAGGTGTGATGAACAAGCTAGTACTGTACTGTACTAGCTTCACGAGAATTGGATCGATTCTTTACATTGGGAATTCTTTTGGCAGGTTTCGAGGCTTTGGTCTCTCTTGAAACCAGCAGTAGTGTCTTCTGATTCTTGACTTTCTGGTTGCCTTCCCTGGTGAGGTGGCAAAAATAAATGTCATTTCTCCCTGTGCCTCTTAGTGGGCCAGGTTCTGGCACAGGTTTGGTAGGCCTATAGAACTCCACAGCTGATATGACCTAGTAGATGGTAACATCTCAGCATACATAAAGGAAGCCACAAGTGGCTTCCCCCAGAAAATGGCTGTTTTCAGTTCATCAGTCTTGGAAAGGTTTTTGGAAAGGTGTCTTATACAGTATTCCCACCATGTTGAATTCGATACTTGTAATGAGCGTTTCAAAGAAACTGGGTGCCTTCCTGCAGAGTACAAAATGTTACTATACATTTGAGATATTTTAATTAAAACTTATGTTCAGAAGTGACATCAAGAGAGCTATAGTTCACCCCAGCAAACACAATTAGTGTTGGAGGAAATGAGATGGGTAAAAGGCAATTGAATCTTTGATATATTTATGTAATTCTTGAATTTCTCTGCTTCTCTTTGAACTCCAAGACCGTCATTCCTGATGCTCTGGTACTCCTCTCTGCTGTCTTGTTCTTTATTTCTGTAATTTATCCATGCCCTTGTGGTTGTGTTGTATCTTTATACCCTTTGTTAAACCCTGGTTTAATCATACAGGGTGTCGACAAATTTACCACATTGTAAAGCTTAATAAATTCCTAATAAGAGTTATCTTACTGTTGTAAGTCAAAATATAATATTAAGTGATTCTAGAACATTTATACATCTTAATGATAAGTTCATAAATATATTTAATATGAAACATGGTTTTGACTAATATTTACTGAACTACATTTCTAAATGTCATAACAGGAAGGTGCTGCAGTGACTGTGGGTCCTAAGAATAGCAGCAGTAGCACCTCAAGTATTCAGCAGTCATCCTTTAGTGATGGTGGCTCCACATCATCCTTCAAAAGTTCCTCCTCAAAGATGGTTATTCAGTCTTCCTCCAGTTTTGAGAGCTCCTCTACTGATGGACTTGAAAGCTTGCCAAAGGAGATGAGGGAAAAACTTATGTTTAGCGACTCAGGATTTGGTTCAACGAAAACAAGCACATGTTCATCTCCAGCACCAAGTGAAGTAGGCTCAGAGTCGTCTCGCGTTTCCTCTACCATGGAGTTTGATCTAGCCAAAAAAGCCCCTACGCGTACTGAAGTAGCTTTCAATGTCACAAGTCCAAGTCAGCCAACACCTCAACCAATATTCAAGCCAGTACATCAACAGGGCCCTAATCTTCAGCAACCACCCCAGCCCCAGTTCCAGCCGCTGTCCCAGCCCCAGTTCCAGCCGCCGTCCCAGCCCCAGTTCCAACAGCCGTCCCAGCCCCAGTTCCAGCCGCCGTCCCAGCCCCAGTTCCAGCCGCCGTCCCAGCCCCAGTTCCAGCCGCCGTCCCAGCAGCTTTTCCCAGCCCCAGTTCCAGCAGCCGTTCCCAGCCCCAGTTCCAGCAGCCACCCCAGCCCCAGTTCCAGCAGCCACCCCAGCCCCAGTTCCAGCAGCCACCCCAGCCCCAGTTCCAGCAGCCACCCCAGCCCCAGTTCCAGCAGCCACCCCAGCCCCAGTTCCAGCAGCCACCCCAGCCCCAGTTCCAGCAGCCACCCCAGCCCCAGTTCCAGCAGCCACCCCAGCCCCAGTTCCAGCAGCCAACCCAGCCCCAGTTCCAGCAGCCAACCCAGCCCCAGTTCCAGCAGCCAACCCAGCCCCAGTTCCAGCAGCCAACCCAGCCCCAGTTCCAGCAGCCAACCCAGCCCCAGTTCCAGCAGCCACCAGAGTTCATTAAGCCATCTCAGTTTCTCCAACAACAAATAAATCGGCAATGTTTCAACAGTTTCCTCAGCCTGCTGCAACAGGTTTCCAGCCAATGGCTAAGACAGCACCTCGGGCTCCTTTTGCTCCTATGCAGGTTGTTGGATCTGGGAATCAGTCCAATATAAGTGTTACAGAAGAAAATGGACGACGTGTCCTTACATCCCAGACATCTAATGTTGTGCAAGAAAAAGATGGTTTTATGGAACACAGAGAGACTGCTGCCGAAATTAAAGACAAAGACAGTCAGGCTGCACGTCGAGAAGCAACTACAAAGATTTCTCGCCAAGAAGAAGATCCAGAAGGAAAATCAAAGCTGTCAGAAGCAGCTGATGCAGCTGAAGTGAGTGAATCATGTATACAACATATGCCTGATGGCTCTATCATGTCTGTAAAGAAGAGCTCATCTAGTGCCTCTTCTGTCAAAAAATCCTTCTCCTCCACTGGTGATGCAGGTTCCTTTTTCCAAACGCCAGATTTTCCTGCTGGATTTGGAGATTTAAAAAATTTGATGAATCGTGGTCAATCTCTTATGTCTCAAATGTCCACAGATTCTATGGCTTCTACTTTGTCTGGAAGATCTGGATTCTCTGATATGTCCAATTTTTCTCATTTCAGTGACACTTCTTCACAATATTCTGGAATGTCAAATTTCAGCAATATGTCAAATTTCTCGGATATGTCACCAATGTCCCCAAGATCACAGAATCAAAATGTTCCAAGCCCTGGAAGCATGGCTCAAGACTTCAATTCGTCAAGAGTTGTCAAATCTTTCTCTTCATCATCCACTTTTAACAAATCTTCATTCTCCTCTAACCTTGGGGATAAAAACTTTTAAACACTGTTGTTTAGTGTTGATATAATTTGTGACCAAGAGAAAACCCTTCGTCTTAGTTATTTAAATATTCTGAGTTTTGCTAAGTATTCATAAATTTCCCAGACATTGGTTTTTGTTCATACCTAAAATGTTAGGAATGTTAGTGCTGCTGGGCCTTATGTTACATTACTTTTTTTTAAATTGGGGCCAAGCTTGTTTAAATTCAGATAATTGAGTTTGTTAATGCTGCACTGCAAAGTATTTTTGTATGATTAAATTTTAAGGATTATTATTGTGTAATCATGGCTTGGAATTAAATATTTGTTAAATATTGCTAGTTGAGAAATCAGTATTATTCTTTAAGCTTGTATTCATTATTAAGTGGAAATTTTCTTAAATGTCATATGTTATGAAAGGCTATATTAAGTTTACTTTCATTAGTGTTAAGAGTCATTAAATTAAGTAACATTTCGTTTTCTACACCGCATGACTTTTGAATAAAATGTTCCATTTACTCACGTCGTGTGTTTAATTGATCTTGGGTTGCTTAAATAAGTGATCACACCACCAGTCCATTCACTTCCTCCACACTTTCTTTCATATTACTGTAATTCTCTTGCTCTGTTCTCATACTGTACTACCTTTGTTCCCAGTTCATTCACTTGTGTGTTCATCATCTTGGCCAATGCTCCTTTTCTTACCCCTTGCTTTATTCAAACTTGCACACAATCATATTTATGAAAAGAATTGAATGGGCATTTTTTTAATATACTGTACCATGAAATATTAAAGATTTTCCTCAGGAGTGCTGCCTCGACATGGTAAGGGGGGGGCCTATATGCACTGCTGTTGGCTGAGTGTCTGTGATATGTGTCCCTATTCTTCTCTTCCCCCCCATCCCATCCCAAATCCTTATCCTGATGCTTTCCCAGTGCTATATAGTTGCAATGGCTTGGTGATTCTCCTGATAATTTCCTCCCTCCTGCCTGCTGTGATGGCACACAGGTGAATTACACAAGAGTAGTTAAGCCACCCATGTTTTTTCTGTGTGTGGTGACTTTTATGAAGAGACATATGGCATGTAAGACATTCTGTACTGTTCCTTCATCTAGTCAGCCTACCTAGCAGCTGCAGACTGGAGGGCAATGCATTTCTTTAATAGTGGGGTATAGTAAAACAGGAGGGTCAGTGAGGCCTCCATAAGTTACCTTCACATACTTGCCTTGTTATTCCTAAGGTTGCCTGCATGCTTGTACTTTCCAGGGTTGGGTTCCATAGAGGATATGTAATTTTTTCCACCCCTATCTGTACCTCTCTCAACTTTCCTAGATGACACACAGGTTGTATGGGGCTGTCATAGACTGGTCTGGGTCACAGTGCCCACCTTTAAGAAAGATCAGCTCCTATTCTTAGTCTTGGGACACTCCTATGAAGTCTCTTATAGGGGGTTCATTTTCCAGTTTGTCAATAGTTTATCAGCTGATCATAATATTTTAACTTAAAACATAACCACAACATTTTATAACAATTGTAAAAACTGCATTGTGGTTATGTTGTGTATTTACATGTTTGGGAAGACAGGAACAAAAGTGGAAATGAGGAGGAAGGGGAATGTGGCTTCCCCCTCCTATTCTCCCACACCAATCTTAAGAGACCCCGTACAGTTTCTTATTAATAAATTTCTATGTATGTACAAGGAAATGTGTGTCTGTCTGTCATCAAGGTTGGAGGGAGAGGGGGGGGGACAACTTTTCAGTGGATAATCCAGATATTACTTTGTTGACAATTACACTCTTGGTTCTGTTCGTTCAGAAGTGAAAAATCAATCTCCTTACTTTGTGAATAATTACTTTTGTTCATTTTGTGTGTAATAGCACCGTAGTCACATTTGTCAAAAGCTTTAGCAAAATTTGTATATCATTATTTGCTTGCCTTCCATGATATCTAAGACAGTCATGGTGGTTTAGCAATTGTGAAAGGCAGGAGTGCCCTGTCCTGAACCAATGTTGCCCCAGGGTAATGTAGACACTGCAATTCCGTGTGTTCCATGTTGGAACATGGATATGATGCCGACCTGTCGAGTAACAGCAGCAGTGATCCCCTTAGTGATGTTTAAAATTTTATGTTGTTCCATGTTGGAACATGGAAACGACAAATGTCGACTTCAAATGTCATGTGATCTCTCGACATTTTTCCAAACATTTTTAAGATGTGTTTGTCTAATTTATTTTTTATTTATTTTTATTACCTCCTTTGTGAAGTAGCAGTCTCTGCTGTTTATAGTATATCATGGATAAGACCAGTATCTAGGCTCCATTTCCAAAAGAAGTTTTAGAACCTTTGAGAGTGATTTTTTACAATTCATTATGAATATAGAATTCCAGGAGTTTGGGCCTGGTGCATAATGCATGAGCGTACTCTCTATGGCTACTTCAAAGTCAAATGGGGTTAGGATGACATCTGATACATGGTTCATTGGTGGTGTCATATTCATAAAGAATTAGTTTGGAACCATTGATCTTCAATGAGTTCAGGGGTTCACTGAAAACAGAATCATACTTTAACCTTAGTATTTCTCTCATTTGTTTGTTGTCGTCTGTGAAGGTTCCAGCACCCTTTTACAAAGGCCCAATACAGGATGTAGTTTTTTAGTTTTTACATAGAGAGGAATCCAAAATACTTTTTCTTCTATTTCACTTATGGCCTTCTCTCTCTGCCTCTCCTGGATTTTATATCCTGCAAGTGCATCTTGTGATGTACCACCATCATGGTACTTCAGGGTGGTCAACCAGGCACACACTTTCTTGCACACATTACCTGGACAGATTTATCTAGAAAACTCAAACATTAAAGTTTCTAATACAGGAAAAAAATAAGATGTCAAACAGTGCCATGGTTTACTATACGCAATTATGTGCATGTTCACAATAAAATTGGAAAATAAATTGAAAACCTTAATTATTGTACTAAATGTGTAAAAATGAAAAAAAATACTAAATTATTTTCTGAAACAAGCATTTTTAAAGTAGCTGGGATATATAAAACAAAATGAAAACTTTGATATTGACTTGTTTATTATAACATATCAAGTAGAGACCTTTTGGTTTTGGGTTGCCCAAAGACTTGCAATATTTCCTGCAGCTACATTCTTACCGATACCCACATTAACATGTAGAATTTAAGATATGCTTAAAATATTTAATCCAAACAAATTTAAAGCAAGATAATATACATGTTCACTACTTCAAACCCAGAAGAACAAAGGCTGCAAATATGGCATTACTGTTTTTTATTTTTTTAAGATAATAGTGTGTGTAAATCACGAAAGTTAACATGTGATGAAAAATGTGAGTGTCGGACCATGGAGGAAGAATTGAAACGGGAATTAACTTAAGTACTTTCGTATTTAATAACTTCTGAAGATGTATTATTAAATACAAAAGTACTTAAGGAAATTCCTGTTTCAATTCTTCCTCTGTGGTCTGACACTGTCATAAATAATTTTTTTAATAAACACATTATCTTTTTTAAAAGATAAACAAGAGGTTTTAATTTTGTGTATTTTTTAAGTCAATTTCTACATAAACTGTACCTCCGGTTAGAAATAAAAATTTGTACTTGGTTGACATTCAAATGTGAAGTGATATAAATAATTGCTCTGAAAGAAACTTGCTCTCTATTATGGAAGTACTTGCCTATTCAGAATTTACATTTGATTTAAATGGTTAGTGGCAACCAAACTTGCTTTTCTGAATGCCGAATCAACTATGGGCAAGTATAACAATTTTAACAGTTACTACAGTTCAGTATGTAATGAATAATTAATCATTTGGGTTGGACTAAGATAATTGGGAGAGCAATTAAAAATATGCTCAAAACACTTGCTTTACTTCTAGAGTGTCATGTTACCACGTAACAATTGTGCATTTCCAGTTTTTGTAAAACTACCACCATGTAATAAAATTTTAAACATCACTAAGGGGATCACTGCTGCTGTTACTAGACAGGTCGGCATCATATTCATTATTAATTACCTGCCAGGATTTCATGTCGGTGGAAATAAAAACACTGCTAGCATTGTGTTCTATTTGAGATTTATTTGTATTTGTTGTAAACCCTTGAGTATTTCGCATAGGAATTTCAGTTATGTCATCATGAAGGGAATTGCTTTCTGCAGTGTCAAAGAATGGATCAAGTTCATTATTCTTTCTAGATATATCACTTTCAGGACATGCTGAACCAACATTCTGCTGTTGTAATTCAAATCCACCAAAGTCCTCAAACTCGCTTGATGATATTTCAACAAAATTTAGAAGCTCTACTGTATTAGAGTTGCTGCACTCGTCCAAAATATTCACACCAAGACATGATGATGGTTGAGAACTGTCATGCACTATAAAGATATCTTTTGTACAAGGGCCTTTTTGCCACTAGACTGAGCCTTACCTTGTTCTCTTGGCGCACACACATTTGTTGACACTTGCTGCTCTTTTGTAGAGAACTTTCTATCTGTCGCTTCACTCTCACTAGTCTTCCGACTCTTAGTTTTTAATGTTTTTCTTTCTTCTGGTAGCCTTCTTTTTAAGGAAATTTTAGAGTTAGAATACAAGACTCTGGTCATTTTGGTAGATGCTCTAACAGAACGAGCTTCCTTCTCTTTCACACTACGCAACATGTATGAACTTTCCTTATTATGCCTACTGTTAAAAATATGCCCAGAAGAAGCATCTTTATCCTTTGCATTTCGATACGCTGATTTAACACCTTCATTCGATTTTTTGTGCATATAACTGGAAATCATATTCTTTTTGGCTGCATAAGATACTGTTGATGCTTCAGTTATTTTTGACTTTCTCAAAGTGGTGCTGTGACCTTTGCAATCTTTTTTTACATCTAACAGATTGCTTTCACTGTGAGTGCAAACTGCTTGTTCACTATCCATTCTTGATTTACCAGCAACTGTACTTTTGTCTAATGTCTGTGACAAGTGAGAGGAGTCACTGACCACAATCTGTGACCTTGATTTTTCAGTTATCAATTGTTTCATGAGAATATTTCCATTTCTGTTCTTTGTAGTATTTAATTTACGAAATGATTTTAAAGCTGACACTGTTGCTAAATTGTCATGCGCAGCACTTGCAGCATTTAGCAAAGTATCTTTATTAGCCATACGTGTTGTAGGAGTCCTTGAGACCAGACTGTCACTCACATTCTCTAGGTTTTCAGAGATTATTTTCTCAACAGTTGCTGCCTGAGGTAAATTTGATGCTTCTATCGTTTTTGACCCCCTCAAGGTAATGTCGTGGCCTTCAAAATTAGTGCCAACATCAAACAGATTGTTTACACTGTGATTGCAAACTACTTGTTCACTATCCATTATTGGTTTACCAGCAACTATACATTTGTCTAATGTTAGTGGCAAGCGAGGGGCAGCACTAACCGCAGTTTGTGACTGTAATTTTCCAGCAATTGATTGTTTCATGAGAATTTTTCCATTACTGTTTTTTGTAACATTAGGTTTACGAAATGATCTTAAAACTGAGAATGGTTCTAAATTGTCACTAACAGCACTTGCAATATTTAGCAAATTATCTTTTTTAGCCATAAGTTTTGGTAACATTTGAGAATCTTCATTTTCAACCATGGGCCTACTCTGAGAATCCTCTTCAGCTGTGGGTATGATTTGAGAATCTTCAGCTGTTGATATGATCTGAAGATCATCATCCGCCTCCAATGTGGACCCAATATCAGAATCATCAACTGAAGAAATGTGCAAATCTTCATCCTCAACGATGGGTCTACTATCAGAATCTTCAACTGTAGGGTTGATCTGAGAGTCCTCATTCATAACTGTGGGTCTGACCTGAGATTTGTCTTGTTTCCCTTTCTTTTTTATCTTTGTAGGGAAATATTTTGTGAGGGCTTTAAGGATGTGTTGTATAACAGGAACACTCCAAGACTTTCCTAGAAGAGTTTGCCGCTCTCTTTGTGATAGATTTCCAACATCTGTATAATGTTGAGGGAATCCAAAGATCTGATGGAAAAAATAACAGGTAAATGTTCCTCTCAACAATTTGAGACATTAATAAAATTATCTGAATTATTTTTTATACCTATACAGTATTTAAATTTTATCAATACAGAGAATTCATCTATGTATGGCCAGAAAAGGATGAAATATTGCTTATATCAGAGGAAATATATTAAGGAGAATGTGTTAATTCAAAAATATGTTGCATTGAGTGTAAGAAGAGTAGAGAAAAATGTATTTGTAAGAATGTGATTTTCTGGGTCAGACCCGAAGGCTCCCCGGCATCCCCTCCCTCCCTTCGGTCGGTGGTTTTCCCATTTTTGATACTCAGCCTCTGAACTGTGGAGAGTTGCTGGCGTGGAGGTCTTGGACCTCCTCCCCGTCCCCCTCCCGAGGAGGGGGGGGGGGGGTTGCGCAGTCGGATGCACAGCATTTGTGGTGACATCATACTTGTTTCCTTGGTTTTGATTGGGGAGTTCTGTTGCTAGTTCGGCTTTCGGTTTGCAATTTATTTGATCGGCAGCATTTTTTTTTTGAATTCCTACCTTTCTGGGTGCCTGACCTGGTAGATGGCAGACAAAGACTGCTTCCAATTACATGGGGGTGTCTTTAGGCCATTGCTCCTCGTGCCTCTCTTGAGGGGATCAGGTTCTGGCTCTGATCCCCAGTAGGCCTAGAACTGATTTGATTGACTTGCCACGGTCTAATATATACACGTCAGCCCGGTATAGCTCCAGAGAGCCGAAGGGGCTCTCCACAGAAAAGGGATGTACAAGTACATGGGTAATCCTAAGGTTACAAAAGAATAGATATAGGTAACTAAGGGAGGCCTGGGCAGTATTCCAGGGACTGATAGGGATACCCTACAATTCCCATTTGACCACAAGTCTGATTAGGCCCACTAGCCAATTGATTTATTCCGATTCATTCGAGGCTCGCTGAACTTCCCATTTTACACCAAGCCCTCCACCAAAAAGTGTGTTGACCTGCCCCTCCCCCCATCCCCAACCCTCAGGAGTTGCAGACTCAACATCCAGATGAAGGAAAATTAAAAATTGGGAATATACAGATCGCCATGCATGGCAAACATATGGGTGATTAAGCTGTAGGGTGTATTTCATTTGTACCTGCTTGATGGGGTTCTGGGAGTTCTTCTACTCCACAAGCTTGCCCCCAAGCTAGGCTCCAAGCTTGGTCCAACAGGTTGTTGCTTAGAGCGGCCCGCAGACCCACATATCCACCACAGCCCGGTGGGTCTGGTACTTCTTGAAGAAAACTATCTAGTTTTCTCTTGAAGATGTCCAGGGTTGTTCCAGCAATATTTCTTATACTCACAGAGAGCATGTTGAACAAACGTGTACCTAAGATGTTTACAGAGTGTTCTCTGATTGTGCCTATGGCACCCTTGTGCATCATCAAAGCAGGCAGAAAAGAAAGCAGAAGTCACCCATGCCCAAGAGCCCCTCACCCCTCCTTTAAGGGGATATTTAATTAAAAAAACAAACATTACCTTTTCGATTTCTGTCGTCCATGGTACATCTCCGAAGTCATTCATGCGGATCGGCCAATCTACTCCAGCACCAAGCTTTAAAGATGCTGGATTGGTTGTTATGCAGTTTATTTTCTTCACTAAAGCTTCACGGTTGCCTATCTGATAGGTAGTTAGATATACTGTACTAATATTATATATATAATATACATGTATGTATATATATATATATATATATATATATATATATATATATATATATATATATATATATATATATATATATATATATATATATATATATATATAAATAATAGGAGTTTATTGCACACAATGGTAAAAATTAATAAAATAGAGTACAGTGGCATCTTGACTTACAACCTTGCGAATCCTTACAAATTTTTTGAGTTACGACCCCAATTTCATCGAAAAATGCAACTCGATTTACAACCGCTGCCTCGACTAATGACTTTGTTGGTACACGTATGGGTTGACCAAGCGTTCCTGGTGGCACGGACGACTTCGCCTCAGTTTACCTCATCACTTAGTGATGATCATACATGTAAAGAATTTCATTGTTTTTGTGCTTTTGTTTTTTGAACATAAAAGTAATTATTATATAGCACACCCTGGTTCCCAAGAAAGTCAGCGGTAAGGTTCAACCTAAGAAAACACATGTGAAGATAACCATAGAGGAGAAACAAGAGATAATTCATAATGAATGAATGTGATGTCTCGCTACATACAAATGTTAAAACGTAGGTAAAAACAAGTCTCTATGGAAAGGTTCTTAGCGGGACAAACAAGCAGTGAACCACAACCAGATCCTAGTGGTATGCAGACAAAACATAGGAGAGAGAGTACCCCAGAGAAGTTATCACTGCCTGATGTTATAATGGAAGGTGGAAGGGGGCTTCCCCCCTCCAAACAGTAACACCTCTCTTCTTTCCCCCTCCTCACTGTCTTCCATACGCCAACAAGTGTCCTTAATAATGGTAAGATATACATACTGTATTATAGCTAGCACAAAAAGATTGGTATATGGTATAAAGTGTATTTTTAAGTTAATATTTTTTGGGGTTTGGAACGGATTAATTCAATTTACATTATTTATGGGAAAATTGTTTCGACTTTCGAATTTTCGAGTTACGATCCGTTTCTGGGAATGGATTAATTTGTAAGTGGAGGTGCCACTGTACCTTTTAACATTCCTATATTATTCATCAGAATCAGACGTTCTTATGTGCACAGCTCAGCTTGTACTGTACACTATATGATTTGATAACTCGAGATCAAACAAGAAAGGTTTCCTTGATCTAAACTGGTATATCATATAATGCAAACAGTATTATGGAAATGTAATGTTTTACTTGTTTATAGAGACAAAGTTCTGGGATAGACCCCTCATTTATTCTTGTTATCTTAAACACTGATACCACCAAGCATTAGTGAATCACACCAGGCACCAGGCAGGAGGCTTCTCTGTTGCCAATCTGAAGGCAGGACTTGAAACTAGTTCACTCTGAGGCAAGCATAATAATCAGAAATTGTTCTAAAACTGGGAACATACCACCAGAAAGTACAGAAGCAACAAATTAAGCAACTATTTGAATGAAATTGGGCATCTATAGACAAAAAGGGTAAATGGTCATTACCATGGGAAAAATACTATGATGCACCTGGCTGCTACCAAATGGCAGCCCCGATCACCAGATCTCTCTTTTAGTCTGCCCCTTCACTCTTTTGCTGGTGCCACCTGTTCCACTTTTGCTTCTAGAGCCTATGACTGCTTCAAGCTGTCAGCTAAGTGGTGGTGGCTTTTCCAGGAACAATTTTTTCTGCTGGGGTCCATTGTTGTGTTTGATTTACTGCTTCATAGTTGTGTTTAGGCCATCCACATATCATTGTAACGTACAATTATGTTACGTTGTTGAGTAGATTAGATACAGTGTTTAGTGGGTTTCATATTTATTTAGTAGTCTCGATTACAGTAGTCGGTTGTTGGCATTGTTGTGGATGTTCAGACGGAGCTCGGAGTAGAGCAGAGAGCTGAGTGAGGCCGAAGTCGCGGAGCTCTATGCGGGAGAGCGTGGCAGTTCGATTGAGAATCGTGAGTGTCTAAACTCGATGGGGAGTGAGAGCGTTGTAGTTCGATGTAGTCGTAGTCTTCTGTCTGCTCCGAGTCGAAGCTGTAGCGTCTTGGGTCAGTTGGAGCTGTACACGCCGTGTGCTACATTCCCGAGGTTGAAGAGGTGGCGGTAACTCCCGAGCGTTTGTACCAAAGTTAACTGAATCATTGTGGAAATTGTACTGTCGGCTATTCAATTCACTGATAAAGATTAAGCCACATACAAGAGGTGGCACGGGCATGAATAGCCCGTAATCGGCTACTTGCATATCGCTTGCTTATATTTGGTTACTACACCTCAGCTTCCTCCAACAAGATGGAAAGAATGTTACCTGTATTTAGGGAAAGGATTTGAGTAGTCATAATTAGTGCTAATTAGTTTGTCATTAAGGTAATGAGAGACTGGAGCGAGTATAAGGTTTACTTGCTACACCATGTATCCTAGTATTCCATTATGCTCCAACCTGAACCCTATACTGGAGATATTTGATCTGACAGGTTGAGGGTTTTCTACTAGTTTATTTCTCTTGTTCTCTAGACTCTCAATGCTCCAGGACATGTTCTCCTATCCCCATATCTTGGCAAGTTAGTTGCTTTTTCTGCTCCTCACAGGTGTGCTTCTGGGAACCCAGGTTGTGTATGGAATCATGTTTTCCTTCTTGGTTGCAGTCTAATTTCCTGGCTTCCTACCCCTCATTTACCTTGGATTAGTAGTAGACTGTCATATGCAAGTGCTTGACTATAAGGTGATGTACCCATTTTTTCAGGTCTTTCTCAAGTAATTCTTTTCATGTCGGTCAGATGGGCTCTGTTTGTGCCTACCCTTCCCCACATTGATTGTGGTGGACCATAAGGCACATATGGCTGGTGAAGGTTCTCTGTGCTCTCTCACATCTGGTTGTCAGAAGCAATTTTTCCTCAGCCTTCTTCATAATACAGTATGCACAAGTGAGCGTGATGGAGGTACATTTGAATACCTTTCAGCACACTTGGTTCCCAGATACTTGAGATGCCTCGAGTCTCAGGGTTTTTGATGGGTTTGGTCCTTCCCTTCCAGTATATTTGGAGGTCTGCTCAGTCTTCTATGTCTGAACACCATTCACAATTTATTGGACAAAGGTGCACTTGCATCCATCTTTGTGAAGGGTGTCCCCACTTCTTCCTTGTTTCCAAGTGAGATAATATGGAATATTATCAATTTTATTTTGGATCTATCTATAACCATGTTCCAGGTGACCCCTCACTTCCCACTTTTTCCAGGTGATTTCAACTGGATCCTGGCTCATTTCCTTACATCTTTGGAATAATACATTCTCACCCACCTGTCTTCAGGGATTGGCTGCAATTCAGTGGGTTAAATATCATAGATTGTTTTCATAGTTAAACATAGTTTAGTTTAATATGGGAAGCTAATTTCCCCATAAGAAATAATGGGAAATGAATTAGTCCGTTCCTGACTACCCAAAAACCTTACTTCAAACTACATTTTATACCCAATTCATCCAAATCTACACTTCAAAAGTATGTTCACGTTATTACTTACCCTTGCTGATGACTCCTGTTGGTGTATGGAAGATGGTGAGGGGAGAGGAAGAGAGGTGTTACTGTTTGGAAGGGGGGTCCCGCTTCATTATAACAGGCAGTAAAGATTTTTCAGGAGTGCACTCTCTGGCACATTTTGCCTGCCTACCACTAGGTCCTGGTTGTGGCTCACTGCTCGATTTTCTCACAATGAAACGATCCATTGAAGATTTTTTCCCTTCTTTGTAACACTTGTCTGTAGTAAGACATCACATTGTCATTTAATGAGTTCTGAGTCTCTACTCACAACTATTTTCTTAGGTTGAACCTTACCACTGGCTTTCTTGGGACCCATAATAACAACTTTTATGCTCAAATGGCCAAAAATCCAACAAAAAACTGTAAATCCTTGTGAAGAATTTAGGTGGGATAGTCACTGGGCGCAAAGATCTGGTAAACTGAGGGGTGATCGCCGTGCCACCACGCGCTAGGTCGGCCTGTATGCATATCAACACCCTCGTATTCTGAGGCAATGCTCGTATTCCGATGTAAATTTGCCGAGCAAATCTGCTCGTAACCCGAAAAACTCAAAACAGGAACGCTCATAATCCGAGGTACCACTGTACTTATATGTATGGCTTACATTATTCGTATCCGATAGGACAATGTGAGTTTCACCTACACCCACTTTCACTCATAAAAATGTATCCTTTCATTTTCACTTCTTTAAATGCCATTACTGTAGAATTCAACATGATAGCTCTAGAAAACTAACATATAAACTACTAATTTTCTTCAGCAATCATATCCATAAACAAATTAAATAAAATAAAAATATTCTGACAATACTAACCTTATGGAGATAATCGCTCAAATTATAATTTTCTCCTAAGTTTTTAGGAATAGGATCAGACATTCCTGAAAAAAGAGAAGATAACAATATACAAGTAGTGTACAAATGGATGTAAGTGTGTCTGGGAGGGGGGGGGGGGGCAGGCAGACACTATCCTACCTATCATTGGGTACCCCTTCTAGTTCTATATGGAAGTATTGGTGTTACCCACCCAAGACCCATGAGCAAATTCTGCTATAATTTTGTAATTGCTATAAGGTATCTTGTACCATGGGCTTGCAATTATCACCAGGTGACCTATGCTTCGACCTAGTGGCAGTCAGGAGTATCAGAGTTAATATGTTTACATTGTGGGAACAACTTGTTACTTGAGGGAACCTAATTTTCCTCAAGCAGTGGCTTTTAATGCAGTTATGCTTTCTGAGTTTATATTTCCTGGGATTTGAGTTAATCTACGATTCTCAAAAATTCCCTTGCCTTGTAGAGGCAGATTCTAGTCTTGATTCCCAGTAGGCAAAGGTGGTTCTTAGAAAAATAGTGCATCTTCCTAAGGCTTTACTGGATCAGCTACTGTGGAGGCCCTGGCAAGAAAAAATGCATTTTTCCCAGAAAAATCATGACATTGCAAATAAACCTACATAATCTGTATGACACATACCTGGTAAATTGCCCCAAAAATATCTTGGTCGACTTTGTGGAGAGAAGTACTTTGCATCTATCAGAGTTGGTTCTCTTTGAAAGAATCTGTAAAAAAAAAAAAAGGAAAAACAGGCCTATCATATTTGTCAATTACTGCATTAACATTTTTGATACACGTGCAAAATAAGGCATAGAATATCAACACCATTATCCCATTTCCTTCTTTAAAACAGTGGTTTAGAAATGTCTGAATTCAACCCATCCTCCAGCCCAAGCTGTAAGTAAAATATTGAGTTACATAACTTAAAAAAAATCTGTACATTATTTGACTTTTAAGCAGATAATCAACTGAAAGGATGAATATTTCACACAGTATACTATAACAAAAGTTTTTCCATATAAATAAACATTATTATATATTGTTGGTTACTGTATAGCTAGGTCTAGATGAGGTGTTTAGGTTACATTGATTAGGGAGTGTTTACAATGCAAGTTGAAAGTAAACTTACCATATTTTGAGTCAAAGTGGATCAAGTCAAATACTGTACTGACTTATGTACATTTAAAAAGTATAAAAAAACTGTACTGTATTTGACTTGTATGTTATGAATCCAACAGCCTTTTATTTTGATGATGAGCTCAGGAAAATACAAAGTTAAAAAAAAAAAAAAGGCATCACGGGAACTTAAATGCTCTATTTTAATCTGGTTGATCTGTAGCTTCCTTGGCCAATATTTACCTGGGACTTTGAACATTCTCATTTCTAGCACAGTGGGGAAAACTCTAAATATCACCTCAGACAAAGACAAAGAGAGCTTTTCATGATGGTTCTTTCACCCCCGAATACCATTTCGAATTCCATCCAGGCTGCCCGATCGTTTTGTTGTCCAGGTGCAAGAGTGCTTCTGTTATCCATCTTTTACCCCTGGATGTTCAGCAAGGTTTTCCCATGATTTGGTTCCATTCTATCTACTAGAGGTCAGTCTACCTTTTCGTGGTGGGGGCTGTACACTGTTATAGCAGGATTTTTGGTTTCTGGATCTGTGGCGGCTATTTTGACTTGGAGTTATTTGGCAGTCTGTTCGGGAATGGAGTTTTTGCCTCTTTAGTTGATCCTTGACCACACCATGCCTGTGGAATCCATGGGCATTTGGCAGACTCTGGTTGATCCTTTTCACCCAAACCCTGCACTGTTGTGTTCCAAGAATCAGGCTTTATTAGTTTTCCTCTTCTTTATATTCCTTAATTTTTCCTTTCAGGAAAGCTATCACATTGCCCAGTTTGTCTGCAGTGTCATTAAGTCTAGCCAGCCAGCAATCTAACCTAAGGCACAATATTCCCAAATATGCTGCCATGGCAGTGGACTTTTCTAACATGTCCTGGGCTGATATGGTAGACATTTTGTAACCCTGGGCTCAAGGGATTTGGAGGTTCTGGCCACCCAGTATTTGTTAATGTTTTTGGTCCCAATTAGTTATTTGTTGCTTTGGGCCGTGTCTCTCAGCAGGTATTCTTTCCTTCGTCTTAGTACCTCCCACCTCTCCTCCATGATAAATCCTGAATTCATTCTCTGTGGTTAATTAGCATCTGGGAGCACCAGAAACCCAACATTGATGGTACTGAAATACTTTTCTCTGGTAGTCCTGGTGGCTTCCTGTTTCCCCCCATCCCTTCCAGGTTCGTTGGTTCATCAGTGTGTTGTTTGTCAGCTCCAGAACTCAGCAAGGAAGCCAGCTGAGGGCTGATGTTAAGGTCACTTGGTGACAGCTATTGATACTAATGGGCTCAAGCTAGTTTTGAGTAAATCTATTGTTTCATGTGAATTGTTTGAAGAGTTTCAAGGCTTCCTTTTCTGTGAACCTTTACAATTGTCTGTAAAGCTTCACCGACTTTCTGGTTGCTTTCCTGTTGAGGTGGTAGATTGTCACTCACTCCCTGCACCTCTGTGAGAGGAGCCCAGGTTCTGACTCTGGTTTTCCAGTAGGCTAAATAGAACTCCTGTGACTGATGTGACCCATTAGAATGTTGCAATCTCGGTGAGATAGCTCCAGGGAGCCAAATGGGGCTCTACCAGAAAGAGGCATTTCATTACATTCAATGCTTGGTTTCTGCTTTTATAAAATGAGAACTCTTCTCCCATCAACAGGCCACACAGGGAAGAATAAAACTCACAGAAATAGCAATCCGCCCACAATCCCTCAGAGTAGTTATCTTTGCTGGGGTATAAGAAACTGCTAATTGAACCCAGGGAAGCAATCCTGGCAGCATACACAGTGTGCTATAGCTCGGGAAGCTACTGAGGGTTCCCTCAGTAGCTCCTCAAGTTATAGCACTTTGGTAGCCAAGAATTAAAAACCACAATAGACCCAAGGTTACAATAGCCAGGACCATAATTTTAATTTCTACAAGACAAGAGTTTGGGGATCAGAAATCAGCTCAAACTAAGAATAAGTTCACTTAACCCTTAAACTGCGCATGGCGTATATATACGCCTTGAGTAACATGTCCCACGGTGCGCATGGCGTATATATACGCCATAGGGTGCCACGCCCGATTCAAATGGCCCGCGGCTACACGGGGTTCACACTAGCTTCCTCAGGGCTCTTGTAAACAGACGCAATTTAAAAAAAAAATCGTGGGCAATATTCTCAGGTGTGAGAGGCACATTACTGTTGGAGCAACCAAGGCTGGCGCACGCAGCATGAGCGAGCAGCATTGCTGTTCAGCTTGTGACCACAGCATCGCCGAAAAGTCAAATAAATATATAATTGTTTATTATTTAGTGATGACAATATTACAGATGACCCCTGACTGTGATATAAATAACCAGGTTGTGATAATAGCAGGATTGTTGTAATAATTAGCGCTGTAGGAGGAGTGATGCTGAGAGACGGAAGGAGACAGCATCGTTTACTGACTGTGTGGCCACCTGTTATTATGTTACATTCACCATACCAGCTCAGTGGTTCTCTATGGTGAACACAAATGTAGATACTTATATATGTGTGTATTATGTTTAATAACGCAAAAGGATTAGCTGGGAGGAGCCATTTGGGTGACGGAGGTGACGTCGTCTGCACGATTGTCAGTTCTTTTAGAGAGGTGGCCACTATGCTCTTTGGGCGCACTACAAGCTTAGGTGTCCAGTTACGGTGCATAAAACATGTAGATATTTATATAATATGTATGTAGGGTAATAACACTGCAAACAGTATTGTTGGGGGAGAAAGTTTAGTGTGTGTGTGACCTTGAATGAGTGAGGGAGCCGCCAGCTGTGTATACCGACGACTCTTAGTGCCTGAACTAACTATATCAGCTAGCTGTATACAGTTGTGGTGAACAAAATATACACATACTTATATATAACGTCTGTATATAGTGTATAACACCACAAATGGTATTGTTGGGGGAGAAAGTTTAGTGCGTGTGTTGAGGGAGTGGCAGCGAGTGGCTGGCTGGTGTGTGGCGGTAACTCTTTGTTGCTTTTCGACTCTCAGTACCAA
>WNGS01009631.1:8121315-8147436 GCA_020271785.1 Procambarus virginalis
TTGTAAATCCCACTGTGACCCTAACAATTATTTGTGATGTTTACTAGCATCATATGGCAAATCATCTTGTCACATTGCTAGATACTAATTCCTTATATTCCTTTATATAGTATAGTATTATCACAAAAGGTTTAAATCCTGTAACATTTCTTGTACAGGTACTTTCAAATTATTGATGACATTTAATATTTTTTGTTCGCTTCAGTTTACTCAAATTGCTGAGCACAATTATCTTAGCTAAATTATACTCATAGGCTGTGGATTAATGTAAGCCTTATTGTTAGTGCAATAAATCTTAAGAGTTTGTAGTGTACGAATGTGACCCACCCCCGGGTGGTGTGGTCACATTGGGTGTATCACAAACCACACCTCACTGTGGTTTCAACAGGCCAGCAATGCAATTAAAAAAATTGGTATACTGTATATCATGGTAGAATATTTATTTACTGGCATTGTTTTATATATATAACTGGCCTCCTCAGTGAGGCATATGCAGTACAGTACTGTATTTGCAGCTTTAACCGAAAACCTCACAAGAGACTACCTGACACTAAAATATGGATGCCAGAATACAATCTTTTCATATGTGACAAAACATGGGTACAGGGCGGGACAATTTATTAAAGATGATCACCTGCACTGAACTACTAAACACAACAAATTATACAGTAGACATATTTATGAAAAAAAAGTACCTATTATCCTTGTATATGGTACAAGTCATATATGATATAAGATGCAAGTCCTAAGCAGTTTAAAGATAAACTAATAAAAGTAGAATACTGCTTAGAAAACTTAACAAATCTTCCCCCCCCCCCAATAATCATTTTTGATTTGCGATTTCAATCTACGACACTTAAAATGGAAAACACTTTGCAAATACCTACCTCTACTGTATCATTATTTCAGAAAATTAAAGGAAGAAGTGTAAATAAAGTCACATACAATTGACCAGCAAATAGAACCAACTACCTAGATCTTATTTTTCACAATGATAAAGTGATAAAAAAACAAGCATAGACAGAGACCCATGCAGCTCTTCTCAAATCCAAGAGAAGGAGAATTCAGTAAATTCAATTTTGATAATCTTAATAACTGGGGCTTAATAATATAAAAGATGATCAAAAATGTTAGTACAGTACAGTACAGTAGTGGACTTACTCTTATATAGGGTGGAATATTATTGCACTAACAACCCCTTTCAAAACTGAATTTACTGACCTGGAGAACTTGCAGGTCTACTACCTTCACTACCTAAATCCACTTAATAAAACATTTAATTACTTCCAAATCTGCACACAGAAACTACTTACTTGAGAAACCAAGCAGCATGGCAGACTGTGCAAAATTGCCCTTTTGAAAAGCAGAGGTGACACACCTGTGTTAAGGGGACGGAACTGTCAGGGAAATGTGCCAAGCCATTACAATTATATAGCACTTGGAAGGGATAAGGATTTGGGATGGGATGAGGAAAAGGAATGGTGCCCAATCACTTGCACAGTCTGGGGTTGAACACCGACCTGCATGAAGTGAGACAGTCGGTCTATCGTCCAGCACCAGTGGTTGGGCAGAAGTGCACCGAGTATACTAAGAGCTCTATAAATATTAGGGACCAAGACTTTTCAACACCCTCCCTTAAAACATAAGGGGACATAAAGATCTGACTGTTTTCAAAAAGGAAATGATAACACCTCCAAAGAATATTTGATCAACTAAGATGTAATTTATGTGTCAGACTGTGAGCAGCAGCATCTAACAGTTTGGTTGGCCAGACCACCAGTCAGAAGGCCTAGTTTGAGACTGGGCCATGAGGACAGAGATCTGTGTAACCACCTCAAAGTAATCATTTACTTTGATTTTATCAAACTAATAATTAGTGATAAATTGCTAAAAAATAAAAAATATCCCCAAATCTGGGTTAATCTCTTATCCAAACCCATTCTGGAACAATATACTGTACCAAAGTTTAGATTTTGGAGGTTGCACTCTGTAGGGAAATAGGATACTTTTAATGATAATATTAAGATCGAAAATAAACTGCAATTTTTTTAGTTAAAAGTTCATTACATTGGTTATTCTTACACGGCAGAATACAAGTACAGTACTGTATGTGCATTGAACATTAACTCTGTGACACACATGTTCCTTTAGGCTGTGATGGATGTGAAGGATTTCAATCCAAGGGAGCTGCAGGTGCGTGCAGTGGACGATCGAATTGTGGTGGAAGGATCCTACCAGAAGGTTAGCAATTTCTGTTTGTTGCCTGTTATTGAATTACTGTACATGTACAGTATTGTTAGAATTACAGCACTTTACAGTAAAAGTAAGCAAGCAAATACAGTAATTATTGCAAAGTGAAAAGCTTGTATGGCTGTACTGTATACTATAGTACAATACAAGAAAGAGGTTATTAGGAAAATAACATTTGGCATTTTTGCTTTTACAAGTGGGAAATGATAGTGTTTCTATTTGATATTACAAAAATGTCAAAATACATTGTAGTGATGAATGAGTTAGAGTAAGCTGACAGGCACAGAGTATCCTAATGATAGCACATGTCCATCAATATAAATTAAGTAAATAGATTAAGAACATTAGAATAAAGGAAACTGCAAAAACACCAAAAGGCCTTTTGGCCTGTCAGTGGCAGCACACATTTATATCCACCCAAGCTCACTCGTATGTCTAAATCTACACTTGAAACAATCCAGTGATCCCACTTCACCTCACAACTAGGTGAGAACATCTATTATGTTCTCGAGTAATTTGTTCCATAATTCAACAAACCAGTATCTATACTTCTCCAATTTATATCCAATGTTTTGAGTTCTATTGTGTTGTATATCAAATCTTATTTACATCCCCTTTGTTATACCATTTTATTTTTACTTCATTTATATTCCATGTGACAAAGCTGTCACCTTCAAAATACAATACAAATCAACCCACCATGGCAATGGTGGGTCGTATTGTTTCTTGATGCATCTACTATTTTCAGGTCTCGGAAGATGGTAGTTCATCATCATCAAAGTCGTTTTATAAGGAGTTTACACTGCCGTCAGCTGCAGATATTGACCTAGTAACAACCGCACTGTCCAAGGATGGTGTTCTCACTATCAAAGCACCAAAGAAGGTAAAATTTCTTGACCTTACCAGTTTTCCTAAATAACCATAAACAGTAAACTTTACATTGTATAGCAATTTCTTCCATTTTGTCTCCTGTTATTGAAATCTACAATTAGGCTTAAATTTATTTTATAATCTAAAGGCAAGCATTTTGGACATGCAGTAATTTTCTATACCTGTACCATATTTTTCTATAATGTATAAATTTTGTTATGTAAAGCAGGTAATGATATGTCTATGGGGTTAAACTTTAACTAATATACTGAATTAAATGTTTCATGATCCTTTTACTCCTGCCTATTTCTCCAACTTCTGCAACAGCCTTTTATAGGATACTGTGTTAAAGGCTTTCTGACAATCCAAGAAAATGCAATCTGCCCAACCTTCTCTTGCCTAATTTTTGTCGCCTGGTCATAGAATTCTCTTAAACCTGTGAGGCACGATTTTCTATCTTTGAACCCATGCTGGTGGTGTTAGAAAGCTCTTTCCCTCGAGAGGCTCTACTTAAGGAATTGCGCCCAGTAAATCCTCCCCGGCCAGGATACGAACCCATGACATAGCGCTCGCGGAACGCCAGGCGAGTGTCTTACCACTACACCACGGAGACTAAATGACAAAAACTGTGCCAAGCATGAAGCAAAAAAAAAAAAATAAAAAAAAATAGGGACTCTGCCAGCCAGGAAGACTCCGGAATCTTGCAATGCATCCAAAAGGGAGAAGACCCAAACTCAAAAAAAGATAGGTTCATCAATGAGACATAATCTGGGTCTCGCAAGAGGTATGTAAAAAAGAGCCTTTCAAGCCACTTCAGGAGGGACCTTAAAGGAAAGAAACCTCTGGAAGATGATCCCAACAGGCAGAAAGGCACATGGAGCCAGAACCCTAGGGGGTAGCTGCACCCAAATTATACACATATAGGGAGGGAGAATAAGAAAATCCCGCCATCTGCAAAAGGAGGCTGTCCTCAGAGCGAACCAGGAACCATGTAGAGTTGAATGGAACAAAGAGTCCACATCTGACTTCCCCTCCAAAGTTGAGAAGCCACAGTCAAGGGTTCTGGGGCCAAGCCAGCATCCATGCCTATTGCCCAGGATAGAAAAGCAGAGCGTAAGGAATAGGTTTTAAAGGAAGGAGGGGCTAGCAGAGAGGAAAACCCAGAAGCCTCAGCAGGACCATCCGGCTCAAGTGTCCATGCCCGAATTTGAATGGACCGCCTCCAGAGCTGGCCGAGCCACATCCCAAGCTAAAGTTTGCTGTTATGTCGTGAGTTAGAAAAGGTCATTGTATGTCTCGGCAACATGGCATTTATTTACAGACAATAACATCACCGGTATCGGTGCTATGTATATAATCCTTACATTCCTTATAGAGAAATGAGCAGTGGCTCTTAATATTATGAACCTAAACTAGGTATTACTTAATCCTACAAAATACCTTCACTCCTAAACACCTGCTCAGACCTAGAAACCCTCAGNGTAGGAGACAACATATGTATGTCGGAGAAAAATTTAGCGTTTAGAGCGTATAGAGAACGTGCAGACTAGGATGGCGTTTTGGGGGGATGGGGAGGGGGGGTTGAGACTACAGCAACGGTCGCATGTGGAAGGTGTATCTTAGTGCGCTGCTGGCGATCCCAAAGTCAAGTCTTGCTAATAAATTTTAGTAGTCATAATGTTTGCATAGTGTCTAGAGTACGGGTGTCTGATGACGTGCCAGTCTCCAGCTCATTAAAGCGTGTGTAGCAATTATGTTGGAAGCCACGGCCGAATCTCCTTTTCTTTTTAAACCTTGGGACGTCTCCAATATAACTGTTTTACACTCGGATCGTGCGAGACATTGTAAATAGCTAACACATTTTATACATAATATTTGTACTGGGTATTATGTTTCTTTGGTTATCACCCAAACGATAATTGGCATACAGGAAGATCTGGGAAAGAGGTTACAGTATCTTGAATTGATTTCGGGACGTAGCGTCCTCGGGGCCAGTCCTCGACCAGACCTCATTGTTACACACCCCAGGAAGCAGCCCGTAGCAGCTGTCTAACTCCTAAGCTACCTATTTACTGCTAGGTGAACAGGAGCATCAGGGTGAAAGAAACTATGCCCATTTGTTTCCGCCTCCACCGGGGGATCGAACCCGGAACCTTATGACTATGAATCCGGAGCACTGTCCACTCAGCTGTGAAGCCCCCCCCCCCTGTTAAGAGTTGATAATGATGAGCGATATTAATGAGTCTATCAATATGCTGGTATTAGGTCTTCCCTATCTTCCCTAGCAGTTCTAGTGACTGGGGATACGTTTTTGTATTTTCACCCAACATAATGCGTAACACACAAGCGTCCCGTGTTCTTTGCCTTGTTTCGTGAGTGGCGTTAACACCATTGTTCAGCCTGTCCTAAGGTTTCCCCCATCGTCAAGAGCTGTCGTACTAAAATGGTTTTTATCCTAACCTATCAGGGGGGGGCCCAAAACAGAATTCTGGGCAGTATGTCAATTTCGCAAACTGCTACCGTTTTCTAGTACATTTTTTGGCCTTAGGTAAAATACACATCAAAATGCGACGTTCTATTAGGAGGACACGTTGCATTGTTGCACACTGACGACAGCGGACTGTTGAGTTCTTCCTCTTGTGATTGCCTCTTAGGATGGTTGTAGTCGCTGATGCATATAGGATGGTAAGAGCAGTGGTGCTGATCCTCTCGAATGGTACGTCGCTTTTTGACGTATAAATCCCATTAAGGCCCAAAAATGTATGTACTAAAAGTCATAGCGGTTCGCAGAATTAATGCAATGTCCCGTTTTCTATTCGTGGGTCCTCAGTTAAGTTAGGTTCGGGCAATTAGTACATTAGTTTAATGACGTTGGGAATGCTGAGACGACGGCATGGCTGATAACGGTGGGTCACTATCTACCCCACGATCTTCATATAGCCCTCATCAAAGTGAAGATATGCAGGTAGTTCATTATGAATTAATTTAACTTCGTCCAGCTTTCAAAGACTTATTCTTTAATACCGTCTTTCTTTCTTTCTTTCTTCCTTGCCAGACTTTCATTAATGACATGGCGCCACTCCAAGCCTTCCCGCCGCCGCGAACCTTCACGTCACTAAACTGATGTACTAAATTTTAACTGAACCTAACTTAACCAAGGACCCACGAATAGAAAACGGGGCATTACGTCAATTTTTTGAGCCGTTGTAATTTTTAGTACGTCATTTTTGGGTTTATGGGATTTATACGTCTAAATGCCACTTATTTGAGAAGACGGGTTGCACAAACACACCCCATCATCCCATTTTCTTTGTTTATCCCTCTGTTGTTCTCATGAATACAAGGCATGGATGCTACTTGTCACCTCCCACTCTTCTCACCCTCTTTCTCGTCTATACCACTTAAAAGAAGAGGGTGTATATTATGTAGTGTTTGTGTAGCCAGAATAAGTACCAAGTAGCGAGCCTGCAAGGAGGGGATAACCTCAGGATAGGTGAAGACTGAATTCTAGACTGCATCAGGTAGCCTCGGCAATGCGGTGAATACTGCCAAGAACCTAGGGGGTGGGGCGGGGGCGGGCGGGCGCAGATGTGCTTCCCATTCCTTGTCTGCAGTTACTGGATAATCATGCGTTTTATTATATTTGTTCCCGGTTATCTCGCTTATCTTTGGCCCATAACCACTTGCGTCATAATGTGACTAGTACTGTCACCACCTCTGCATGCAGTACCAGGCACTGCGCACTCCTTAGTATGGGTTCTATTCATGTATGATTCATATATAAATTTAGAAAAGTACAGGTTAAACACTAGTTTGGAAATTAGGACGTGGAATTTTGGAACAAGTTGCTGAGTGTAAGTGGAACTGCCTTACATGGGCCACAAGGCCTTCTGAAGTTAATCATATTTTGTGTAATACGTCTTATTCAAAATCCATATTCTCGTTTCTCACCCAAGTGCTTTTTTTTATTATTATTATTTTCTATCACAGACGTGGCCACACAGTTACAATGCTAACCAGCATATATACATTTTCTTCTGTCCTCCATGGACAGGGTTAGAGATGTGTTAAACTATAGTTCAAGGGTCTGTATAGTCGTAATGGGCTTAGCGCTTTCTCCATTCTCATCTTACCCAAGGATAGGGTCTACCGGAACAGCGAACCAACGGCGAGGACTACCGGGTATTTGTATTCCACCTCCAACCTATGCTGGGTCCGGAGCCGATTACGGTTCTCGTAGTATAGCTGGCTTCGTTCTCGACTTACAATTAGGGCTCCCTGGGATGGTTCCGGGCCGGGGTAAATGATTGTGTACATGTCCTCTCGCCTAAGCAGTAAATAGGTTCCCGGGAGTTGGGCAACTGTTGATGGGTTGCATCTGTTGAGTGTTAGTAGTTCGTCCTTTGGGGAACCTCAATAAAAGCTTAGTGTTTGTATATATACAGCTTAAATGTTCCCGTGAAAATGAATTATTATTTATTACGAAGTCACTGTTAGATATCGCTATATTCACCTCACGTATAGCCATTACATTAATATTCAGGCTGCGATAAGTAAATACTATTATTTTCATTATAATTAGATAATGTTCTCGTAAGTTGACTAAATACAAAGTTTTAAATATGGGCGAGAGTTACAAGGTTGTGTAAACATGCAGGACTGACATATAAAGAGGGGGAGTAAAGAGAAACGGGGTTGAAAGAGCGAGGGAAATGAAGGCGGCTGGAGGACAGGAGTGTGGGGGGGGCATTGCAGTGTGCGACTGCAGAATGGAGAGAGGGTTACAGGGTGGAGGAACTGGGGGGGGGGTACATGTGTGTGTGTGTGTGTGTGTGTGTGTGTGTGTGTGTGTACTCACCTATTTGTACTCACCTATTTGTGCTTGCGGGGGTTGAGCTTTGGCTCTTTGGTCCCGCCTCTCAACTGTCAATCAACTGGTGTACAGATTCCTGAGCCTACTGGGCTCTATCATATCTACACTTGAAACTGTGTATGGAGTCAGCCTCCACCACATCACTGCCTAATGCATTCCATCCGTTAACTACTCTGACACTGAAAAAGTTCCTTCTAACGTCTCTGTGGCTCATGTGGGTACTCAGTTTCCACCTGTGTCCCCTTGTTCGCGTCCCCCAGTGTTGAATAGTTTGTCCTTGTCTACCCGGTCGATTCCTCTGAGGATTTTGTAGGTTGTGATCATATCTCCCCTTACTCTTCTGTCTTCCAGTGTCGTAAGGTGCATTTCCCGCAGCCTTTCCTCGTAACTCATGCCTCTTAGTTCTGGGACTAGTCTAGTGGCATACCTTTGGACTTTTTCCAGCTTCGTCTTGTGCTTGACAAGGTACGGGCTCCATGCTGGGGCTGCATACTCCAGGATTGGTCTTACATATGTGGTGTACAAGATTCTGAATGATTCCTTACACAGGTTCCTGAACGCTGTTCTGATGTTAGCCAGCCTCGCATATGCCGCAGATGTTATCCTTTTTATGTGGGCTTCAGGAGACAGGTTTGGTGTGATATCAACTCCTAGATCTTTCTCTCTGTCCGTTTCATTAAGTACTTCATCTCCTATTCTGTATCCTGTGTCTGGCCTCCTGTTTCCACTGCCTAGTTTCATTACTTTGCATTTACTCGGGTTGAACTTCAACAGCCATTTGTTGGACCATTCACTCAGTCTGTCTAGGTCGTCTTGTAGCCTCCTACTATCGTCCTCAGTTTCAATCCTCCTCATAATTTTTGCATCATCGGCAAACATTGAGAGAAACGATTCTATACCCTCTGGGAGATCATTTACATATATCAGAAACAGTATAGGTCCAAGGACTGACCCCTGCGGGACTCCACTCGTAACGTCTCGCCAATCTGAGACCTCACCCCTCACACTGACTCTTTGTCTCCTGTTGGTTAGGTACTCCTGTATCCAACGGAGTACCTTCCCTTTCACTCCAGCCTGCATCTCCAGCTTTTTCACTAGCCTCTTGTGTGGCACTGTATCAAAGGCTTTCTGACAATCCAAAAATATGCAGTCTGCCCACCCTTCTCTTTCTTGCCTTATTTTTGTAGCCTGGTCGTAGAATTCAAGTAACCCTGTGAGGCAGGACCTGCCATCCCTGAACCCATGTTGATGCTGTGTTACAAAGTTCCTTCGCTCCAGGTGTTCCACTAGCTTTCTTCGCACAATCTTCTCCATCAGCTTGCATGGTATGCAGGTTAGGGACACTGGCCTGTAATTCAGTGCCTCCTGTCTATCCCCTTTCTTGTATATCGGGACTACATTAGCTGCTTTCCAAATTTCTGGCAGTTCCCCTGTTGCCAGAGATTTGTTATACACTATGGAGAGTGGTAGGCACAGTTCTTCTGCTCCTTCCTTAAGTATCCAAGGAGAGATTCCATCTGGGCCTATAGCCTTTGTCACATCCAACTCTAGTAAACACTTTCTTACTTCCCCGCTTGTAATCTCAAACTCTTCCAGTGGTTCCTGGTTAGCTATCCCCTCTCTTAACTCTGGGATTTCTCCTTGTTCTAGGGTGAAGACCTCTTGGAATTTCTTATTCAGTTCCTCACATACTTCCTTGTCGCTTGTAGTGAATCCTTCTGCCCCTATCCTTAATTTCATAACCTGTTCCTTTACTGTTGTTTTTCTCCTGATGTGGCTATGCAGCAATTTAGGCTGAGTCTTTGCCTTGCTTGCGATGTCGTTTTCGTATTGTCTTTCCGCCTCTCTTCTCATCCTGACATATTCATTCCTGGCAATCTGGTATCTTTCTCTGCTCTCCAGTGTCCTGTTATTCCTATAGTTTCTCCATGCCCTTTTACTTTGTTGCTTAGCTAGCCTACATCTCTGATTAAACCATGGGTTTCTCATCTTCATTTCACTGTTTTCCTTTTGGACTGGGACAAACTTGTTTGCTGCTTCCTTGCACTTTTGCGTGATGTAGTCCATCATATCTTGGGCCGTCTTTTCCCTGAGCTCTGTTTCCCATGCTATGTCTGTTAGGAATTTTCTTATCTCCTCATAGTTTCCCTTTCGGTATGCTAACCTTTTGGTTTCAGTATCTCTCCTCGAGTTCAATAACCCTTCTTCAATCAGGTACTCAAACTCCAATACACTGTGGTCGCTCATCCCTACTGGGGCCTCAAAACCGATTTCTCTTATGTCAGAGTCGTTCAGGGTGAAGACCAGGTCGAGTCTCGCTGGTTCGTCATTTCCTCTCATCCTTGTGGGTTCTCTGACATGCTGGGTTAAGAAGTTTCTAGTCACCACCTCCAGTAGTTTGGCTCTCCACGTATCCTCGCCGCCATGCGGTTCCTTGTTCTCCCAATCAATCCTTCCGTGATTGAAGTCCCCCATGATGAGCAGGTGGGATCTATTTCTACAGGCAGCAGAGGCTGCCCTCTCAATTATAGTGTTAACTGCCATGTTGTTGTTTTCATACTCTTGACTGGGTCTTCTGTCATTTGGTGGAGGGTTATATATTACTGCTACTACTATCCTTGGTCCTCCCATTGTCATGGTGCCTGCTATGTAGTCTCTGAAACCCTCACAGCCCGGGATAGCCATCTCCTTAAAACTCCATTCCTTTCTCATGAGTAGGGCCACTCCGCCTCCTCCCCTACCTTCCCTCTCTTCCTTATTACTGTGTACTCCTGGGGAAACACAGCATTCGTTATGATTCCAGAGAGTTTTGTCTCAGTGAGTCCGATTACATCTGGGTTCACTTCTTGTGTTCTTTCCCTTAGTTCACTTGTCTTGCTTGTGATCCCATCTATGTTCGAGTACATTACCCTGAAACTGACTCTTTTCTGCTTCTCCTCTGGGGGGGACCTGTGGGGTCTGGGGTGAGCGGGAGCTTGGAGGATCTGGTACGGGGAGACTGGTGGAGGAGGAAGGGCTTGGGGGGTGGAGGGGGGGAGGGAAGGGTGGGGGGTGAGAGGGGGAGGGTAGGGGGGGTGGGTGAGAGAGGGAGGGGGGGGGGGGTGGTTGAGAGGGGGGGTTTGAGGGGGGTCTAGGACGAAGGTTGGGGGGGGGGGGGGGAGAAGGGGGGGTTTGGGTGGGCTTAAAGGGTGGGTGGAGGGCTTGGGGGAAGGGAAGCTGAGGTGGGTGAGGAAGAGGGGAGGGTTTTGGGGAGTGGTGGAGAGGGGAAGGCTTAGGTGGGGTGGGGAGAGTGGGGGGCTTAGGGGGGCAGGGGAGAACTGAGGGCTTGTGGGTGGGAGAGACTGGAGGGCATGTGGGAGAAGGGAGGGCTTGGGGGATGGGGGAGAAGGGTGGTCCTGGGGGATGGGGGAGTGGGAGGGGGGGATGAGAGGGAGGGGGGGTGAGTGGGGGAGGGGGGTGGGGGGGGAAGGTGCCTTAGGTGGGTACTTAGTGGGGGGCTGGCAGGGGTTGGGGCAGGTAGGGTGTCTGTTGGGTAAATGTGGGGATGGTGTCGCACTCCCTGTGGCTAGTGCACTGTTTGAGGATGGTTTCCCACTCCCCTCTGGGATTGTGTGGATCGGGTTGTGGCTCCCTGATTCCTTTCTCTCTCCCTGCNTCATTCATAAATGGTTCATTGTCTGCTCAACCAGGCTGTCGGACGCGGTGGCTCGCAGCCTGACGTATGAATCACAGCCTGGTTGATCAGGTATCCCTTTGGAGGTCTATGTACACCTAGCACCTAGTTGTTAGGGGGAGGCGAGCAAAGAGGGGAGGCGGGCAAAGAGGGGAGGCTTGAAGGGAAAACAGGAGAGGAGAAGAAAGAGGGGAAGGGCTGACTTGTCACACCCGAAGCTTATCAGGTTAGTGTTATTCCTGTGAGTGAACATACTGTCATAGTGACAGTATGGGGCAGCGCCACTCATCTTGTGAGTGAACATACTGTCATAGTGACAGTATGGGGCAGCGCCACTCATCTTGTGAGTGAACATACTGTCATAGTGACAGTATGGGGCAGCGCCACTCATCTTGTGAGTGAACATACTGTCATAGTGACAGTATGGGGCAGCGCCACTCATCCTGTGAGTGAACATACTGCCATAGTGACAGTATGGGGCAGCGCCACTCATCTTGTGAGTGAATATACTGCCATAGTGACAGTATGGGGCAGCGCCACTCATCTTATGAGTGAACATACTGCCATAGTGACAGTATGGGGCGGCGCCACTCATCCTGTGAGTGAACATACTGTCACAGTGACAGTATGGGGCAGCGCCACTCATCCTGTGAGTGAACATTCTGTCATAGTGACAGTATGGGGCAGCGCCACTCATCTTGTGAGTGAACATACTGTCATAGTGACAGTATGGGGCAGCGCCACTCATCTTGTGAGTGAATATACTGCCATAGTGACAGTATGGGGCAGCGCCACTCATCTTATGAGTGAACATACTGTCATAGTGACAGTATGGGGCAGTGCCACTCATCCTGTGACTGAACATACTGTCATAGTGACAGTATGGGGCAGCGCCACTCATCCTGTGAGTGAACATACTGTCACAGTGACAGTATGGGGCAGCGCCACTCATCCTGTGAGTGAACATACTGTCATAGTGACAGTATGGGGCAGCGCCACTCATCTTATGAGTGAACATACTGTCATAGTGACAGTATGGGGCAGCGCCACTCATCCTGTGAGTGAACATACTGTCATAGTGACAGTATGGGGCAGCACCACTCATCCTGTGAGTGAACACATTACCGTGTACAATAATAATATAATAATAATAATAATTTATTTACAAGAAGGTACAATAGGTTGGTAAGATTACATTAGATTGGTATTTGTATATTCTTGCAAAGCCCTACAGGATGAACAACCCAGCGGGTTTTCTTCCTATTGGGGAGTGTTGTACATGCTGCTATGGCGGTATGTCCACTCACAAGATGAGTGGCGCTGCCCAATAAACTCGCCCCTCGGGGCAACATTTTTTTTTTGCAAAGCCACCAACACTCACACTGTTTCAGGCAGGTCCTTAATCTAACATAGCAGGTAAGATAAAAAGGTGCAATGTACCAAGGTTTTATATCAACAAATAACTACAATATAAATTAACAGAGGTGATTACACAGGTAAAGATATATATATGTCTTAAGTACTAATATTGGGGAAGTGGGTAATACAAGAGTTAGTTTAGTTCATGTATTATGTACCCCATACCCATCTTGCGAGCGGTAGTGGAAAGGGTTACAGAGGCGCTTAATGGGCTCAGGGACTGAACGCCACAATTCATTTAGCTAAGCAAGTTGCAATCTTGATAAACTAGTTATAAAATTCAGTATAAGTCGTCACATCAACAATGGGTTCGAGATGGACCTCAAGTACAGGTTCTAAATTAAGCAACTGACGTATGTGGAGAGCTAGTGTCACAAATGATATGTTTGTCCTGCACAAGATTCAGTGTGAGTTTGAAGCACAAGGTAGGAACCTATGAGGATGAAATTAAGTACTTTTTTATTTTACTTTTGTTTAGGGCATAAATTGGACAATTATTTAATTCATCAGGGAGTACGTTCCAAAGACTGGGTCCTTTTATTTGCATGGAGTGTTTGCAAAGATTTAGTTTGACTTTGGGGATATCAAAGTGATATTAATGTCTGGTGTGGTGCTCATGGGTTCTATTACACATATCAAGAAAAAGTTTCAGATCCAGATTAGCATTTAGGCACAAGGTTTTGTACATGTAAATAGCACATGAGATTGTGTGGAGTGAGTGTATGTTTAGCACGTTAAGGGACTTAAACAAAGGGTTGTATGTTGTTCAATATCTCCCCACTAGGAAGAAAACCCAGACGCAGCTGGGATTTACTTGTCACAAGTGAACAAACTGTTCAGCAAGAGTGCAAAGTGGTCGACGAGACCGCCAGCCAGGAGGCCTGGTTAGAGACCGGGCCGAGTGAATACTGATCCTCGGAACCACTTCAAGGTAGCCTGGAGATGAGGCCTACACGGACAGAGGTCCGCAGTGTTCTCGTACTGGGTTACGACCACAGAATATAAACACCGCCGCCACACCCCTCCACCACCACCACCAACTCTCCCTCCTGGTACACTACATCCCTCACCTTCCTCTTGCTGTCACCCACAACTTACTCAGTTTTACATAAAATATTATTATGAATCATACAAGTATACGTGTTTATAGGGGTTGGCAGTGTGAAAGTGGATGTGGGTGTGTGGCAGGGGGTTGAGAGTGGGTGTGGGTGTGTGGCAGGGGGTTGAGAGTGGGTGTGGGTGTGTGGCAGGGGGTTGAGAGTGGGTGTGGGTGTGTGGCAGGGGGTTGAGAGTGGGTGTGGGTGTTTGGCAGGGGGTTGAGAGTGGGTGTGGGTGTTTGGCAGGGGATGGGAGTGGCTGTGTGTGGGTGTTTGGCAGGGGATGGGAGTGGCTGTGAGTGTGGGTGTGTGACAGGGAGATAGGAATGGCTGTGAGTGTGGGTGTGTGGCAGGGAGATGGAGTGGCTGTGAGTGTGGGTGTGTGGCAGGGAGATAGGAGTGGCTGTGAGTGTGGGTGTGTGGCAGGGAGATGGGAGTGGCTGTGAGTGTGGGTGTGTGGCAGGGAGATGGGAGTGGCTGTGAGTGTGGATGTGTGGCAGGGAGATGGGAGTGTGGGAGAGCTGTGGATGTTGCTAAGCAAACGGAACATTGACGTGGGCTCGCTGAATATAGTTTCAGAAGTGGGTCAGGCGAAATATATGAATGTTTGTGGATGGTTATAGACAGGAACTCCTGAGCACAGGCGTGAATGTTTAACTCAGCCCTTCTGCTCTCTACCGCGCCTGTACGTGAGGTTGTGGGTGAAGTCTGCCTCCACCACTTCACTTCTTTTGGGGCTGGTAAATGTTAGTTTTCTTGTTTGATAAATGGTCCACTTGAGACAGTTAAGTAAGTTCCAGCCGCTTCTGGGTATACGTCACAGGATGGATAGCCCTCAACGGGGTTTCTTTTTGTTGGGGGATGGTATATACATGCTGCTATGGCGATATGTTCACTCACAGGGTGAGTGACGCTGCCCGTGCTGTCACTATGGAGGTTTGTTCACTCACAAGGTGAGTGACGCTGCCCAGTGCTGTCACTATGGAGGTTTGTTCACTCACAGGGTGAGTGACGCTGCCCAGTGCTGTCACTATGGAGGTTTGTTCACTCACAGGGTGAGTGACGCTGCCCAGTGCTGTCACTATGGAGGTTTGTTCGCTCACAGGGTAAGTGACGCTGCCCAGTGCTGTCACTATGGAGGTTTGTTCACTCACAGGGTGAGTGACGCTGCCCAGTGCTGTCACTATGGAGGTTTGTTCACTCACAGGGTGGGTGACGCTGCCCAGTGCTGTCACTATAGCGGTTTGTTCACTCACAGGGTGAGTGACGCTGCCCCGGGCTGTCACTATGGAGGTTTGTTCACCTACAGGATGAGTGAAGCTGCCTAATAAACTCTCTCTTCGTAGCAAAAAAAATCATTTATCACGTATCATTTGTTTTCGTCTGCTCTTAGTGGCGTATTTCTCAGCCCTTCGATAGCCTCTGGTGGCATATCTCCCTTTGTGTTTACGGAGATAAGAACTCCATGATGGTGCCGCATATTGTTGGGGATGGTAAGCCTGTTAGGGTTATTAAGGTCTCCAAAAGCCACCTTCTGACCTTCTTCAGGATGCAGCCACAAAAGTTGCATCCTTTTTTTTCTTTTTGCTTCTAGTAAATAAATGACATTATGATTAGGCTGTGTATTGGGAAGACTAATAATAATTGCTCTTCTAAGATCCGGTAAAATCCCCATATTTAAATATTTTATGTGTTAGCAAAAGATCTGCTATCAATTTAAAATAATTTACATAACTGTTGATATTTTTAATGGATTTTTTTTAACTAGCTTACGCTATCATTATAAGATCTGTAAATTTGATGAAATTGTTCATGTAAAAATCTCCGCTGAGGTCTAAGATCTTTTATACATCCGTAATCCTTTTTGCGCTATCGCTCACAGCATGGGTGCACAATAAACTAGCCGCCTCCAGTGGCAACAGTATAAAAAAATCAATAGTTTCCTAACTTCTGGGAGACTACTATCACAAAGAGATGACTGACAGGCAACAATATTGCATGAACTTTGTGTTGGTAGTGATTCTGACCCCGGGATATTGCCCTACAATGTGATGATTGAGTGTGAAATTTGTTTGTATAAATTTATTGAATGATTAGTTTACATTAGTCCTTTAAATTGTATTCTCATCGTCCTTCTTTTGCAATGAAAAGTGTGGCAATATTTGTCACTATAAGGTAAATTACACTTTATTTTTCCAATATATATTTCAACTTTTAAATTGTAAGCTGAATGTTACTTGGAGGCAAAATGTCAAGTTTGAATTAGGCTGTTGTACTCAGGTGTACTTCAGCCATTATTGTAACGATTTGTTACAATAATGGTTGTAAAAGTTGTTACTTTTATGTATTTATATGTAATGATTCGAAAATCATTGATAAATGTAGCTTCTAATTCTTGAATATACTGTTTATAACTACAGATATTTCATGTTATTATTATTACTGTCTCTTGGGTAAATAATTTGCTGTGAATTTTGTTAAACTAACCCAACTATGAATGTACACTATGAACATTTATGAATAAAGTTATGATTGATTTACTGCTAGGTGAACAGGTCTTTCAACAAAGAAAGGAAACGTTGCCCAAACGTTTTTGTCCTGCCGCAAGAATCTGACCTGGCCCCTTTTGATTGTGACCTGATGCCTAGACTCAAGTTCATTACATCCAGCGGTCGACCCCACAGACGCATTCATAAATTTTTACCAGCACGTCCTCCAAACAAAGATCCAAAAGTGATTCCATGCACCCGCCAAACTCCCTGTTTATGAATGAAAAGCGGTTTACACACGACTCACAACAACCCATCCTCGACTCAAGTCCATTACATCCAGCGGTCAACCCCACAGACGCATTCATAAATTTTAACATGCTCTTCATTCAAAACGGGAATTTTCTCAAGTATAAATTAATATTATAATATATTAGCATATTGTGTATAAATAGGCATAGGTTAGGTTAGGTGTTTAGGTTCTGCTGGCGATTATTTGTATTTGTAGTACGTGGATGAAGCAAATACAGCGTTGTGGTTCGAACAAAATTCGTCAGTGAAGCACTTGTTCCGGATATGTTCGAACGTCAGCAGTTGTGAGTCGTGTGCAAACCGCTTTTCATTCATAAACAGGGGTTTGGCGGGTGCATGGAATCACTTTTGGATCTTTGTTTGGAGGACGGGCTGCTCACAACTGCTGACGTTCGAACACATCCGGAACAAGTGCTTCACTGACGAACTTTGTTCGAATCACAACGCTATAAATGCTTCACCCACGTACTACAAATACAAATAATTGCCAACAGAACCTAAAAACCTAACCTAACCTATCCTATGCCTATATATACACAATATGCCAATATATTATAATATTAATTTATACTTGAGAAAATTCCCGTTTTGAATGAACAGCATGTTAAAATTTATGAATGCGTCTGTGGGGTTGACCGCTGAATGTAATGGACTTGAGTCGAGGACGGGTTGATTTTTACATGCTGTTCATTCAAAACGGGAATTTCTTAAATATAAATTAATATTATATTAGCATATTGTGCATATATATAGGGATAGGTTAGGTTAGGTTAGGTGTTTACGTTCTGTTGGCGATCATTTGTATTTGTAGTACGTGGGTGAAACATTTACAGCGTTGTGATTCGAACAAAATTCGTCAGTGAAGCACGTGTTCCGGAAGTGTTCGAACGTCATCAGCTGTGAGTCTTGTGTAAACCGTTTTCATTCATAAACAGGGGGTTTGGCGGATGCATGGAATCACTTTTGGGTCTTTGGAGGACGGGCTGCTGAATTGATCTGACACATGTGGTATGCCGGACCAAATCTCAACTGAAGTCCTGAACGAATCAATGTTTAGATTTCTAAAGTCACATATTGGCAACTCTTGCACATGCTGCTGATGATATCACTTTATTTGGGGTTCTGGTGACGGATTCCGTGTGATATGGACTTTAGCTCTTTTTATCAGTCTATGCAAACTGTATAATATAAACTATATTATACAAGCTGTATAAACCCAGAAGGATTTTTCTTCTCCAATTTGATACATTGTGTCTGGCCTGAAACGTTTGGCGCAGTTAGTGGTTTTGTAAAATATACCCAATATAAATATACCAATATACCAATCCATCTAACATTGTATCTACTGAGGAACCACTGTAATTTCACCCATTGTATATTATTATTATTATTATTATTATTATTATTATTATTATTATTATTATTTCATTACTTTGCAATTGCTTAAGTTGAACTTTAGTAGTCACATGTTGAAATATTCTTTTAATTTGCTCGGATCATCCTGTAGCTTCTTACAGTCTTTCTCTGTATCCTCCTCAAAACTTTAGCATCATCAGCAAATATTTAAAAGTCTGTTCTCTCGGGTAAGTAATTCACGTGGACTAGGAATAGGGTTAGCAATAGTATTGAACCCTTGTTACGTCACTGGTAACATTGTTCCACTCTAAAGTGTATCTTCGTGTAACTTTGTGTTCTTGTGTTAAGGTACAGTGCTTCTTTTCTTCCCTCGAGCACCTGTCACTCCTGCTTACTTCTCCATTTTGTATACTAGTCTCCTACGGAGTACTGTATCATAGGCTTCCCGACAGTCACAAAATATATACAATCCACCTTCGCCCCTTTGTCTTGCTTGGGCGAGGATGCTGGGTCATTGAACTGAGTTCAACTTTCTGAGGTAGAATTTTCCGTCTCTGAACCCTTGGTGGGCTTGCGTAATAAATGCCCTTCTCTCCAGATGGCATGTAGTTTAGTGCCTACTTCCCACCAAACACACGACGAAAGTACGACGTTGCTACAATGTTCGAACAAGTTATGAAACCTAACAAGCTGTAACAATAGGGACCCCTTACGTTGTGTGTTTGCAGGGTTGTGTGTGTTGCACTGCTGTGTGTGAGTGTGATTTGCACTGCTGTGTGTGAGTGCGTTGCACTACACTGCTCTAGCACTGCAGTCCAGTGCGCTAGATGAGCTAGGAGTGTGCATAGGAATCATGAAAACGATAAAGATTTGGTTAGGGTATGCAGATCGAAGTATTAGCAAAAGCCAATCAGGAGAGATCATGGCTGCAGAAGGGGTTGGAAAAAAGCAAGAGCCAACCCGGAGCAGACAGGGCCCTGCGTCCTAATAATACTGCATGGCTCGTTTCTAGGTGGAAAACTCTTAGTCTACCTTCTATCCTTTGGCCATAAAAAAAAAAGGTCTCTGCACAAGCCATATTCAACTGCCCTCTGGGTCGCTGGATCACGCAGCCACTTCAACCTCTCGAAAGTTAGTGGGATAACCTGGGGAACTTCTCCTCCTTCCCCAGATACCTAACCCAGGTTTAGTTAAATTCCTGGGAAAGGGAGCCAATTATTGGTTAAGAATTGTGATTATGAGGTGTTATGAACATACGGGAACGGGTTGAAAGGGTTGTAAACAAACGTTAGGGGATTGTGAACATGCTTAAAGGGATTGTAAACGCATTTAGGGGAGGGTGTGTAATCGTCTTTGAGGGTTTGTGAACGTGTGGAATAGGGTTGTGAGCGTGCGGGAAGGGTTGTGAGCGTGCGGGAGGGGTTGTGAGCGTGCGGGAGGGGTTGTGAGCGTGCGGGAGGGGTTGTGAGCGTGCGGGAGGGGTTGTGAGCGTGCAAGAGGGGTTGTAATCGTGCAGGAGGTTGTAGCCATGTGAGCGTGAGGGTGTGGGGGAGGGAGGTCGTGATCTCAGCAAGCGTTACTGGACTCTAACCTCACGGTCCGAGGTGAACACCCCTCGAAATATGTTCCAACCTCCACCGACCCGCCTCTCACCCACAGCGCATGTATGCGCGCCCGCCTTGCGCATGGGGCAGACTATACAAGTATCCAAAACAATAATGAAATAAAGGAAACGGCAAATTACGTCGAGAGCTAACATAGACGCTGATTAGCAGATATTAATTACAAACACCGGTAAGCAGCTGGCCTTGTCATAGGCTAGCCAGGGTGGGGGTGGGTAAAGCTCATTGCCATTTCGGTCTTTCTGATGAGATTCTCTCGGCTTTTAAGAAAAGAATGCATAATGTGCGTGGCAAACAATATTTTTTGTGAGTTGTAATATTTATCTGATAATTCCTTAAAAAAATAATATAACTTGAACCATTTTAACCTCGCGTCAAATTGGCATCATCGTGAGCAGACTAACCCATGCCGTGCTATTTACAACGCTTGAATGTGTACTCACATGACTCTAAATAGATCTTTAATTAATTATATTGCCTCCACGCTACATTTTATGGGGATTAAAGTGTTGGAAAAGGTGAAAAAAGACAACAAATAGCCGTCGACGCCTGGCGTGAGTCGGGGTGGGCAGCGGGCGGCCGGACAGTCAGTCAGTGCTCAGCTCCCAGAGTGTGTGGTGGTGCGTACGGCCGCTGCTTGGACTTCCTCCTCCACCTCCTGACGATATAATTTGAGACCCTTGTGAAGCATCCATCCGGTGGGCAAGTTCGCCGGTGAAGGATTTCATCTCGCGCTGAAGCCGAGGCCAATTTGTTGAAGTTTTGGTCGAACGTGAAGGTAGGTTTACATTTGGAGTTTGAAATAAATGTGGTGTTGATATGTGCTTTCGAGATCTGAATGGGTGAAGCAGTTGTTGTTGCTTGAATCGTCGGCGATAGCGATGGATGATAACGATAAAATTCGACGGTTCTTTATGTGCACGTTCTAGAAATTTTTATCCTTTGCGGAAATTTGACATTGGGTGAGGGTTTGCGTGTATAATTAATGCTAAATATACAAGTTCGTGGAAATATGTAGACCGTGTTGTACACATGTGGCACCACAGCTGTCACGGCACCGCCAGACTGTGAACATCTGTGTCGGCACCGCCAGCCTCTGCGCACACCTCTGTGTCGGCACCGCCAGCCTCTGCGCACATCTGTGTCGGCACCGCCAGCCTCTGCGCACATCTGTGTCGGCACCGCCAGCCTCTGCGCACATCTGTGTCGGCACCGCCAGCCTCTGCGCACATCTGTGTCGGCACCGCCAGCCTCTGCGCACATCTGTGTCGGCACCGCCAGCCTCTGCGCACATCTGTGTCGGCACCGCCAGCCTCTGCGCACATCTGTGTCGGCACCCCAGCCTCTGCGCACATCTGTGTCGGCACCGCCAGCCTCTGCGCACATCTGTGTCGGCACCGCCAGCCTCTGCGCACATCTGTGTCGGCACCGCCCAGCCTCTGCGCACATCTGTGTCGGCACCGCCAGCCTCTGCGCACATCTGTGTCGGCACCGCCAGCCTCTGCGCACATCTGTGTCGGCACCGCCAGCCTCTGCGCACATCTGTGTCGGCACCGCCAGCCTCTGCGCACATCTGTGTCGGCACCGCCAGCCTCTGCGCACATCTGTGTCGGCACCGCCCGCCTCTGCGCACATCTGTGTCGGCACCGCCAGCCTCTGCGCACATCTGTGTCGGCACCGCCAGCCTCTGCGCACATCTGTGTCGGCACCGCCAGCCTCTGCGCACATCTGTGTCGGCACCGCCAGCCTCTGCGCACATCTGTGTCGGCACCGCCAGCCTCTGCGCACATCTGTGTCGGCACCGCCAGCCTCTGCGCACATCTAGAAGACAGAAGAGTTAGAGGAGACGTGATTACCACAACAAATTTTGCAGGGGAAATTGAGAGTAGATAAGGGGAGAATATTTAGCGCGGGTAGTACTCGAACAAGGGAACACAGGTGGAAACTTGGTATCTAAGCGAGCTTGACACATTATAATTTTTTCCATATCGGAATAGTGAAGAAATGGAATGCACTGTGTATTGTTATGTTGGAAAACATACTCCATACACGGTTTTAG
The DNA here is from genome assembly GCA_020271785.1 of Procambarus virginalis. Classification (NCBI taxonomy): domain Eukaryota; kingdom Metazoa; phylum Arthropoda; class Malacostraca; order Decapoda; family Cambaridae; genus Procambarus; species Procambarus virginalis. The sequence continues at coordinate 8,143,336 of WNGS01009631.1, forward strand.
ATTAAGATATGATAGCCCAATAGATTTAGGATCCTGCACTCCAATCGATGACTGTTGAGAGATGAGACCAGAGAGCCGAAGCTCAATCCCTGCAAGCACAATTAGGCGAATACACCTGCCAGGGTACTACCAGGCACACTTGCCGTGGCACCACTGCACATCCCACTGCACAGACACACACCTGCCCTGGGGCCATCTATCCCCCCACCCACCCCAGCAAACACTTACGTTAGCACCATCTGCACCTCCGTCACTAGACACCTGCTTGGAAAACAAATATTTGGAGATCCAAATAATGATCGCCGGAGAGCGGAAAACTTTACTGAATTTCATTTGACGATGCAATATTTTTTTATCGGATATTACAGTAGCGTTGGAATGGGAGAAATAAACGTAATGTAAAAGTTTGGTGAGAGGCGGTAACAAAGTGCTTCACACTTTGACAAGGGACGGGTGGCCTCGTCGTCTTGTTATCTATCTGTTTGACGATAATTTGATAAACTGTGAATAGATTGTTGGTATACATATGCAGGCGAAGAGTCACAATAACGTGGCTGAAGTATGTTGACCAGACCACACACTAGAAGTTGAAGGGACGACGACGTTTCGGTCCGTCCTGGACCATTCTCAAGTCGCTTGAGAATGTGGTATACATATATGTTACTATGTAACAAGCTCAAGGCTGTGACTTTCATACCTAAGCGAATTATGGGGCATGTATGGAGAAAACATACGTATGTTGTAGGAGACAACATATGTATGTCGGAGAAAACATTTAGCGTTTAGAGCGTATAGAGAACGTGCAGACTAGGATGGCGTTTTGGGGGGGATGGGGAGGGGGTTGAGACTACAGCAACGGTCGCATGTGGAAGGTGTATCTTAGTGCGCTGCTGGCGATCCCAAAGTCAAGTCTTGCTAATAAATTTTAGTAGTCATAATGTTTGCATAGTGTCTAGAGTACGGGTGTCTGATGACGTGCCAGTCTCCAGCCCATTAAAGCGTGTGTAGCAATTATGTTGGAAGCCACGGCCGAATCTCCTTTTCTTTTTTAAACCTTGGGACGTCTCCAATATAACTGTTTTACACTCAGATCGTGCGAGACATTGTAAATAGCTAACACATTTTATACATAATATTTGTACTGGGTATTATGTTTCTTTGGTTATCACCCAAACGATAATTGACATACAGGAAGATCTGGGAAAGAGGTTACAGTATCTTGAATTGATTTCGGGACGTAGCGTCCTCGGGGCCCAGTCCTCGACCAGACCTCATTGTTACACACCTCCAGGAAGCAGCCCGTAGCAGCTGTCTAACTACTAAGCTACCTATTTACTGCAAGGTGAACAGGAACATCAGGGTGAAAGAAACTATGCCCATTTGTTTCCGCCTCCACCGGGGGATCGAACCCGGAACCTTATGACTATGAATCCGGAGCCTTATGACTATGAATCCGGAGCACTGTCCACTCAGCTGGAGGCCCCCCTGACAGCTGTTAAGACGCCCCCCCCCCCTGTTAAGAGTTGATAACGATGAGCGATATTAATGAGTCTATCAATATGCTGGTATTAGGTCTTCCCTATCTTCCCTAGCAGTTCTAGTGACTGTGGGAGCACGTTTTGTATTTTTCACCCAACATAATGTGTAACACACAGCGTCCCGTGTGCTTTGCCTTGTTTCGTGAGTGGCGTTAACACCATTGTTCAGCCTGTCCTAAGGTTTCCCCCATCGTCAAGAAGCTGTCGTACTAAAATGGTTTTTATCCTAACCTATCAGGGGGGCCCAAAACAGAATTCTGGGCAGTATGTCAATTTCGCAAACTGCTACCGTTTTCTAGTACATTTTTTGGCCTTAGGTAAAATACACATCAAAATGCGACGTTCTATTAGGACACGTTGCATTGTTGCACACTGACGACAGCGGACTGTTGAGTTCTTCCTCTTGTGATTGCCTCTTAGGATGGTTGTAGTCGCTGATGCATATAGGATGGTAAGAGCAGTGGTGCTGATCCTCTCGAATGGTACGTCGCTTTTTGACGTATAAATCCCTTAAGGCCAAAAAATGTATGTACTAAAAGTCATAGCGGTTCGCAGAATTAATGCAATGTCCCGTTTTCTATTCGTGGGTCCTCAGTTAAGTTAGGTTCGGGCAATTTAGTACATTAGTTTAATGACGTTGGGAATGCTGAAGAGGACGGCATGGCTGATAACGGTAGCGGTGGGTCACTATCTACCCCACGATCTTCATATAGCTCATCAAAGTGAAGATATGCAGGTAGTTCATTATGAATTAATTTAACTTCGTCCAGCTTTCAAAGACTTATTCTTTAATACCGTCTTCTTTCTTTCTTCCTTGCCAGACTTTCATTAATGACATGGCGCCACTCCCAAGCCTTCCCGCCGCCGCGAACCTTCACGTCACTAAACTGATGTACTAAAATTTGACTGAACCTAACTTAACCAAGGACCCACGAATAGAAACGGGGCATTACGTCAATTTTTTGAGCCGTTGTAATTTTTAGTACGTCATTTTTGGTTTTATGGGATTTATACGTCTAAATGCCACTTATTTGAGAAGACGGGTTGCACAAACACACCCCCATCATCCCATTTTCTTTGTTTATCCCTCTGTTGTTCTCATAAATACAAGGCATGATGCTACTTGTCACCTCCCACTCTTCTCACCCTCTTTCTCGTCTATACCACTTAAAAGAGAGGGTTATATTATGTAGTGTTTGTGTAGCCAGAATAAGTACCAAGTAGCGAGGCCTGCAAGGAGGGATAACCTCAGGAATAGGTGAAGACTGAATTCTAGACTGCATCAGGTAGCCTCGGCAATGCGGTGAATACTGCCAAGAACCTAACGTTCATTTTTTCGGAGGTAGGGGGCGGGGCGGGCGGGCGCAGATGTGCTTCCCATTCCTTGTCTGCAGTTACTGGATAATCATGCGTTATTATATTTGTTCCCGGTTATCTCGCTTATCTTTGCACATAACCACTTGCGTCATAATGTGACTAGTACTGTCACCACCTCTGCATGCAGTACCAGGCAGCTGCGCACTCCTTAGTATGGTTCTGTTCATGTATGATTCATATATAAATATAGAAAAGTACAGGTTAAACACTAGTTTGGAAATTAGGACGTGGAATTTTGGAACAAGTTACTGAGTGTAAGTGGAACGGCCTTACATGGGCCACAAGGCCTTCTGAAGTTAACTCATATTTTGTGTAATACGTCTTATTCAAAATCCATATTCTCGTTTCTCACCCAAGTGCTTTTTATTATTATTATTTTCTATCACAGACGTGGCCACACAGTTACAATGCTAACCAGCATATATACATTTTCTTCTGTCTTCCATGGACAGGTTAGAGATGTGTTAAACATATAGTTCAAGGGTCTGTATAGTCGTAATGCTTAGCTTGCTTTCTCCATTTCATCTTTACCCAAGGATAGGGTCTACCGGAACAGCGAACCAACGGCGAGGACTACTGGGTATTGTATTCCACCTTCAACCTATGCTGGGTCCGGCGCCGATTGCGGTTCTCGTAGTATAGCTGGCTTCGTTCTCTACTTACAATTAGGGCTCCCTGGGTTGGTTCCGGGCCGGGGTAAATGATTGTGTACGGTCCTCTCGCCTAAGCAGTAAAATAGGTTCCGGGAGGTGGGCAACTGTTGAGGGGTTGCATCTGTTGAGTGTTAGTAGTTCGTCCTTTGGGGAACCTCAATAAAAGCTTAGTGTTTGTATATATACAGGCTAAAAAATGTTCCCGTGAAATGAATTATTATTTATTACCAAGTCACATGTTTAGATATCGCTACCCTGGAAACACAAACCGAAACTCTCTATTTTCCGCTTGTTACAACATATAATAAAGTTGTTACATCTTGGCTTAACGTGTTTATGACGAATTTGAACGTTATTACAACTTGCTATATTGGTTGTTATAACTAGTTAGGAGGTGTTAAAACTTGTTCGAACGTTGTACAAACGTCGTAGTTTCGGTGTGTGTTTGGCGGGTATTCACCTCACGTATAGCCATTTAAAACATGGCCATTACATTAATATTCAGGCTGCGATAAGTAAATACTATTATTTAC